>CM060360.1:42633610-42961793 GCA_030545235.1 Helianthus tuberosus | reverse complement strand
CCTTCCCTCTAAGACTCTAAGCGGCATGTTCCTATACTTAGTGAGCTAGCGCTATATTATGTAAAAATGTTAATTTAACATGCATATTCAGTCCAAACTTTGTTTCTATGCGAATAAAGTTCAAAATAGTGCCAATTTTACAGTGTCCGTCAAAATTAGTTCTCTGTTTAACAATCAAGTACTTTTTTTTCCTTTTCAAAATAGTGATAATGATTAGTGTTGAGATCTTACTATGAATGCATACTGTGGTTTTTGGAAACTTCATATTAATAGATTAGTTTGACCTTTTTAAATAATTTTGAATTTCAAAGTTAATGAATAAAATCTTTATCAAATTCGAATCCTTATTTTGGTAAATTGAATAAATTACGTTTCTTCTATAATTATAAATTATTACTGATAATAAATTGATTTAACTGATAAGGGATTCAAAATTCAAAATTCCAATCATTTTTAACAAATTCAGATTTTTATTTTTGGTAATCAAACCTGTACCATTCTCAAAATTTTATTTTGGGTAAGTTTAAAAATTTAACTTTCTCCTATTTTAATATCTTATTCGATGCGTTCTATTGGTATATCAAATTGATTTTACTTTCGGAATAGATGAAAAGTTCAATGTTAGAGAATTTACTTTGAAGTGGAAAACATATTTGATGAGGCATTTTGTTTATTTTTTCAAGCTATTGAATGTTCTTATGTTAAATTGATACTTAAGCTGCTGTTGTTTGAATCTGTTTCAGTTATGCATTCATACTATGTTTCTTTGAGTATGAAACGTTTTTTTATTTACTAATGCTTAATTATTTTTTTGCTTGATTAGGGACCTGGTAGATTTCGGTGTGAGCTGATTGATGCAATTACTTAGGGTTTTGTTTCAGTTCGGGTAAGGTTTGATATAGTAGGATTTATAATTGAAGTTTTTGATTTTATGTTTTTATTTGGAGAGTGATTAAGAAAATCAAGCATGTTATGCAATACATGATTAATTTAAGCAAATCGACGATGGTGATTCTCATGTTACATTTTCACCACCGATTTGAGGTCGCAATCGAAACCCTAATGTTTTCAATCTTCAAATAAGTTCTCTTTTTAGAGTTGACGACACTTCTTATTGTTTCCGTATTCAATTTTGAATCTCGCCTCATGTTCTTTTGGTTCAGTCATGTACGATCCATGGATTCAAGCATCAGGTAAGAATTTTTTTTTCGGATTGTTAATCCTTTTGTTTATCTATTGTGTCAATGCTTTGGTTAATTGGTTCGATGACAGAATGCGCTAGCCGCCACCCCCGGCAATCACGACTAGGGTTCCAACAAGTTGATCTGGAGCCAGTTCTATTAACAGGTCTGCATTTTTTTTAATAAAAAGTATATGTTGATTCTCCATTATGGTTGTCGTTGAGTCTTCTATTTTTCTTTACGATGTATGCTCTGTTTCCTCTATTTTAGGTTATTGGGTTGAATTGTTGTTATATACCTTTTGCTAAAACCATCGTTTGTATCAGTTATATACCCTTTTTGTTAGTAAATCAGTTTTTTTGATTAAAGATTTTATTTTAATTTACATATTTTGTATGTTTTTTTATTAATTACGTTGCAAACTTTAGTTGGATTGAAGATGTTGGTTTGAATAGGGACAATGGATTTAAGACTAGAGATATGACGAATATAAATTGAAATATAATGCAAGGTGGTTCATCGAATCTGATATGTTAAGTCCAGTTTGACAATCACATTAGAGTTTCTTTTATTATATACAATTTTGAATGATAATTATCAAAAGTGGTGTGATCTTAACTTTTGTCAGTTTTGAAGTATTTGTTTAGAAAAGCAATCTTTCATCGTCAAGTTTAGCCAAATGACATTAGTATTTAAAAGTACATTCTCACCCTATGATTCTTTTTCTAAATACTATTGGTGTAATTCTTTTTTATGGCAAATTGGCAATAATCTGGTGTTCTTGTGCCATGGCTGTATATTGGCATGTTTATTAACTAATAAAAATAAACAACCCGGGAAGCAGTCCCGGGTGATAACCTAGTATAATTTTATATACCAAATTAAAAAGTCATATCTTTAAAACCACGTGTATTACACGATTTAAATAAATGTAATATTGTTTACCAAATAATAAAATAATACATCTTTAAAAACCTCATTTATTACACGGGTTGAATAAATGTAATTTTCTATACTAAATAATAAAAAATATATATCCTAAAAAAACCCGGTGTATTGTCGAGTTGAATAAATCTAATTTTATATATCAAATAATAAAAAGTTATATCTTAAAAACCTTATGTATTACACGGGTCGAATAAATGTAGTTTTGTATAGTAAATAATAAAAAAAGTATATTTTTTAAAAAACCACGTGTATTACACGGGTTTAATAATTCTAATTTTATATACCAATAATAAAAAAATCATATCTTTCAATATACTAATTGATAATACTCGATACGCGATGGATATGGTGATTGTGAAAATGGTTCTTGAAAATAAGATATGTTATTCAAGAAGCAAATCAACATCTATTTGAGTGATAAAATGTTGGTACCAATTCCGAAAAATTGATTTATAAATTATGTAATAAAATTGATATAATAATTTTTTATTAACGAAAATAAAAATATTTCATATATTAATACAAAGTTTGGTTTTCGTGATAAATAATTTGTTTTATTTAAAAATATCTTAAATTAACAATTTAAATTTTAGAATAATATTTTATTAGAAAAATAGAAGAATGGTATTCGAGATTTAAAGTAGGATGAAATTTAATATTAGCTCATTATTCATTTATTTATTTAAATAATATAAGATAACTTTGGAAGTGAGGCAAGAAAATCATAAAATAAATGCTTACAATGAATTATAGGTGTCACACATTAATGTTTTATTTTGTAATATAGTATAGATATATATTTAGATTGATATAAATAGATTATTCTATTGTAGTAAAATTTGTTAACGAAGTCTCAATAAATTTAACCCTTTATTTAAAACTTGTAATTGTAACGAAGTCTTAATAAATTTAACCTTTTATTTAAAACTTGTAAATGTAGAAATGATAAATAATATTAGTTAATTTTATTTTAAATTTCGTAAAATATATTTGATACCAAACTAAACAAAACGTTCAAATATATAGTTAATATCAAGAGTAAATTACAATTTTGGCCCCTGTGGTTATATCACTTTTACCCTTTTAGCCAAAAAAATGAATCTTTTAACATCTGAGCCCCCAACGTCTTTTTTTCTAACCCTTTTGGCCCTTAACACTAACCCTATCCATTTTCTTTTGGGGGCCAAAAGGGTTAGAAAAAAAACATTGGGGTCCAAAAGGGTTAGAAAAAAAGACGTCGAGGGCTCAGATGTTAAAAAAATTCCTTTTTAAGCTAAAAGGATAAAAGTGATATAACCACAGGGGCCAAATCGTAATTTACTCTAATATCAAATTAGATAACTAAGTTTGAATTTGAAGTAAATAGATAAATATAAAAGTAATAATTAAATTGAAGAATATTTAGTAGGAGGGTTATCTATAATTAATTAGAAGAGATTAAATTAAAATAATAATTATCCATAAGACATGGCCTAGTATGATGACAAGTGTCCCCAAAATGGTTTCTTTTATTATATAGTACTAGCGGTAAGACCCGTGTGCAAACACGGGTGGTTTCTTAGAAAACCTTGCATAACAAATATAAATGATGAATATGGTTATATTTATAGTCTTATAAATAGATAAGCCAGTCGGTAAATACTTAAAGTTTAGAGTATAAAAAATACAAAAATATACAATTTATTAATCTTTTGTAAACGAAATAACATTTGCATTCAAGCATGTTCCTTCAACCTCCACAAAACACTATTTTAACCCAAAAGTGGTTTTAAACCACCGTTTTAACCCAACATCGGTTTCAACCACAGTTTTCTCCACAACAAATACATTTAACCCAACAGTGGTTTCAAACATCTGTTTTCATCCATCTGTTGACCAAAGTCAACAGATGTATCAACCACTGTTTTATTTTCAAACATCTGTTCACAACAACAGAGCTTTCATCATTTAAACAGACCTTTGCCAATATTACAAGCTTTTAAACTCTCAAACCTAAATATTCATTTAAATAATTTAAATAACAAACATGGTTAATAATTTTAACACAACTAATTATATAAAATATGAAAGTATCAAACATAGGTAACTATATAATAAACAAACTTCAAAACAACACACAACATTCAACAAAAAACATCATAATAATTTCTAATCAATGGGCGAAACAGTAGTCTCGATAAATAAAGCTCCTTTTGGATCACTGTAGCTGTCAACATGTTGGAGGTATTTCAAAACTTCATTGCTCAAATCAACTTCAACCATATCCCCCAACTTCAACTTCAACCTTAAATACTTAAAGTTTAGAGTATAAAAAATACAAAAATATACAATTTATTAATCTTTTGTAAATGAAATAACATTTTCATTCAAGCATGTTCCTTCTCCAAACAACAATATTTTAACCCAACAGTCGTTTCAATCCCCTTCAACCTCCACAAAACACTATTTTAACCCAACAGTGGTTTTAAACCACCATTTTAACCAAACATCGGTTTCAACCTCAGTTTTCTCCACAACACTCTGCTTTATCCCAACAGTGGTTTCAAACATCTGTTTTCATCAATCTGTTGACCAAATTCAACAGATGTATCAACCACTGTTTTATTTTCAAACATCTGTTCACAATAATAGAGCTTTCATCATTTAAACAGACCTTTGCCAATATTACAAGCTTTTACACTCTCAAACCTAAATATTCATTTAATTAATTTAAATAATAAACATGGTTAATAATTTTAACACAACTAATTATATAAAAACTACAAGTGTCAAACAGAGGTAACTATATAATAAACAAAGTTCAAAACAACAAACAACATTAAGTAAAATACAATATACTAATTTCTAATCAATGGGCGAAACAGTAGTCTCGATAAATAAAGCTCCTTTCGGACTATTGTAGTTGTCAACATGTTGGAGGTATTTCAGAACTTCGTTGCTCATATCAACTTCAACCATATCCTCCCAGATGCTTGTTATCAGCCACTTGTTGTTTCAATTATATTAGTCATTCGGCGCCTATCTACATAATCAACTACATGAGGAATATTGAAAGCAAACACCTTCATCCAGCCTTCTTCTTCTTATCTGAGCAAATCAACAGTTAGCTCAGCAGACTTTCCAATAACAATCAAATGCAGCCTCTTTGCGATGGTCAAAAAATGCCCTTGGCAAGGATTGACTACGATACTCTCTGGAAAACGAAGCATTCTGAAAGTCTTAGAAAGAACATCGGAAGCAACGATGTTCCTCTCACCTAGTGGATACCAATAATTTGAAACCATGAAATATATGGTTTTATCGGCATAAATTCCTGGAGACCATGAATAACCGCTTGAACCATAATTATTTACGCTACCGAAATTTATTGTTCTTCATGACTCACGACGTCGTGAGTAAACACGAGCAGTAGCCACATTACGGTAACATCTGATGTTCAACACTTTCAGATCATTGAATTGATCAAAATAAATTCTGCTTGTATCAGAGTTTCGATCATGAATATAATTTAAGTAGTCGTCAGACAAAACCTTATAGCGCCTGGTAGTTGTATTCCAAAGGATCAGCTCACAGCAAATCCCTTCATTGCAAACTAACAACAATCCATTAAATGAAGATAGAATACGTAAGAAGGTAAGGTGTACATTGTTAGAAAACTTAAGGTTTTGCTTCTAACGACATCCAAATTACCAGCAACTACGTCGTCAACGACAATTGACGTGTCTTTAAAGGATAGTAGTTTCTTTTGTAGTGAATCTCCACTTCGGAGAGCATGCATCATCTTAAATGCATGACTTGACAGTTCCCTATAAAAATTATTGGAAAGACATTTCAAACGACCAATATCTTCTACAGAGAGCCTTGTGAAAATTTCGTCAACAATCACTTGAAACCCAATGTTTTCCATTTTGCTGTGAACAAATGCATGTTTGAAAGCCAAAGAAATTGTAATGATATTGATAAACAAAAAACTTTTGAAGATGATTGAGTAGATGGCTGAAAGCGGTAATGATGAAAGCCTCCGCCCAATGTATTTTATATACCCAATGAAGGCGATTATGACTAAATACATCATCAGACTAACTTACTGTTAAAGAATACGATGCGACGATGGTTAGGCTTTTAATGCAAAACATTTCAAAAGTGCGTTTCCATGGGAAAAGTATAAAATCAAACACATTATCATAATTACAATTAACCTCTTCATTTACCATAAGACACCTTTACCATAAGACAGAAGTGAGTGAGTGACATGCATTAATTGCAAAGTACATATCCCCAGGCATTTTGAATTTGAAATTACTGGCAATTTCAAAACATCTGCTAAGGTATACGTTTGCCAAAGGAAACATCTGCTAAGTTATACTTTCTTGGAGATGGGCAGTGGTTTGCCCTTTTGAATGTGGGCCAGACCATTGACATTTGAATATAGAGTAGTGGTTTGAAATTAAATGTATTTCAACTCAGATAAAAAATCTCAGATAAAAAATCTTTTCATTTGCAATCATCATATAGTCATAACTTAGATAAAAAAATCTATTCATTTAAAGACCAACAATACTCTACATAGTAAACACATGCTTCTACAACTCCAGTAGACAAAGATATTACGAACATCTGTTAGGCAACAACAGATACTGCCAACAGTAGCAAGTTAAACAGCCGTTAGATTAGCAGAAGATCACCACTAAACAAATGTTCTCTTTGGGCAGACTTTACCTTTGATAGAGATTTAAAGTAACAGATGCATCAGTATTTACAATTGAGAGGAGGAAATTCTTCAAAAAGCTCTGTTAGGCAACAACAAATGTTGGCAACAGTAGCAAGTCAAACAGCCGTTAGATCAGCAGATGATGATTTCGAGCAGATGTTCTCTTTTGGCAAACTTTAACTTTGACAGATCTATACACTAACATAAATTGATTCAACATCAACAAAATCTAACTAAACTCAGAGATAATTTCACTTCTACATCAAAAGTACCGATCTGCAATAATTAGATGATATTAAAAATTACATAATAATACTTATGCACCTTAAAATTAGTAAAAATAAAATGCTCCACAAACATTAATTGGATTAAAATTTAATTATGAGGATTAAAAGATCAACAATTACATCAAGTACTGAACAACGAAACTTTAAAATCTTACAACAACACCAAGAAATTTAGGAATCTAACAGCAAAAATTTAGTGCTTTTAGCTTCAACTCCATCGAGTACTGAACTTCTCAATGTATATCTTCGACAATCGCCATGAACTCCACGGAAGTACTGAATGCATCACCATCAGGTTTCTGGAAACCTGGTCTCTCGTGAACAGACCAAGATGCAGTAGATCAAAACACTTATTCAGCTGTTGAAGAGTAGCCCTATCCTCATATACTTAATCCTCAATTTGCTTCATAAAGAGCTGCTTTAAACCATCGGAGCCTGGATAAGTGTATACGTTCTATACATCAAAATTCCAAACTTTATGCTTCTTTTAATACAAAAAAGGTAGGAAAGAACAAATCTCTAGTAAAATAAAATCTTATCTTACAGCAGTAGCAGATCCTTTCTTGCGTTTAGTAGGAACTACTGTGGGTTCTACATCATCATCATCTGCCCAAGTCAATTAAAATCATCATTTAGTCATAAGCAAAAAATATTTTAACTGTACATTTAATAATCTTTCTTTGTGTTTAATTTAACTGTATGCTTCTTTTAATACAAAAAAGGCAGGAAAGAACAAATCTCTAGTAAAATAAAATCTTATCTTACAGTAGCAGTAGATCATTTCTTGCGTTTAGTAGGAACTACTGTGGGTTCTACATCATCATCATCTGCCCAAGTCAATTATAATCATCCTTTAGTCATAAGCAAAAATTATTTTAACTATACATTTAATAATCTTTCTTTGTGTTTAATTTAACTTTATGCTTCTTTTAACACAAAAAAGACAGGAAAAAACAAATCTCTAGTAAAATAAAATCTTATCTTACAGCAATAGCAAATCCTTTCTTGCGTTTAGTAGGAACTACTGTGGGTTCTACATCATCATCATCTGCCCAAGTCAATTATAATAATCATTTAGTCATAAGCAAAAATTATTTTAACTGTACATTTAATAATCTTTCCATGTGTTTAGTTTGATTCCATCAAATACTTCTACCACGGCTTGCTCGAAGAAAACATAGCTGGAATATATCAACAGTTTAAAATCCACAAACCTAAAATAACCCACAGATGATTGTATGAATTTCAAACAACTGTGATTAGACTGAAATATAAAGCGAGAATTAGAGTAGATCACTTCAAAATTAAAAATTTCAAAATTAGAGTAGCAAAAAAAACATACTTTAAACGATGTTGGAACAATGATGCTGGAAAAAACTGTAGAAAAATCATCATCATCATCTGCTCAGATCATTCACAATCATCATTTTGTCATAACTCAGATAAAAAATCTTTAGTAAAAATCAAAAACCAAAACAAACATAATCACATATATCACATTACCATCATCAAGGCAAACCACATATCCCCAAAATTTGTTCTGAAAGTGGGCCAGAGAGAGCTTCTGTTTTCTCTTATCCTTTATGAACAAATGTCAAGTATTGAGAAGAAGGGATTTGAGGGAGAGATACATTAGAAATGTGGTTTGAAAATACAAAAGCAGAGAACATGAGAGTGTAAATATGAAGAGTGAAATGAGAAAAAAAAACCTTTATATAAGAAGATGATTGACAGAAGTGAGTGAGTGACATGCATTAATTGCAAATTACATATCCCCATGCATTTTGAATTTGAAATTACTGGCAATTTCAAAATACCTGCTAAGTAAGTTTTCCAAAGGAAACATCTGCTAAGTTATACTTTCTTGTAGATGGGCAGTGGTTTGCCCTTTTGAATGTGGGCCAGACCTTTAACATTTGAATATAGGGCAGTGGTTTGAAATTAAATATATTTTAAAGTGATTTATATATTCCGGTTTATGATGCAGTAATGACATAAGAAAAGCCTTGTTGGACAGCCTCTCTGGCTGACACATCAGCCTTTCTTATGTCATTGGGATTTCTCCTTTTATAGAAAGTATAGATAGATAATAAAAAGTTATATCTTTATAAACCCCGTATATTGTACGGGTTAAATAAATGTAAGTTTATATATCAAATAATAAAAAAAAGTTATATCTTTAAAAACCATGTGTATTACACAGATTAAATAAATGTAATTTTGTATACTAAATACTAAAAACGTCGTATCTTTAAAAAACACGTGTATAATCAAGTTGAATAAATCTACCAAATAATAAAAAAAATTACATCCTTAAAAACCTCGTATATTACACGTGTTGAATAGATCTAAAAAAGAGTTATATCTTTAAAAACCATGTGTATTACACAGATTAAATAAATGTAATTTTGTATATTAAATAATAAAAACGTCGTATCTTTAAAAAACCCGTGTATAGCCGGGTTAAAAAATCTACCAAATAATAAAAAAAAATTATATCCTTAAAAACCCTCGTGTATTACACGTGTTGAATAAATCTAATTTTACATAGCAAATGATAAAAAGTTATATCTTTAAAAACTTCGTGTATTACACGAGTTATATAAATGTAACTTTGAATAGTAAATAATAAAAAAATTATTGTTAAAAACCCCATGTTTTACACGAGTTGAATAAATATAATTTTGTATACCAAATAATAAAAAAATTATATTTTTGATAAATTAGGATAACATTTAATATTAATTTATTATTTATGTATTTAATATAAGATAAGTAGGAAAGAGAGGTATTTGTTTTAAAAATATATTAAATTAACAATTTAGATTTGAGGATAATATTTTATTAAAGTATGATAAGATTTAATATTAATTTATAATTTATTTAGTTAATATAAGATAAGTATAGATTTGAGGATACCTTCAATGAATGACACGTGTCCAAAAGTTGGTTTCTTTTATTATAGTAGATAGATTAAAGTAACCTTTTTATATATACGAGTTAATCCTTAGTGGAGCCCCAATACTTCAAACCACAACCAGATGACCCGTTCGGGTTATGGGAGATTATCTGGAATGAAAGCAACCTACACTCAAAGAAGAAAAGGAAACAGAGTTGCCTGGAATCTCCTATAACGCAGAATGGGGAGACCTCTGGGATTAAAAAGCGTCGCATCAAAGAAGTCTGGCAGGAAGTGGGATTGGGAGACTCTGACTGTGAGGATGAATCTGTGGATCAGATTGTTGAAAACCCGGCGACTTTGGATGCAGGGTTGGAATCGGCAGGGCTTAGGCCCAACCGCCAGTCGGAAGCACCAGCTAAAAAGGCTTCTGGTGAAGCCTCTGCAACGGTGGGTTTAGCAAGCAAGATGGGTATTTTTCTCAAAAATTTCGAAGCATAGGTGGAAGACCTAGTTGCAGGTGAAGGCGATAAGGACTTGTTGTCATGAATATCTTGAGCTACAACATAAAGGGGGTTGGATCCGGGGACAAATGTTCCTGGGTAAGTCATTTGAAGAAAGCTCACAATATCTCTTTTATTTGCGTTCAAGAGTCGATGTTAGCTTCCGGTTGTAGTTTCTTATTCTCTCAAATTTGGGGAAAGGGGAACTATGACACGGAATGGGTTGATGCGGTCCGTAAATATGGAGGATTGATTTCTATTTAGGATCCCGGGTTGTTCTATAAGGACGTGGTTATTAAGGACCGTAATTTCCTGCTTGTGGTGGGTAAAGTCAAAGGCATGGCGAAACAGGTTTGTGTAGTCAACGTGTATGCCCCGCAAGATGCCCTCGCTAACCGGGACCTGTGGCTTAAACTCAGAGACCTAAAATACCTGGTGGATGGATACTGGATCTTCATAGGGGACTTCAATGAAGTCCGTTTTCCGGAGGAACGTTTAAATTCTCAGTTTAATGCTACGACGGCTCAGAGACTGAATGACTTTGTGAATGATTTGGGGCTGCTGGAGTATATTATGTTTGGGTACAAATACACTTTCAGAGCTGGTAATAGCGATAAGCTCAACAAGATCGATAGGGCGTTGGTGTGCCCAGATTTCTGGAATAAGTGGCCGGAAGCGGCGTTCATGGCTCTCCCAAAACTCTACTCTGATCACATTCCAATTATCTTGATCACCGATCCGCTGAACTTTGGTGCAACCCCTTTCAAAATTTTCAATTCTTGGCTTGCTAATGATGACTTGCGTAGGTTAATAATTGAAGAAAATGAAAAGTTTCAGTTTCAAGGTCCTTCATATAGTCTCTAGTCCCTGATGGAAAAATTTAGAAATTTTAAAGTAGCCATCAAGCGTTGGGCTAAATCCATCAGAGTTGCATAGGAAAGTGAAGCTGATGTTATTAGAGAAAAAGTTGCTGACTTTGAATGCAGGTTGGAGTTGGGGTTGGCTTTGGAAGAGGATCTTGTGGAAAATATCGATCATAAGATTCATTTGGCAGAGCTGGATAGGCAAAATAATTTGGATCTAAGGCAAAAATCCAAAGTTAAATGGGCTTCAGAAGGCGACGAACACCGCTTATTTCCACAGTCATCAATAGCCAAAAATGTAGATCCAGGTAAATGGTCTTTCTATAAATGGGGTTTGGTGTAGTGAACCAAGGAGGATAAAAGCGGAAGTCCTTAAGTTTTTTGCAAATATAAAGAGCCGATGCATACTAGGCCCAACTTTTTATGTCATGGCATCAATCGGCTCATATTGGCGGACAGAGATATATTGTGTTCCCCTTTCTCAGCTGAAGAAGTGAATGCTGTGGTTTGCGATTGTGAGGGCAACCGGGCCCCGGGCCCCGAAGAATTCAATTTCAAATTTGTTCGAACCTTTTGGGATATCCTTAGCCAAGACTTTATTAAGGTTCTTTCGGATTTTCATTCCTCGGGTATGGTTAGTCATGGGTGTTTGTCGGGGTTTATTGCTCTAATTCCAAAAGTTGTAGACCCAGATTCTCTTAATGACTTTCGGCCTATTAGCCTCGTTGGTTGCATCTCAAAAGTGATCTCTAAGGTTCTAGCTTGTTGGCTGAAGAAGGTAATTGGGGGGCTTATCTCGGATAATCAATCGGTCTTTCTTGCCGGTAGAAATATTCTAGACGGGCCGATGATGGTTAATGAAGTCTTATCTTGGGCCAAGAAATAAAAAAGGAAAACCTTTCTCTTCAAGGTTGACTTTGAAAAAGCTTATGATACTTTAAATTGGGGATTCCTTGATTCGGTTATGGGATCAATGAGTTTCCCGGATATGTGGAGGAAATGGGTGAGTGGCATCTTTGCTTCGACTAGATCGTCAGTCCTTGTTAAAGGATCCCCGACCTTCGAGTTTCAATGCCACCGGGAGGTTCGACAAGGCGACCCGCTGCCACCCTCAACTATCACTTTGACGCCCGTCACCCCCAACTTAACACTTAGTGTGTTCTGTCATCACGTTGTTAACTGATCGCTAACTTTTGATCTTGTTACTATACTTTTGAGGTGTCATAAGATCCCTATGACACCCAGAAAAGTATAGTACCAAGATCAAAAGTTAGTGATCAGTTAACGCCGTGGTGACAGAATATACCAAGTGTTAAGTTGGGGGGTGACGGACGTCAAAGTGATAGTTGGCGGTGGCCATAGCCAATAGCTAATAGTTAGAGGTGATAAAATTCAATAACCCTATAACCATCTTCAGGATGGTTGATAGAGAAAAAAAAAGCTCTAATATAGATTAAAAGATGTGAAGTGGAAACTCGTATTAAATAATCGAAAAATCAAACCCAATGAATGACATAGATGGTTAATTATGAAAAGGATGATTTATTCTTGACAATTATTGGTTACACTAACAAGAATTAGTCGTTAAAAACACTTGGTGAACATGTCAGGTTTTGTAAAAACTCTCAGCTTATGAAATTTTCACTAATGCAATTTGGGGGTAGGAGTGCTCCACTAGTGATGGAATTCTATCACTGATAACATCCAATCAAGTTCCGCTACATTATCGAGCTTCATTCCATCACTAGTGATAGATTTTACTAAGGGTGCCCATTACTAGTGATGTTTTTTTTTAAATATAAATTAACAATAAAACAATAAAATTATATATTATAAATTTCATTTAAATAATGAACCAAACTTTAAGTGTTTTTGGTCAAGATTGCTGGGCCTTCATCCATTTAAAACTACCAAAGCCCATTTAGTTAACCAAAGCCCAATTAGATTGCTGATAAGATATAAGCATTTAGTCTGGCTATGCTTTTCCAACCTTAGCCGCCTTGAACAGAAATGGTAGCTCCAGAAGCGGCTCGCCATGGCAAGGTCTGGCTCGATCCCAATGAAGGCAATGAGATCTCCATGACTAACTCTCGTATGTTACTCCTTTCTTTTCATTCAGCCCATTTAGTTAACCTTTCATAATCTTCGAAATTCAACGCGTGATGTCTACCACGCGTCATTTGATCCACGCGTGAAATGTTGATGGTGGCGGCGGTGTATAACGCGTGAACATCAAAGTTCCACGCGACGCCCCGGGTGCCCTTATAGCGTGGATGTTTAGTGAAATCCTAGCCGTCTCTGTGTTGGTTAGTTTTGGCATTATTATTAGTAGAGAAAATAATCAAAAATAACATTTCAAAGTTGACCCACACAACAAAAGCTGACCATCCATACTAAAGATCAAACTTTGGTAGTTAATATTTGATCCGCACGTTGTGAAGTGGTTGATTGGCAAAGGCAAAGCCTTTAAAAATATATAGGTTGGGAAGAGGAAGGTCTTGGGTTCAAGTCCAATAGACGACAGTGGATTAAAGAAATTAGCCGTTAAAAAAAACATAATTTCGATAAATTATAAGGACCATCCTTGTAAAAAATGCAAGTTAAATAACAAATATATACATTTTATATATTAAATTAATAAAATCATATACCTAATCCTCATTTGTTAGAAAAAGAGTAATAATCGGCCATGTTTTTAAACATTAAGATGGGGTGGATTAAACCTACCCCCTTCTTACTTGTCAGACCACTCGTAGTAGGTGGGTTTTTGACATTTTCTCTCCCAAAAAACGCCCTACAACGACTTGGTGACCGCCTCCAGGGGCGTTTTTTTTTTTTCAAAAAATGATCCAAGTGTTTTATTTAAAACGCTAAAAATCGCCGAGACTCCATATATGATTGTTGTTTTCAACGGTAACAAATTTTTTTTATTTATTTTAAATCAATTTTTTTACCTATAAAAACCCCACTTTCCACTCTTTTTATATAAACTTTACCCTCATCTCTTCAATACTACTTCATAATTTATAAAAAAAAAATTATATCATGAACCCCTTCCGACCCCCTTTTAGTGTTCCGTCAAGACCCGGTAACCAAACTTCATATCACCCGAACACCACCTAACCGCAACCGTCCTTCAATTTCCAAGAGATGGACCCGAGTATGTTGGTGTACGCACAAATATTAGGCATGTCCCCACAACCGTTCTTTCACGGTCCACATAACTTTGCATTCATGGACGGTTCGTAACCGTCTTAAGAACAAACCGAGCCCAACGTTGAAACGGTGCCGGAGACACAACCCGAGCCCGTAGCTGAGGAGTCTCAACGCGGTAAACGGTCTCATAAAAAGGAGCCAAACGCTCCACGCCGGAATCGACTCTACCTAGCTTGGTCGAAAGATGAGGAGTACGCATTAGCATGGGCGTGGCTCGACATATCGGAGGACCCTGAAGTTGGTAAGCGTTATTTAACTTTTTAAATGGTTTGGTAATCGTTTTTATTTTTTATTTTTAAGAATATAACAATATATTTGTTTTATTATTTTTTTAGAAGACTATCAAACTTCACCCAATTTTTGGAATTAAATTCGTGAAACTTTTGTTAAAGCGAGGGGTAAAGGTGAGTATAGGGACAAGGATTCGATATCAAGCAAATGGACTGATATAAGCCATAAATGTCATCAGTTCCAAGAAGTTTTCCAACGCACGAGTGATAACTGGGGTAGCGGAGAAAAGGACGCGAATATATTAACAAGAGCGTTGGAGGAGTACAACCAAACAAGAGTTGAATTGTTGGGAGCTTCTACGCGGAAATTCTAAATGGTTTAACGTACCGAGCATGACGTCTAGTGGTAGATGTAAAGCAAAACGGTCCAAAAAATCATCCTCAGTTGATCCGGAAACACCCACTGTGACAAATGGCAACTAACCGGAAATTCCGTACCATCTAATCACTACTTTTATTACATAATCTCATGCATTTAGCGTAGTTTAATTACGTAACTGTGTCGTACATTAGATAACAGTGTTAGGACAAGAAAACAATGCTAAAACATATATTGGTTTTCGTCGTGTCACGAAACCAATCAAACTATGTCCTAAAAATGTTGGTGGAAAGTGATGCGCACATTATTCACGGTCACACTATTCATTACAGCAAAACCGTGAAAACAAAATGAAACGATAAACAATGACATACAAATGACATAACTGAGTCCATATATATATGAAAACACTAATGTTGAAACACATCTTGCAAAAATACATAATTTTCCGGTACAACGCCCTAATCACAAAATCGTTCGTTCGACTAAAAATATGACAATTTTAACTCGTCCGAACTATTAATTTAGCATTTCCGAGACTCCGGAATTATGACAAATGATGACAAATACAGGAAAACAATATGAGGATATCAACGGGGTGTCCGAAATATAAGCTTTTGGCGCTACGTCGCAACCCCCATAACTTGTTCGTTTTTGAACCGACATGTAACACCTCGCAAAATCATGTCCAATATAGTGATGACACGTGTCATAAACCCTAAACATATAAAAAGTTGACTTTGAGGGACTAAAGTTGAAAAACAGTGAAAAGATGTATGTGGAAGGACTAAAAGCATCAACATGCCAAACTTGTGCCTCTGATTGACCTCACACGATGTTCGTATTCTTTAATGAGTAAATTGTCGGACACAAGAAGCCGTTTGTGATTAAAATCAAAAGTTTATAAAACACAGGGGTTAAAAGTGTCAACATGTTAATTCTTACCTCTGAGTGACCTTTTAACTAACCCGGGGCTTTGTAACGTCTTATTATACTCTCACGAATATCTGATAATGATTTTATGAAGTTTCGGTACAATTATATGATTTAATTTGCAAATTCCAAGAAGAAGGGTTAAAAGTGTCAATATGATAATTCTACTCCCGGGAGACCATTTTATCGAATCTGGAACTTAACAATATTTGATTTTACTCCCAAGAACAATTGAAAACTGAATATATGGGCCCCTAATGCTGAAAATGAATGATATACGAGTTATATAAGTGCAGGGACCAAACTTGTAAATAACAAAACAAGTTTTGAAATTGCACTGCCCCGCGTGTTATAACAACCCTCCTAAAATATTTCCGACACTCCTAAAATATTTTCAACACCCCTATACGTCTTAAAATACACCCCGTATACGAATAATGGCCCTAATTACCTTTATATAATTAAAAATAAAATAAAAAATGAAATTCAGTCTTCGCTCGCGGGCCGCGAAGAAGTTAGCCAAGGCTTACGCGGGCCGCGACAGCTAGGCCACAAGGCGAGCCCCTGAGCTGCCACGTGGCAGGCTCGTGTCGAAGCTATACCCGACGAATCAGCAACCCTAGCCCCTATACCCTTAGCTCGCGGGCCGCGAAGACCCTTGCGGTCTCTTTCGCGGGGCGCGAGAAAGCCAGAATCAGATCCTATAAATAGGATCAATCGGATTTCATTTTCCGTCGTTCAACACACAACTTTCTCTCTTAATTTCTATAGTGTAGAAGCTATACCCGGGAATTATACCCCCTAATTAACGAAGTTCTGCCTTGTTGTAAGTATCATAACCCCTGGTTACGTATTAGATACGCTGCCCGATTGATCTAGTGCTCCGTAACGGCTGTTGAGGCTCTGCCCGATGTAGTCATTGGACTTCTGTCTCGGGGAGGGTATAACTAATGTAAATATTGGGTTATTATACTAACGCGCGTGCATTGTGTAATTAATAGATAATCACCAGGAAATCACAAAGGAAAACCCTAAAGTTGCAATGTGAGTAATCTCCTTTTTATAAACCTTTTTGCAAACTATTTTACAAAACTTTAAATATTTTACAATGTGATTAGCAGTGATCGAGTCTTTGTAATTCTTCAATTACTGCCAGTATGTTGGGGTTTTGTATACAAAATTTGGAACACGTTACCATTGGACAACGAAATAGCCAATGTGTAATATGACCAACCAGCCAGGATTGACAGTACAAAATGAGTAATTGTGTAGATATAAACATTGTAATCGCTCTCAATACTGTGAAATGATAAAACTCTTCTTGATTATATTGAGATTCACTCACCAGTATTTCCCACTGACAAAATGTTTTAAACGCATTTCAGGTAACAAAATGTGAAAGCCAAATAGAAGCCAACTGGACAGCACTGAAGGCTTGGAAAAGTGGTTATAAAAGTTACCTAAATAAAGAAGATGTTTTATTTCAATAAAATAGGGTTTATCCCTATAAATCAGTTTGTAATGAAAACTTGGGTTTTATCCCAATATATTTATTTATATACAATGTGGTGTTTTACTCTGATAAAATATTTCCTAACTACGGTCCTGATGACATTTCTGCTGCCAAATAATGATAAACACCGATACCACTGATACTGACCGTGGCCGCCCGTTCCCGGGAAATTAGGGGACGGGGGTTGCGACAGAAGGTGGTATCAGAGCTAAGCCACTGATTCAGCCACAGAAGTGTTCTGCTGACAACAAGATATTATTCAATATGTTAGGAAATTATCTACGGAACTACGTGCATATCTGTATATTATTGTTGTGTGTTATTTGACTATTTGTTAGTTTACAGTATGAGCGACCAAGGACCTTCAGACGCGTACCGTTAGTTGTCCAGCTCACCTAGGGACGTAGGCACCTCTTCACAGCCTACCCTCCCGGGGTATTCGGCTGGCAATGAAGATGGGATTTTCGTGTTCAAGGCATAATCTGAAGAGCCATTCCCTCCTTAGAAGAGAGGATGGTTCAGCAGAGGAGCTCATGAACGTAGGAAGAGGATGAAAAAGTTACAACAATAGCGTGCTTTAGCAGCCACTAAGAGAGAAACGAATGCTCACACTCAGGATATGCTCAATAGGAGTCTAGCAAATTTTCATATCTTAGCAACTACAGCTGCAGAACCTAATCTAGAGCAACTCATAGCACTCCAGCCATTACCATTGTTTCCCGCACAACCAATGGAAATTGAAGCCAACCCAGAAAACCAAATCCCAGCACCAGCTTTTGACCCAGCTGAAATCCCTAGAGTACCAGCACCCCATCCCCCAGACTATGACCCATGGTTTGACGACCATAGGAGCTACCCAGAACTGCACCCACAAGACGAACCTATGCAAAACCTAGCACCTTACCTAGACCTTGACCCTCTAGACCCCTATTTTGATAATGACCAATACATCAGGGAGATTCTAGAGAACCCGTACCCTTACGAAGAACCAATGCCACAATACCCAGACCCGATACCAGCACCCGCACCACCCATGAGCACTGAGAATGTGCAAGAGCTCCGCACCTTTGGTGAGGAGATATTAGAAGGAAGTGAGAGGATGAGACAGATAGGAGAAAGACTCGTCTGGAAATATGACTAGCGTAACATGCAATACTGGATGAACCCCTATCAGGGATAGTAATAATAATAATAACAATAATATGAACATATATATGTGTGTAAGTTTGGGAAAAAAAATTATAAAAATATATATAATAATCAACTAAAATAGATAAAATTATAGTTATTGATGCATACTAGTATTGTAATTTAAATTTCAGTTGTATTTGTAATAGATATAGATGCATATAAATATAAAATAGAGTAAAGGTCGCAATGACGACGATTTTGGATCAATGTGTTGTTGTGTGATTATTCGCATTCAATACTGTTTCGTGCTATTAATATGTGGCAAATGTTTAAAATTCAGATGGACAACGAAGTGAACTAAGAAAAACATAATAACGATAACCAGAATAACAATAATAATGGAAACCAAGTGGATCACAGTGCCATCCAACACATAGTGGCACAAGAAATTATAGATGCAATGTCATATATTATCAAAACGGTCAAGGAAGCGGATAATACAAGTAATAATGGCAGCAAACGACCTACTGAACCTGAACATAGTGTAAACAATGGACCCATACTTCAAGTGCCCATTCCCAAAAGAAGAAGAACCATGTCTTATGGTTGTTCTTATAAAGAATTCTGGTCCTGTAAACCAATGGAATTCTCGGGCAATGAAGGAGCCATTGCAGCTCTACGCTGGATAGAAAAGACTGAGGTAGTCTTAAAAATAAGCAAGTGCACAGAAGTGGATAAGATAATGTTTGCCTCCAATCTGTTTAAGAACTCAGCTTTAGAATCGTGGAACATTATCCTCCAGTCTAGGGGAAGTGACCGAGTCTTTAATATGGAGTGGGATGAATTTAAGAATATGATTGAGAGGAAATTCTGTCCTCCCAATGAAAAGGAACAGATAGCAAATAAGTTCTTAAACCTTAGAATGACTGGAGTAGATAGTAAGGGTTACACTACTTTATTCTTCGAATATGCTAGAATAGTGCCAACCCTTGCATCACCTGAACCAGTATCAATCTCCCGCTACATCTGGGGATTAATCAGCGAGATTAGGCATGTAGTCAAGGCAGCTAGACCACAAACCATAGAAGAAGCTGTAGAACTAGCAAACACCTTGACTGATGAATTAGTACGTACCCAAGAAGAGAGCCAGAGGAGGAACCTAGCTCCAAGGCTTACCCAAGAATTTCGTTATGGAAATTCCAATCGTGGGAAAAAATGTAGGTTCTACTTCTGCCCCTTACTGCAAATATTGCAAAAGAAAGCATTCTGGAAGATGCTCTATATATTGCAATTTTTGCAAAATATCTAGACACAAGGAAGAAGACTGCAGGAAGAAACCTAATAACCGGATATGCTACAACTGCGGAGAACAAGGTCATATCAAGCCAAACTGTCCAAAGCTAGCTCCGGCCACAAACAACAAGACTACTAAAAATGCTAGAGCATTTATCCTGACAGCCGAAGAGGCAAAGATGATCCCGGACGTGATCGCCGGTTGTAACACCTCATAAAATCACGTCCAATGATGTATTGACACATGTAATAAACCCTAATAAAAGTCAAACGTTGAATTAAAGGGACTAATTTTTCGAAAATTGAAAACTCTGATTATAGAAGGACTGGAAGTGTCAACATGCTAAACATAAGCCTCTGAATAACGTTACACGGTAATCATACTCACAAATGAGCCACTTGCTGATCAGGTGTAGCCGTTTGCGTAATAAAATGAAAGTTTGCGCGATGAAGGGTTAAAAGCGTCAACATGTAAATTCATACCTCTGAGTGACCTTTTAACAGACCGGGAACTTCATGACATTTGATTATACTCTCGGGAATGCCAAATATTGGCCGTCTAAGGTTTTTATGCCTTTAAGTGACGTTACGCGCAACTTTGCATGTTTAAGGGGTTAAAAGCGTCAATATGTTTAATTATCCCTCTGAATGACCTTTCAACGAACCCGAATCATTATGATGTTTTATATCTCAAGAATGCCTAATATGGATTAGATAAGGCTTCGATGCTATTAAACGATGATATGCACAAGTTTGCGCATTAGAGAGACTATTTGCGTCAAACTGCAAAAGTATACCGATTCGTATGGTATCGAACCTTTCGGAATATGATCATAAGTTAAAAATGCCCTAAATATCCTTTGCATAGCTTAGAAATAGGTTTTAAGGTGTTTGGTGCGCAAAAATAAACTTATTTGATCAAGAGGGACTAAAAGTGTCAAAAAATGCATAAGTTTGCATTGTCGCGCATATCTTACGTCCTGAATATATCCGGACATCCAAAAATATATGTTATCACTAAAATATTTTATTTTAGTGTTTTGCATGATAAAATTCCATTCGTCGCGTAATTTGGATCATTTTTTCGCGTCCGTTCATGTTTCGTCGTAATTAGCCGAACAACGCAACCTTATGACCAAACAAACCGACATCCTGCATATTTTTGAGCATGTTTTATGTTCCCTATGTTTAGGCACATAGTAGAGCCTTGAAATGAGCTTAACGGGCCTCAAATGAGTCAGATATGACATTTAAACATGTACAGGGATGAAACTGCATTTCTGAAAGTTGGTTGCTGAACTCTGCAGCCCAGGCGGGCCGCGCAAGCCTATACTGGCTTTTACGCGGGGCGTGTAAAATGCCCAGACCTGCAAAACAAGCTGTTTTCATCAGTAGCTGGGTTTTTCTTGTTTGCACATGGTTTTTAAGCAATCTATGGGCCATTTTGAGGTGCCCATGGTATTCCAAAACCATGGGTGCACTTGTACGGTCCAGATTTAAACTCGGTTTTCGATGAACGATCCTAACAGTTCTCAAAATCCTATATATACCCCCTTGGTTTTGGCTTTCATTCCACACCAGTTCATTTTCTGATCTTGCTCTCTGATTTTAGAGGATCTTGAGCTCTTTGAGAACCTCCTTCAGTCCATTAGACCCTTATAAGTGTCCTTTCGTGACTAGTTAATATTATTTGGCGATTAAAGCAGAAAAGTCAAGCGTTTGCGATAAACGCTTTGACTTTTAAATCGGTCGAGCCATTGTTTGCAACGAACAACGCTACGTGATCGTAATTAGATAGGTATCAAACCCTTAAAAGGGCACCTCCTAATTACCACGTTTGCTTAGTTAATTCTCGGGTCAAAGTAATAAAATAAAAGTCAAACGAGTCGGTTTTTAAATAAAAATTCATAATTAATGATGTAAGGGTAATAAAATCTTTTTTGTCACTTTAATAACTTGGTAAATATTAATTGAACATGTCTAGGCATGTTCAACCCGACAATTCTAAGTATAGGCTCGGTTCGGAACCGAAAGTCGCAAAAGTAGACTTTTGCTTTGACTTTCAGTTCTGACCCAATTTAGCTTAGTTTAGATATGCCTTAGGATTCCTTTAGGACCATGTTATAGGTTAGTATAACCCTCTGAGGTTATACAACTTGGTTCCATAGTAATCCTAGTTCATTACATGTTTCCGTTATATGCTTAAAGTTGACTATTATGCCCTTTTGATATTAAAATGAGATTTTTGAAAATGTAAGAGGACAAAAACCTTTGCTACTGATTCATAAACATGTCCTTAAAATTTCGCATCAGTTCGTGGTCTAAAATGGGAGTTATGCTCAATATCGTAAATTAAAGCCTTTTTATTAATTAAACGGCAATTTCGGCATAAAACCTATTTAAACTCAAATTTTGACACCGAACCTTTTACCCATTGATATAATATAATATTTTGGAATTTTTGGAGCTTTTTATTTATTTTTAAACTGATCATAACATAGGGTTCTTGCATTGATTCGGTAATTGACGGTTATGCCCTTTTTGCTAATAAAATGAGTTTTACACATCCTTTACATATCAAACATTTTTCTACTGACTTTTTATATTAAATATATTATTTTAAACAGTAAAGGCTGTTCAAAAACTCAGATTTACTTATTTAACCCGAATACCGTTAAATACCGACTTTTATGCGATTTAGGCGCATAGTATGGTTTAAAACCATAATTGGCAACTAAAGCTTGTTACCTACTGATGTTATGAATAAATTTTTATACTTAAATAGTAATTAAAAGTTTTGAACTCAGATTTCCAAAATTAACCCTTAAAGCATATGTAAAATGACCAAAATGCCCATACGGTGCATAGTATGGTCATAAAAGATAAATTTCACATATATATGATATCTTACTGATATAACTTATTAAAATAAATATTTTTACTGATCATTTTAGACCAGAACCTCAGGATGCTATTTAACCTCTTTTATAATCCTTAAAATGACCAAAATACCCCTACGGGGCTTAAATTGGTTTTAAATTTATTTTGGGCATAATTGAAGGTATCCTACTGATATCACAACATATTTAAGGCATAATAACTTGTGAAACATGTTCATGACTCATTTGGTTACCCGTTATGCATTTTTACGCGTTCGGTACGGTTTATGTAACTAGTTTGCATAAATTAACCGAAACGGGTCAAACCTTATCATTTTCACTTCAAAATTCAGAATGTGTTTAGTTTACCCATATTATACAAGCCTCCATACTTGTCGGGTCTAAATCACATTCTAATCCGGTCTTCGCTTAATCTTGCGTTTTGAACCGTAAACCTTCCCTTAAAACTAACCGGTCTAAGTTTCAACTTAAATAAGACCCGTTAGGTATCTAATATGTTAATAAAAACTTCGTTCCAGATTGAGAGCCCCAGTAGAGGTACTTGTGCTTGCTGATTAGAATATACGGCTGAGTATAAATTGCATTTTTAAGCTCAGGTAAATACTTTTAACTTATTTTCCGTTATACGGGCTTGGGATACGGTATTATAATAATACCGCTTGGTCGGGTGTGTAATTATCTAAATCGGATTGTGATTAGTATGTTTAGATAGCCCGTTTTAATCTGTTTTGTTTGGTATCTGGCCTTTGGGGGGTTAATGACCGTGTCCTGGATATCCTCGGCTCATTCAATGAAATGGCCACGACTTAAGCACGGGGTGTAGGCATACACCTGACAGTTGCGTATGTAGAAAAATATCCCACACTAAGGTATTCCTTGTGGGCATTATACTTGTTGTGTGCCAGTTAATCTTGTTCGGCTCTTCTAACCGGCCCTGGCGGACGACAAACATTTAAATCTGTATACAAGATTATTTTTAAATAATTGTCCCAAGTTATAAAAGGATATTTGTGCCTTGTGCATTTAAATCAATTTTCTTAAACAACTTTTCAAAAGAGTCAGTTAATTGTATTTACCAGTGTAAACTGACGTATTTTTCAAAAAGATTAAGTGACAGGTACTGTACGTAATTAGCTGGGAGCTCAGGGCGTTAATAAGGAATCTTGCAAGTCCTAGACGTCTAAAGTCTGTTGAACAGTGTTTACTTTTCTATTTTAAGATCCGCCTATGGATCCATATACAACCGTTGTATAATACTTTATTATACTTTCGAATCGGTTTGTATTATTATTACTTTAGACTTCCGCTGTGCATTGAACTGTGATTATTTGACTATGATGATATCAACTACGTCACGATATTCCCCACCGGGCCCACCGGTCATATGTGGAAATATCGGGGTGTGACAGGTTGGTATCAGAGCCAACACTGAGTGAATTAAACACTAGCCTTTTGTGTTTATTCTCAATGACGCAGTAGCACTTTCCTTGACTTCCGAGTCTAGACTTGAACTAGGAATTATCTAATCCCTGTTATATGTATATATTGTTTTCGATATTTATGCATCCCAGGATCGTGTCGCCAAGCAAAGCTGCCATTGGTGGAAGCTCTCCAGACCTGAAGTATAAGAATGATAAGCTTCATACCACAGCTCAAATAAGCACACGACCAGTATGGAGGAATGACCTTTCAAACCCATTAACCATATTTCAAATTCTATACCCAAGACTTTTGAAACTTCAAATGAAAAGCCAATATCGGAGGAGTTCATACCAGCTGTCCCTGAAGATCCATATTCGAAGATAATACCTATAGATTCAAAGGACTCATATTTCTTACCTCCAAGTCTTGGAATCCCAAACTTGGGTTATTCCTATCCCGACCTTATTCGTGATTTATATTATTCATTAGCCATAAAATCCTTGGATCCCACTTTTGCGGAAATTCCTAATATAGAAGGATTCGACTACCCAAAAAGACCTTCAGACCCGTATCGCACTCAGAAAACCAAGGAGAAAACTTTCAGAAATAGAATGAAGATGGAAATTCCTCGTTACGTTTCGTTTCTATTGAAGTCCCTATAAGGACATATATATCTTTTAAGTCCCTGAGTGGACAATGTTATTTCTTTTAAGTCCCGTCTAGGGGCATCTATGTAGTTCCTTCATTTAATGATTCAAAAAAAAATCATTACAGATATATATAATGAATATATTATATAAAATAAATCATAATATCCTTCTTTTTTTATATATTGATCAGCCTATACATTGAAAGGAATCTTAAAGGTATAACCTAGCCGATTTGTCGTTTTAGACATGGCCATAATAGTAAAACCTATTTAAAAGATTACAATCCTTGTTAACATCTGAAAACATGTTAACACTCCTGACAACAGTGATACGATGAAATCACACGTGTCATCTTTACACTGGATTTCTTCCAAATCTTTAAATAGCCCAATGATCTAGAAATCATGGCTTACATCATCAATTAAGATGATCATTTTTACAAACATCCAATTGTGATGAAGTGCCTACGGGCCATATTCAATGTCTAACGAGACAAAAGACAGTGGTAGTCTATGACTCCCTGTCAAGAAAAGGTAATGAACTATGTTCAAACCTTAATGCCTCGATTTTCTGAAATCATGGCTTATAAATTTAAAACTGTCCTTGTAACTAGGCCTTTTGTGCCACTTTAAGATCCTTAATGTTTTATAACTAGGATAAATTATAATGAAAATACTAATTAAATATGATTAACAAATTAACCAATATGGTTTATATTACCATGGTTAATGAATCGTCAAAAATGATGATTCCATAATAACCTTTGAATAAATCATCGTCAATATTTATGTAGCAATCAAGCTACATGGCTGGATCAGATGAGGTTAACAGCCACCCGAGGGAGAATAATGATACTACCAGAGTTAATATAGCTGGTGCAGAACTACAGGCATTAATAGGTAATGCCATTACTCGAGCTCTTGACAGACAGTATAATGAATCGAGTAGTACTCGCGTCAGAACTCAGTCAGTACCTCATTCAAAACCACCCTCCAAGACCCATACATCTCACAGGAGCGATTCTCATCACTCATCAAATCAGAGGAGTGTTCCATCTAAGAAGGTTGTGCTCATCCAAGAGCCACGTGTTAAAACCTGTTCATATAAATATTTTGTCTCCTGCAAGCCCAGAGACTTCATAGAAGAAAAGGGAGCCATCGATTGCATGACGTGGCTCGATGAGATGGACACCGTTGTTGATATTAGTGGATGTGCAGAGCAAGACATTGTGAAGTTTGTTTCATAATCTTTTAAAGGAGAAGCTCTAGCTTGGTGGAGGTCACTAATCCAAGCTACTGGGAAGGTCCCGTTGTATAATCTGACATGGGGTCAGTTTGTTACTCTTATCAAAGAAAATTACTGTCCTCAACATGAAGTTGAGAAAATTGAGACTGATTTCTTGACATTGGTCATGAAGAACTTAGATTGTCAGGCATATCTTACAAGTTTCAATACAATGTCTCGATTGGTTCCTTACTTGATCACACCAGAACCAAAGCGTATAGCTCGCTTTATTGGGGGTCTAGCCCCAGAAATCATGGTAAGTGTGAAAGCATCGAGACCTACTACATTCAGGTCAGCGGCATATCTGTCACTATCTCTCACACTCGATGTGGTCAGAAACAAGGCTGCCAAAGCTTCTGAAGATGGAAAGCGTAAAAGGGAGGATGAGAATTCTCATCGCTTCGATAAGAAGAAAAAGGGGAACTCTGATCATAAGAAGAGTTCCGGGTTTAAGAAGGACAACCAGTAGTCGGGTGAAAAGACCAGGTGCAAAACCTGTAGGAAATACCACCTCGGGAAGTGCAGATTTGAATCTCAGCCTCTACCTTGTGGAATCTGCAAGTCTAAGGAACATAAAACCTTAGATTGCAAGAAGTTGAAAGATGCAACCTGTTATGGTTGCAACGAGAAGGGGCATATCAAGACTAACTACCCTAGGAATCAGAAGAAGCCTGAAGAGGCAAAGAAAACAAACGCGTGAGTCTTCCAGATAAACACCCAGGAGGCAATATAGAAATATAACATCATAACAGGTACCTTTCCTTATCAATGATGTTTATGCGAGAATTTGTTTGATTATGGCGCAGAAAAGTCTATTGTGGACAATAAATGTTGTAAACTGTTGTACCCGCCTATTAGGACTTTAGACATATAACGCGAATAAGAATTGGCCAATGATACTTTAGAGACTGCTTCAACAACCTTAGATGGATGCTTTATATCCATTAGGAATCGCTCTTCTCCAATATCCTTATGACAAGCTTTCAAGCTATCCAAAATCATCAATATGATTAAGATAGATGTGACATTTGATCCCCTGTCAAAAAGGTGATGGACTAGGTCCAAACCTTAATTGCCATTGATGGTCTTTTATGGCCTAGGCTAAGTATAATTGATATATATTTAAATAACATTCATTAAGAATGTTTATACTATATTAGCCTGTATGGTTTAATGACCATGGTTAGTATATGTTAGGTCATCAGGGTGATGAATAGCGGTTGTTAGATTGCAACAAAGTAATTGTTTCATTTGGTGTTAGGAATCAAGTCTCGAGTATGACAAACTCGGATAAGACAACCGTCGATCGTGTCATTGATATTGTGACACATGCTAATGATGCTACGATTGTGAGCCTCAAAATTAACAAGGATTTTCTCCAAGCTATGATTGACGCAGCTGTTGGAAAGGCTGTGAGAAAGGTCGTGAAAAAGTTTAAAGAACCCAATGCTACTTGCTCCAAATCCCATTTAAAACCACACTTCCTTACACACGAGAAGGATCTTGCTCATGCCTCGGATGCGAAGAATGAACTAAAAAGGAAAAAGGAGAAAGATAACTCCCATACTTCCAAGAAAAAGGGTAGGCTTGAGCTTAAGGAGAACAAACAAAAATCCAACAAGAAACCTGTATGTAAGACCTGCAAGAAGCGCCATCTAGGGAAGTGCAGGTATGAACCAAAATCCCAATCGCAGCCTAGGGCTTGTGGGATCTGCAAATCTAGTGAGTATAAAACATTAGAATGCAAGAAGATAAGAGATGCGACTTGTTACAACTGTAACGAGAAGGGGCATATCAAGTCAAATTGCCCATAATATACAAAGAAGCTTGAAGAAGTTAAGAAGACCAACGCTAGGGTCTTTCAGATGGGTGCAAAAGAGGCCATACAAGATGATAATGTTAAAAACGGTACGTTCCTTATCAATGCTGTATATGCAAGGGTATTGTTTGTTTCGGGTGCAGGTAAGTCGTTCGTGGATAATAAATTTTGTAAGTTAATAAATCTGCCTGTTAGAACCATTAAACATAAAATATGAAGTAAAATAAATGCTAAGAGTTCTGTTTTGAATAGGATACCAATAAATCCTTCATATATTGTAAGTGTAGCAAACCTTTAAAATCTTCCATAAGAACCTCAGAGATTAAGTGTAAGGTAAAACTTACAGATGAAAATCTTAGGAACCATTTCTTCTGTTCCTGTCTGAAATCTTCAGTAGTAAAATCCTAGAGTACTCTCTCCAGATGGAGTACGTCAACATATGTTAGTTTGATATCTCTTTGATTTCTATCAATTGCGAATACCAGACTGTATGATAAAAGCGCTATATGAGGATTGGTGTATCCTAATATGTTCCATAGATTGCTTCCATGCCTGATCAGTATGGAGGTTTAATGCATGGAACCACTGAGATATCCCAATGGTCATATTGTACTAAAGTCAGCTAATGGTATTCAAAGAAGATATGCAGAATGGAATTGTCCAAGAAAGTGTCTCTGATTAAGGTATCCATGGATTCGTAAGGAAAAGGTGTCATTGGTCTGACACATGCAATAATGATAAATGAACCAGAGCCTGAGATTTGGAAAATCTCTGTAATCTCCTTATATTTTGATTGTCTTCTCGAAAGAAGTACCCTGTTTACCTCCGAAGACTAGTAGAGTTAAGAATAATACCTCTCTTAGAGTTACATCTATTGAAAAGCCTAAATCATAATTCTGAAAGTTCGGTAGTATTAATTAAGAAAGACGGTTCATTTTGCTTATGCATTGATTACCGCAAACCTATTTAGGAAACTATTAAGAATCGCCTTCGGCTGCCCAGGATCGTCGATTTGTTCGACTAACTGTAAGGATTAGCTATTCCTTAAGATTGGCTTTAAGCTGTAGTTGGAATAACCATCTCACCTTAATTAAGTTTTTCTGTAATAGTTGATATATAAGTATCAAGGCTGCTCCTTTGGAGACTTTGTATAGATGAAATGTCAAAGGTCCGTTGATGGACGGAATTTTGGTAAGTCCAATTATCAGGACCTGAAAGATTACCCTGGAAACGACGGATAAGATCATATAAATTTATGATCGTCTAGTAACTGCCAGTAATCGGCGGAAAATCGAGGATTGATGAAAGTCGCAACCCTCTTGAGTTCTTAATAAAGAATAAGGTTAAATTGAAGGTATCACCCTAAGAAGGGTGTGCTAATTTTTTTTTTAATTTATCGGGCTAGTTAAGCTATGGATATAGGATCATCTGAGGGAATCGAATATATCAAGATTGGTAGCCTGTAAGCTAAAACTTACCTAGGGAGCTTGATGGAAATCAATGTGTCCCACACTAGTGATTTAAGGATATATTTCGCCGATGAGTCAAGAAGCATCATCACATAATGATATGCAGAATTATGGTTTGTTTAAGAACCTATATCGATTAAGGACCGACAGGTTAAGATGCTCCGAAAGAAAGTATGTACCCATTGTATGGGCCAACTGAGACGCCCTTAGAGGCCCAGATATGCTATGGAGGTTAAGTCCATGATACATCAGAAAGTACTTCAATTACTTTAGAAAATCTCGAGGTCGAGATTTCTTTTAAGGGGGTGAGGATGTAACACCTCGTAAAATCACGTCCAATGATGTATTGACACATGTAATAAACCCTAATAAAGTCAAACGTTGAATTCAAGGGACTAATTTTTTGAAAAATCAAAAACTCTGATTATAGAAGGACTGGAAGTGTCAACATGCTAAACATAAGCCTCTAAATAACGTTACACGGTAATCATACTCACAAATGAGCCACTTGTTGATCAGGTGCAGCCGTTTGCGTAATAAACTGAAAGTTTGCGCGATGAAGGGTTAAAAGAGTCAACATGTAAATTCATACCTCTGAGTGACCTTTTAACAGACCGGGAACTTCATGACATTTGATTATACTCTCGTGAATGCCAAATATTGGCCGTCTAAGGTTTTTATGCCTTTAAGTGACGTTACGCGCAACTTTGCAAGTTTAAGGGGTTAAAAGCGTCAATATGTTTAATTATACCTTTGAATGACCTTTCAACGAACCCGAAGCATTATGATGTTTTATAATACTCTCAAGAATGCCTAATATGGATTAGATAAGGCTTCGATGCTATTAAACGATGATATGCGCAAGTTTGCGCATTAGAGGGACTATTTGCGTCAAACTGCAAAAGTATACCGATTTGTATGGTATCGAACCTTACGGAATATGATCATAAGTTAAACATGCCTTAAATATCCTTTGCATAGCTTAGAAATAGGCTTTGAGGTGTTTGGTGCGCAAAAATAAACTTATTTGATCAAGAGGGACTAAAAACGTAAAAAAGTGCATAAGTTTGCATTTCCGTGCATATCTTACGTTCTGAATATATCCGGACATCCAAAAATTTATGTAATCACTAAAATATTTTATTTTAGTGTTTGGCATGATAAAATTACATTCGTCGCGTAATTTGGATCGTTTTTCGCGTCCGTTCGTGTTTCGTCGTAATTAGCCGAACAACGCAACCGTACGACCAAACGAACCGACATCCGACATATTTTTGAGCATGTTTTATGTTCCCTATGTTTAGGCATCATAGTAGAGCCATGAAATGAGCTTAACGGGCCTCAAATGAGTCAGATATGACATTTAAACATGTACAGGGACTGAAACTGCATTTCTGAAAGTTAGTTGCTGAACTGTGCAGCCCAGGCGGGCCGCGTAAGCCTATACTGGCTTTTACACGGGGCATGTAAAATGCCCAGACCTGCAAAACAAGCTGTTTTCATCAGCAGCTTGGTTTTTTCTTGTTTGCACATGGTTTTTAAGCAATCTATTGGCCATTTTGAGGTGCCCATGGTATTCCAAAACCATGGGTGCACTTGTACGGTCCAGATTTAAACTCGGTTTTTGATGAAGGATCCTAACGGTTCTCAAAATCCTATATATAACCCTTTGGTTTTGGCTTTCATTCCACACCACTTCATTTTCTGATCTTGCTCTCTGATTTTAGAGGATCTTGAGCTCTTTGAGAACCTCCTTCAGTCCATTGGACCCTTGTAAGTGTCCTTTCGTGACTAGTTAATATTATTTGGCGATTAAAGCCGAAAAGTCAAGCATTTGCGATAAACGCTTTGACTTTTAAATCGGTCGATCCATTGTTCGCAACGAACATGGCTACGTGATCGTAATTAGGTAGGTATCAAACCCTCAAAAGGGCACCTCCTAATTACCACGTTTGCTTACTTAATTGCCGGGTCAAAGTAATAAAATAAAAGTCAAACGTGTCGGTTTTTAAATAAAAATTCATAATTAATGATGTAAGGGCAATAAATCAGCTTTGTCACTTTAATAACTTGGTAAATATTAATTGAACATGTCTAGGCATGTTCAACCCGACAATTCTAAGTATAGGCTCGGTTCGGAACCGAAAGTCACAAAAGTTTACTTTTGCTTTGAATTTCAGTTCTGACCCGATTTAGCTTAGTTTAGATATGCCTTAGGATTCATTTAGGATCATGTTATAGGTTAGTATAACCCTCTGAGGTTATACAACTTGGTTCCATAGTAATCCTAGTTCATTGCATGTTTCCGTTATATGCTTAAAGTTGACTATTATGCCCTTTTGATATTAATATGAGATTTTTGAAAATGTGAGAGGACAAAAACCTTTGCTACTGATTTATAAACATGCCCTTAAAATTTCACATCAGTTCGTGGTCTAAAATGGGAGTTATGCTCAATATCGTAAATTAAAGCCTTTTTTATTAATTAAACGGCAATTTCGGCATAAAACCTATTTAAACTCAAATTTTTACACCGAACCTTTTACCCACTGATATAATATAATATTTTGGGATTTTTGGAAATTTTTATTTATTTTTAAACTGATCATAACATAGGGTTCTTGCATTGATTCGGTAATTGACGATTATGCCCTTTTTGCTAATAAAATGAGTTTTACACATCCTTTACATATCAAACCTTTTTCTACTGACTTTATATATTAAATATATTATTTTAAACAGTAAAGGCTGTTCAAAATCTCAGATTTACTTATTTAACCCGAATACCGTCAAATACCGATTTTTATGCGATTTAGACGCATAGTATGGTTTAAAACCATAATTGGCTAAAGCTTATTACCTACTGATGTTATGAATAAATTTTTATACTTAAATAGTAATTAAAAGTTTTGAACTCAAATTTCCAAAATTAACCCTTAAAGCATATGTGAAATGACCAAAATGCCCATACTGTGCATAGTATGGTCATAAAAGATAAATTTCACATATATATGATATCTTACTGATATAACTTATTAAAATAAATATTTTTGCTGATCATTTTAGACCAGAACCTCAGAATCCTATTTAACCTCTTTTATAATCCTTAAAATGACCAAAATACCCCTACGGGGCTTAAATTAGTTTTAAATTCATTTTTGGCATAATGGAAGGTATCCAACTGATATCACAACATATTTAAGGCATAATAACTTGTGAAACATGTTCATGACTCATTTGGTTACCCGTTATGCATTTTTACGTGTTCGGTACGGTTTATGTAACTAGTTTGCATAAATTGACCGAAACGGGTCAAACCTTATCATTTTCACTTCAAAATTCAGAATGTGTTTAGTTTACCCGTATTATACAAGCCTCCATACTTGTGGGGTCTAAATCACATTCTAATCCGGTCTTCGCTTAATCTTGCGTTTTGAACCGTAAACCTTCCCTTAAAACTAACCGGTCTAAGTTTCAACTTAAATAAGACCCGTTAGGTATCTAATATGTTAATAAAAACTTCGTTCCAGATTGAGAGCCCCAGTAGAGGTACTTGTGCTTGCTGATTAGAATATACGGCTGAGTATAAATTGCATTTTTAAGCTCAGGTAAATATTTTTAACTTATTTTCCGTTATACGGGCTTGGGATACGATATTATAATAATACCGCTTGGTCGGGTGTGTAATTATTTAAATCGGATTGTGATTAGTATATTTACATAACCCGTTTTAATCTGTTTTGTTTGGTATATGGCCTTTGGGGGGTTAATGACCGTGTCCTGGATATCCTCGGCTCATTCAATGAAATGGCCACGACTTAAGCACGGGGTGTATGCATACACCTGACAGTTGCGTATGTAGAAAAGTATCCCACAATAAGGTATTCCTTGTGGGCATTATACTTGTGGTGTGTCAGTTAATCTTGTCCGGTTTTTCTAACCGGCCCTGATGGACGACAAACATTTAAATCTGTATACAAGATTATTTTTATATAATTGTCCCAAGTTATAAAAGGATATTTGTGCCTTGTGCATTTAAATCAATTTTCTTAAATAACTTTTCAAAAGAGTTAGTTAATTGTATTTACCAGTGTAAACTGACGTATTTTCCAAAAAAATTAAGTGACAGGTATTGTACGTAATTAGCTGGGAGCTCTGGGCGTTAATAAGGAATCTTGGAAGTCCTAGACGTCTAAAGTCTGTTGAACAGTGTTTACTTTTCAATTTTAAGATCCTCCTGTGGATCCATATACAACCGTTGTATAATACTTTATTATAGCTTTGAATCGGTTTGTATTATTATTACTTTAGACTTCCGCTGTGCATTGAACTGTGATTATTTGACTATTATGATATCAACTACGTCACGATACTCCCCACTGGGCCCACCAGTCACATGTGGAAATATCGGGGTGTGACAGTTTGTGCCTTGTGCATTTAAATCAATTTTCTTAAATGCTTTCAAAAGAGTCGGTTAATTGTATTTGCCAGTGTAAACTGACGTATTTTTCAAAAAACTAAGTGACAGGTACTATTCGTAATAGGCTGGGAGCTCTGGGCGTTAGTTAAAGAATCTTGCTAGTTCTTAATGCTTAAACTCTGTTGAACAAGCTTTTGTATTATATTTTAGATCCGCCTGTGGATCCTATCTTACAACCGTCTGTATAATATTTTATTCGTACTTTACATTTCGGTTTGTAATAGTTTTTTCTACCAAGACTTCTGCTGTGCAATAAATTGTGTATATTTGACTATGATGATATCAACTACATCACGATACTCCCTGCCGGGCCCACTGGTAATATGTGGAAATATCGGGGTGTGACACGACAAGCTAGTAAACAATATTTTCGTCGCCAAAACAACTAAACGGACAACTTGGCGAACTAGTTAAGCTTATTTTGGAACTCAAAATCACTTCATACATCCTTTAGTTGCGGGATTACAACTTGCGGAAAATCTTCGTCGGTAGGAATTAAAAGTGCCGTTAACGAACCGACGACCAAACGGAAGCCGTTTAAGATATCAAAATTCAGTTTCTATTAGTCTAGTGAACCAGTTAATGACGATTAACATTCCAAATCCCTAATTACCCCTAATGGTGCAATTAAACCCCTAATCACCATAATTTGGTTAATTACCAAAATATCTAGATTTTTAAGACTTTTTATAAAAAAGTTACACTTTACTCCCCCCATCATGAATTCGGTCAACAAAGTGGGTCCCACCCACTTGATTTGTTTGAAAATTTAGAGATTTTGGTATGGTGGGTGATGTAAAGTATGGTCTTGTAAATATGAAAATTATAACAAGTAAACAAGACCATCTCCTATCATTTACCATACCTTTTAAACAACAAAGAAAACTCCATTCTTGTCTTCCTAAATCTCAGCCAAAGAAGAACACCAAACACCCACCATAGTTCACTAATAAACACCCAAAATTACTCACTTTCTAAGCCTTTCAAGATCATCTAAGCATGGATTCAGCATGGGGAAGCATTAGAGAGTTCTTTGGGAGCTTAATCTCTTATTAATCACCGTGTTTAGCTTGTGCAAAGTTGTAAGCCTTCAATTACCCATATTTAAGCTTCTTGCTTAGTGTAGATTTCAAAAGTACAAATTGATCATCTTGAAAATTAAGAAAAATTCAACCAAAAACCCTAATCTCAAACGTAATAATATACTAAACATCACTTATTATGTGATTATTTGTGTAGATTAGTGTAACTAGTTATTGTAATCTTGTTGATTATGTTAATTTTGTTAAGATTAGTGGTTTAAAGACTAGATTTATGATAATATTGTGATTCATTACATGTAGTAATTTACATGGGTGTTAATCTTACCATGATAAACTTGAAAAATATAAGACTTGGGGATTCTAAAAATGTAAAACAAGCATAATCAAGTTTATGTAAAGGATTAACTTTAAAGTCTTGAAGTTTAACATAAGTAAAGCTCATGAGGAATTTGAAGGAAAAGGTGTGTGATTAGTGTTGTAAAATAATCTTTGGTGAAACTTGGTAAATGGTGGTGATTTGGAACTTGATTTGGTGATTTAAACGCATTTTGAAAACGTGGGAAACGTCATAGTTTAGGGGAAACTATGGAGAAATTTTCTAAAATCATAATCGTGATTAAACGGGGTTAAAGTGTGATTAAAATAGTTAATCGCACTTAAGGATCTTAATCATGGTTGGATAAACTTTTTGGTAAAAGTTTAAGTGTTAAAACACCTAAGTAAGTTCTAAATACTTATAATGGTTTTTATAAGTTAAAAGTGGAAACTTGAAAATATATATATATATATACTTAGAAAATTCATCAAAGTGTATATATTTATGTGCTAAGTATATGTATTTAGATATATTAGGGTGATCTAAATAATACACAAATGATACCAAGGAAATACTAGTAAGATAACAAGCATAAAATACCACATAAACACATATACACTAATATCCTCATATTACGAAAGAAATGCTAAGTTAAGGGAATACATGAAACTTACTTATACGTTATCCCTAAACGAATTAAACGGACGGGCGGACAATACGGACGACGGACAAAATTAAACGAATATATTTCTAAGAAATAAAATATATTTCACCCGACCAAATAAGACATATAACCAAATCGGTCAATAAAGGAATATATAACATACGACGACAACAAAACGAGCGTATCGTCATTGCGAAAAGCTACTACGACACTTGGGCGATCTTTCGACGCATATATATATATATATATATATATATATAAATATATATATATATATATGTATGTATGTATGTATGTATTATACGACTTTGACGACGCATCTATAAATAAAATATTTTAGACACCTAACTACTATATATATTATCGATAACAAAATCCGGAAAGTTGAAAACTTATAAAAATTACTAACTGTTCTTTTATAAAAAAGAATGAACACATTAAAAATTCCATACTTAGTAAATTTTAAAAAAATGCAAGATTACTAATGATATGGACTCATAAACTTATCTTTGGGCTAGGCCCAATTACTTGAATACATGGGCATGGCCTAATAACAAAATACATGGGAATGGCCCAATAACATTAATACATGGTCAAAGGCCCAATACCATTAAAACATGGGCAACACCGAATAACATTAAAACATAGGCAAGGACCAATGACATAAATATAGGGGCAAGGGCCCAATGACATAAATACATGGGCAGAGGCCCAATGACATAAATACATGAGCGGAGGCCCAATGACATAAATACATGGGCAAGGCCCAATAACATTAAAACATGGGCAAGGGCCAATGACATAAATACATGGGCAAGGGCCCAATGAAATAAACACATGGGCGGAGGCCCAATGACATAAATACATGGGGGGAGGCCCAATGACATAAATACATGGGCAAGGGCCCAATGACATAAATACATGGGCAGAGGCCCAATGACGTAAATACATGGGCAAAGGCCAAATAACTTAAAGACATGGGCAAGGCCCGATAACACAAAAGACATGGGCAAGTCCCAATGACATAAAAGACATGGGAAAGACCCAATAACATAAAGACATGGGCTAGGCTCAAGGACATGGGCTAGACCCAATGACATGGGCTAGGCCTAAGGACACGCGTGCGAGGCACGAGGACATGTGAAGGGCGAGGCCCGTTCACACACGATTTAATACACACAAAATACATATATACAATTACAAAATAAATATAAATATATAAAGATCGAACAAACAAACTACCAACACTACAATTACGCAAAGTTGTTCTAATAATGACAAGTGAAAACATAATAAGATTCAAGATGAATAACTTGTATGGGGTCCAATTAGACCTACGTGTCTAATAAAGTTATTAAACATGTAGGTTACTCACGCGTACGAACGCTCACATTTTAGTAGTACGATACACGGATCGCAAACTTGTGAGTTCATGTCCCTCCTTTCAATGATTTCAATGTTTTGTTTTTAAAACAATCAAGGGAAAATAGATGTTATAACAAACGGTATGTTAGTTGTGGGTTTAGATGATAACAAGATCAATGTGCGTAAGTAGGATGATGACAATAGTAACCATTAATCACTTAGTGACCAAGGTGCAAAAGGTGTAGATCTATAGAGCTTGAGACACGCTCCACTCCTGGTTGGTACCTTAGGAGTGCTTTTGTGATCCCAATGATGTCAAAGTTGTCTCGGGTTGGTTACTTACTTATGGCACATATGTCAGGGTGCTAGCTACACATTGATAGATCCTTAAACTCCATAAATGCTAATGACATACCATGATTTCATTACTAGATTACAAACATGATGACATTAATGGATTACAAACATGATTTCATTACAAGATTACAAACATGAGATTTCATACGATAACAATAACTACAAGAACTCGCTCAACTTTTGTTGACTTTTTAAAATTACATGTATTTCAGGACACAAGACTTGAGCCGGTGATAGACCACAAGAAATGGGAATGACATGACAACGAATGCCTTTTTTGACAAAAAAAGAACAATCTTTTGTTCGAAGTGTAATGAAATTCAATAACTATATTTTGGATAACATTGTAAAATTTTGTTACAAATCAATACACATGGCATCGTTGTTAACTTATGTTTATTTACACGATTGGTTGCAATGATTACCTTTCTTACGTCACACGCAACACACTTCCACAACTAGCAGGGTGTGACAGATTGGTACCAGAGCTCCGATTGTAGTGAACTGGGCAAAAACTTTTACTAAGTTTGGTCTACAATCACTAGGGGTTCACACATGAAAACAAAGTGTATAACATTACAAAAATGATTCCAAAAATATGACAAAATGACAAAAAGGTTTTCATTGTGTCACGATGACACGAGGATCTATCACGTGAGCTCAGTCATAAGTAGCGATCAAGGATCAATACATGATTAGTCCATATGGAATGGACACGAAACATTATTACTGCATGTGAAACACAAGAACAAAAATAGCGTGAGATTTAATGATTATATATATAATGTATTTATATATGTGTTGTACGGAATAGTTTGCCAAGAATGAAAATACCTTCGACTAAGATTCTATTATTACCTTTGACTCACGTGATGAGAATAACGACCTCGCGTCTATTACGAAGCTTACGGCGGACGTGGTTCCTTAGTGAGACCCTAAAGCATTGATCCCGTGGGAGATGGTTGTTTTTACCTCGGATGGGTATAAGTCCGGATTCGGTAGTGGCGACGAGGCGAAGGTGGTGGCCTTGGACAACAACTCTATTAGTGGGACAAGGTCCCCGAGGCTCATACTAACCATGATTGATGACACTCTCATCCAGACAAGGAAGATGAAATACTCATCTTAAAGGTGCCCCTGCAATTGCTATTGTTGCAAATTCTCTCTACTTCTATTTCGTCCAACGTTGTGCCCTTTCACGAATAATGACAATGGGCCTTAGCATGTGGACCATCACAAAGGTTCCTCCTATGTTGAAGGTATATAGACAATAGTGTTTTCTCTCCGACTGATCGTCTGCTTAAACAAGAGAATGCTAGGGTGACCATGTAAGACAATTTATTATTACGGGGGCCCACGTAATAACAACTTGTAGTGCATGGGGAATCCGAGTGGGCTCTGCGGGTCAAGCTACTGATCACTATCCATTCGAAATTCTTAAGTTGTTCAAGTTTCTATCTGGTAGAACACTAACCGGGGTAGTTACTATAACACCCTACAATACAGGAAGACCATATGTATTTGTTTGTACCTAACATTCGATCTACAACACGAGTCGTTTGAGACTAGTCATCTAAACAAACAAAACATGTTAGCCACCCAGGGAGGATTTTCCTCAACATTCTAGAGTTCTTGAACATGGGTTGGTTCCTTGGTGTCTATGGAACCTTATCTTAGTTATTGGAAATGATTACATTAAACTCCGTCGTTTGACATTTGTCTTATTCCAAGGGATGATATGGCATGAGCCATGCTACAACCCCTTCATTGCATTTTATTCAACATCTATGGAAATTATAACAATTTTGTTGGAGCTCGTGGAGCTCAAGGGATATCAATGTATTCGTCACACGGGTTAGTGTGGCGAAGGATTTTCTTACTTGGGACGATCGAGGTCCATGAGGTAGAGAATACATACTGTAAGGTTGGAGACGACCGTTTGGTTTCTCCTCCTCAATGAATTACCTCTTTTCCCACTTAGGCATATAGCCAATACACGCAAGAGGTACCACACATTTTGTATTGTGGTTATTCATGTTATCATTGTTTCAAACATGTATAAACAATGCGATCTTGAGGGTTCCATGACCAATTATATTCTTAATCCTTAGGCGCATGGTAGGCTATATCTGTCCAAATACAAGTCTAGACTCTTTGATACTACGTAACAAAATTAACTTGGCGCCGAAAAGAAAATCTACACCCAAAAGGGACAGTAAATCAACGCCCTACTATTAAAGTCGAACTAGAGTTTTCATGGAACAACATGAGGTTACGGAATTTGCACCACATGAGGCTGTCGAGTCGACACTAGTGATAGTACTGATGGTACCGGTAGTTCAAGTGATTCAAATCCTGATGGGACGAGAACGAGCGGCAACGCCACACCTGGAGATGCAATCACACCAGATTTTAATTCTAAGGCATTTCCGGATTATAAGCCGCTAGACCTCATCGGTATGGGAGGTGCGATAAGTTCTGCCCGCTAAATAAAGACAATGAAGTCAGTTAACCGTGCTAGTAAATGTACCCTTAAGTAAACAGTTTGGTAGACGAATAATCCCCTGTTGCATGAAATGTTAACTTGGTGGAATCTCCAAGTGCAAACTTTAGGGAGTAATACAACAAAGAGGTTGTCATGGGAAGAACTCAAGGATCTTATGCGGGAAGAGTATTGCTCGCTAATGAAAAATTCCAAGGTTGGGAACTGATCTCTAGAACTCAATCATGTTTAGAGCTAATGTTGTTGGTTACCCCCGACGCCTTTACGATCTCTCAAGGATTGTTGCATACTGGATAACACCCGAATCCAAACGCACTGAGCTCTATATTTGGGGTTTTGCGCTGAGATACGAAGCTGACATCAAGAAGTATGCTAATAACTTGCCAAAATCCTGAATGAGATAAGTGAAACTTTCATCATGAGGGCACTTGCAAAAGTGCCAAGAGTAGCAGTGTGGTGAGACTGGGCACGAAACGGAAACTAATGAGTTAGCTATACTCAAGAATGAACAAGGGGGTTTTAACTGTGGCAATGAGATCACTACAACCATGGATGTACAAGGACGAATCAAGCAAGTGAATAAGTGGGTGTATGGGTAGAACTGGAATACTCCACAAAATCCCAATGTTGCCATGGATACGTTCTACCCTACAACTAGCATGTATCAACTCTTTGGATACCAACGTTGGCTAACTTAGTGTCTTTAGGTATTAAGCATGTACACGAATTAGAGTCATGTAGGTTAGACATGTCTTGCTCTATCAAGTTAGCTAATGGGGAATTAGCGGAGTCATGTGTAGTCATTAATGGTCACCGATACGTTTCCTATCAACCGACCCGTTGCATCCATTTGTTTGATACCAGTGTCGGTATTAGTTTCATCCCCATAGAATTCAAAATATACTTGCCCTAGAGTCAAGTAAGCTAGACGTCCCCTCATTCCCTAGGATTGGCCAATGGTAAATTAGTTGAGTTAGGAGAAAACATTAAAGGATGCACACTCGAGCTTGGAGCACAGAAATTCAATATCGACCTTTCGCTCATTTAATTGGGTTGTTACGACGTAACTTTTGGTATAGACTGGTTGACCGACAACCGAGCAAAAGTAGTTGTTCCGAGAAAACTATTCGCATTCCCCCTGCCTGACGAGAGAACATCTTTTTGTGCACGGGAAGAAACTAGACACGCCACTACGAATTATTAATTGCATGAAGGCTCAAAAATGTTTTCGAAAAGGATGCATCGCCTTTCTTGCCCAAGTGGTTGACAAGAAGGCCGAGGGGTGCAAGGTGGAGGACATACCTATGGTAAGGGAATATCCCGATGTCTTTCCAGAAGACTTACCGGGACTGCCTCCACCACGACAAGTTGAATTCCATATCGACCTAGTGCTAGGAGCTACACCTGTGGCGAAAGCTCCATATCGACTGGTGCCCTCGCAGATGCAGGAATTACTTACTCAGCTTCAGGAACTGGCCGACAAAGGATTCATTAGGCCGAGTTTTTCACCTTGGGGAGCTCCGGTGCTATTTGTCAAGAAAAAGGACGGAACCTTGCGGATGTGCATCGACTATAGAGAACTAAACAAACTAACTCTCAAGAATCGGTATCCTTTACCAAGGATTGATGGCTTGTTCGATCAATTACAAGGTTCCAGTTTTTAATTCCAAGATTGATCTAAGATCCGGATATCATCAGCTGAGAATTCAAGAGGAAAACATTCCTAAAACGGTGTTCAGAACTCGCTATGGTCACTATGAGTTCCTTGTTATGCCTTTCGGCTTAACAAATGCTCCCGCCGTATTCATGGATTTGATAAACCGAGTATGTAAGCCATATCTCGACGGGTTCGTGATCGTATTCATTGATGACATATTAATATATTCACAAACCGAGGCAGAACATGAACAACACTTGAGGCTATTCTTATGCTACTTAAGAAGGAATAGTTGTATGCCAAGTTCTCGGAATGCGAATTTTGGATTCCCGAAGTACAATTTCTCGATCACGTGGTGAACGAGAATGGAATATACGTTGACCTATCTAAAATAGAAGCCATAAAGAACTGGAATGCTCCAGAGACCCCAACGGAAGTAAGACAATTTCTGGGCTTAGCGGGATATTATCGGAGATTCATTGAGAACTTTTCTAAAGTTGCTCAACCGCTAACCTCTCTCACTCAAAGGATAAAAATTCGATTGGGGTGAAAAACAAGAAATGACTTTTCAACTACTTAAAGGTAAACTATGCAAAATGCCAATCTTATCACTTCCGGATGGTATCGATGAATTTTTGGTGTATTGTGATGCATCACATCAAGGCTTGGGTTGCATGTTAATGCAACGTGAAAAAGTCATCACGTACGTGTCACGACAGTTAAAAGTTCATGAGAAAAACTATACCACTCACGACCTAGAATTAGGTGCGGTGGTATTCGCTTTAAATATTTGGCGTCATTAACTCCATGGTACAAAGTGCACCATATTCACAGATCACGAGAGTTTTCAACATATATTCAATCAAAAGGAATTAAACATGCGCCAACGACGCTTGGTAGAACTATTGAATGACTATGACTGTGAAATCAAGTACCATCCGGCAAAGCAAACTTTGTGGCGGATGCTTTAAGCTGGAAGGAATTAGTCAAAACATTACGAGTACGAGATTTAGAGTTGACAACTCAAACAAACTTCACTACTCGAGTGCACGATGAACAACAAGAAGCTCTAAAGCTGGAAAACATTCAAGCGGAATCCTTACGGGGATTGGAGAAACAAATGGAAACGAACAAAGATGACACCTTATATTACATGGGAAGGATCTGGATTCCATATTTTGGCAGTCTACGAGACTTGGTGCTGGACGAAGCACACAAGTCGAACTATTCAATACTTCCAGGATCCGATAAAATGTATCAAGACTTAAAAGAATGCTATTGGTGGCCCAATCTTAAGGGAGATATTGTGACCTATGTTGGTAAATGCCTAACTTGTGCAAAGCTCAAGGCCAAATATCAAAAGCCGTCTGGCTTATTACATCAACCCGAGATTCTCGTTTGGAAATGGGAATAGATATCAATGGATTTTATTACAAAACTACCATGGACCTCTCGAGGTCATGACATGATTTGGGTTATCGTCGATCGGTTAACCAAGTCAGCTCACTTCTTACCAATTCGCGAGAAAGATAGTACCGAGAAATTAGCTGAACTTAACCTCAAGGAGATTGTAGCACGTCATGGAGTGCGTGTGTCAATAATCCCTGACCGAGATGGTCGCTTTGTGTCAAGGATTTGGCAATCATTTCAAGAATCGTTTGGATCTTGTTTAGATCTAAGCACAACATTTCACCCGCAAACCGATGGCCAAAGCGAGCGAACCATCTAAACTTTGGAGGACATGCTTGGTGCCTGTGTGATGGATTTATGTGGAAACGGGATACTCATTTACCTTTGGTAGAGTTCTCATATAACAACAATTATCACATGAGCATTAAAGCCGCCCCATTCGAAGCACTATATGGACGAAAGTGCCGATTACTGCTGTGTTGGGCGGAAGTCTATGACAAACAACTTATTGGCCCCGAACTAGTCCAAGGGACTACTGAAAAGATATAAAAAATACAAGACCGTATCAAAATGACTCGTGATAGACAAAAGAGCTAAGCGGACAGAAGACGCAAACCATTATCCTTCGAGGTCGGAGACAAAGTCTTGCTAAAAGTCTCGCCTTGGAAGTACGTAGCTAGATTCGGGAAGCGTGGAAAACTAAACCCGAGATACATTGGGCCTTTTTAAATTCTGGCAAGGGTTGGTACAGTTGCTTATAAGCTAAGGTTGCCAGAAGAACTCGATAACATACACGACACATTTCATGTGTCGAACCTCAAGAAAAGTCCAACCAATGAAACAGTTATCATCCCAGCGGATGAAATTCATGTAGATGACACACTCCAGTTTACCAAACAACCTGTTGAGGTTATGGACTGGAAAGTCCACAAGATAAGGAGAATCGTATTAAACTAGTCAAAGTCCGCCGGAACTCACGTCATGGATCCGAGTATACATGGGAACGTGAAGATCAGATCAAGACAAAGTCCCCCACCTGTTCGAGAAGAATCCTTTAAACGATAACTCAATGTGAATTTCGGGACAAAATTCTTTTTAACAGGGGAGAATTTGACAAATGGCAATTAGCCGGAAATTTCGTACCATCTAATCACTATTTCTCTTACATAATCTCATGCATTTAGCGTAATTTAATTACGTAACTGTGTCATACATTAGATAACAATGTTAGGACAAGAAAACAATGCTAAAACATATGTTGGTTTTCGTCGTGTCACGAAACCAATCAAACTCTGTCATAAAAGTGTTGGTAGAAAGTGATGCGCACACTATTCACGGTCACACTATTCATTATAGCAAAACCGTGAAAACAAAACAAAACGATTAAAAACGACATACAAATGACGTAACTGAGTCCATATTTATATGAAAACACTAATGTGGAAACACATCTTGAAAAAATACATAACTTTCTGGTAAAACGCCCTAATCACAAAATCGTCCGTTCGGCTAAAAATATGACAATTTTAACTCGTCCGAACTATTAATTTAGCATTTCCAAGACTCTAGAATTTTGACAAATGATGACAAACACATGAAAACAATATGAGGATATCAACGGGGTGTCAGAAACATAAGCTTTCGGCGCTACGTCGCAACCCCCATAACTTGTCCGTTTTTTAACCGACAAGCTAGTAAACAATATGTTCGTCGCCAAAACAACTAAACGGACAACTTGGCGAACTAGTTAAGCTTATTTTGGAACTCAAAATCACTTCATACATCCATTGGTTGCGGGATTACAACTTGCAGAAAACATTCGTCGGTAGGAATTAAAAGTGCCGTTAACGAACCGACGACTAAACGGAAGCCGTTTAAGATATCAAAATACAATTTCTACTAGTCTAGTGAACTAGTTAATGACGATTAACATTCCAAATCCCTAATGGTGCAATTAAACCACTAATCACCATACTTTGATTAATTACCAAAATGTCTAGATTTTTAAGACTTTTTGTAGGATCGTGTTTCGACCCGAATGAGTCGTTCAGAGACGTTCAGAGACGTTTCAGGTGCGGAATAACAAGAAACGAAAGTAGAGACAGCTTGCAATTCACTTAATCTACTGATTTTATTGATTTGACAATGTTTACAGCTCGTTCTTCACACCGGCAGCACTTCGGCATGGAATTCTTGAAAGTTACAAATGAGTTCGCTTATGTGGTATTTATAGTGTTGATAGGTTCCCACATACGGACATGTACATATAAGCGGACCAGGTAGGTTCCCATATACGGACATGTACGAATAAGCGGACCTGACACATAAGCGGACCTCCTATGTCCATATAAGCGGACCTATCAGTTTAGACCTATATGCTATCCTATTTTCTCGTAAAATGTGCCCTGATCTAACAATCTAAAACTAAGACTCGATACAAGACGAAGTCGACAGATGTAGTGCACCAACAGACTCCCCCTCAGATGTTGACGAGTCGACTATCGAGTCACGACAATGCTGTATCTTCACATCTTCAGTCTTGATCAGTCTCTGGGCTTTTCTCTCTCTATCTTCTTCAACAGACTCTCTTTAACTTGAAAATCTTCAGACTCCCCCTAACGATCTGCTGGCATTTCTTTATTCTTCATCAACATCTACTTCAGGATCTTTGTCTGGCTTTCTTTGTCTTCAGAATCTTAAACCTGTCACTCTATAGCTTCAATTTCCAGAATCGAAACTTGGCTATTCCTGCACATTCTTAACCCAGAAATGAATTTCTAAATTTAACAATTTTTAGTGCACCACTTCTGACATAATCAGACTACTCCCTCTCATAATCATAAGCATTAACAATCACTCTCCCTCAGATCATAAACTCATGATGAACCACTTGTTGATTTAGAAAATACATTTTGACATTTTAAAACACACTCCCCCTCACAACAATGTCATCATGTTTAGCACTCGGAACTTTGAAAATCAGCTTTTCAACATCAGTTGTCGAAAATCTTTTTGGATTTTTAAACTTTTTGCTAAAACACACTGAAAATATTTTTGGATTTTGAAATGTAAAGAAATGCAGTAAAGAAATATTTACAGACACTATTTTTGTGAGTTTGTGTAAGAGGATCATATCAGTTTTTGACAAGTCACAAGTACCGTTGAGCTTAGTTACACATTAAGAATTAAACAATTCACTTAGATTGCCGATATACTGATCCACTTAAATTTTCACACAAATTTCAACTAATTCAGGATATGAGTTAGGTGTTTTAAAGACTTAAACTCATTCATGTGTCCCACCTCTTGAATATACTCCCGTATCCAGATCCCAATATTCAGTCTTACAGGTGAGTATACCACAGATGATATCTGTCAGGGGAATAAATTATAGTGCGAGGGCCGTGAGAGCTCAGGTCGATCTTTCGATACGTAGAGAGATGACGGCTTCGACTTTTGGTGGGTCCCCTTTAGAGGATCTTTTGATTACAACAGCAATGACTATCAATTTTATTGTTTCATCAAATTGTTGAGGGCTGCGTTATTTTTCAAGCATGCGGAAAGTATTCTCCGGGGACTAGGCCATTGCTTCCGCAAAATCAGAAGCCCCGAGATAATACCCCAGATATCACTGAGCATAAAGACTTAGTATCTCAGAAAGAGGGACCTTTCAAACGAGATTTCAGGGGTTACCTATATATCCAAGTAGTGTTCCCCACGAAATAAGCAAGTTTGAATTTATGTTTATATCCCGAAAAAGTTTACTAAATGTGTAAAAACCTATCGGCATATCATCAGTGAGACTGTTTAACACTATTTAAACATTACAAATCTTTAGCATACTGTGACCTGTCTACTGATGTACTATCATTTCCTCTTTTAGTCACAAAAACTCATTTTTGAATTTTTATCATGTTTTTGTCTTTTTCAAATTTTCTAATGTTTTGGGATTTTCTGAAAAATATGAAAAATATCTACTCCCCCTAAAATGCAAACACATTAAAGGAAATTTGAAATCAAACTGTACAATAAACTTGACAACTGATATCAAATCGCTTCAAATCGCCATCCACTTGACATAAACAATCAGAACTCCCCCTTTCACAAAACTATTTTCTCATTATGATTTCAAAACACTTAAGTTTGTTTTAACCAAAATGATTTTTCCAGAAAATAAGTTTTGTTGATTTTAAACCATTTGTAGGTTCGGGGTGCGGTTCATCACATTGTCTACTTTTAACCACTTGTAGTAGATCAAGTACAACTTAATGTCCCTGATTTACCACTTGCAAGTATGCAACCTCTGTACCTCTTGTAAAAATATTCACAACATACAAACCTATGTAGGAATAAACCTCTACACAAACCATTTTACCAATCAAAATGCCGATTCCTGCTTCACACTTACCAACCTGGAAGCTCCGGCAAGTCACACTTATCCTGTAAAAATTTAAACTTTAAAAAATTCATTCACAAACATCAATTATCAAGAAAGATGCCGATTCCTGATCCACGATATAAACTTGGGATCTCCGGCAATTCAGGTTTTTCATTTGAAAAGTTTCACCCAAGCCTGACTGTCCTTGGGTGATTTTGAATTCTTGTTCAACAATGGTGGAAAATTTGCATCATCCATTGTTAGACCAGAATTCTCATTTTTTACCTCAACACATGGCTCTTCTGGTTTTACCATACCAGAATCATTGCCTGAATGTGGCTTGTCTGACTTTGATGAGCCAGATTCATCGTCGACATGTAGCTCCTTTGTTTCCGAAGAAACAGATTCATTACCAGCAACTTTCTTTTCCATCTTTCTCTCTTTCTTTACTCTCTCCTCTGTCCTCAGATTTTTATCTGATGAATTCGTTTTGCTTGATTTGTCAGTTTTTGACGAGCAAGACGATTTATCAGAACTTTTATCTGTTTTACCAGCTGTATCCGAGGACAAAATCTTCTCGAGATACTCTCTCGCCTTCTTCCTCTTCTTCCTCAGTCTGTCTTTTTGCCCCTGTGAAAGTTTAACTTTCTTTTCTTGAATTTTCTGTACTTGAACTTTAGGTTTTAGAACCTTTTGTTCATGGAGCTTGACATTGACTGGAATCTTCGCTAATTTTTGAGAATTAGCCCTCAATCTGTCATTCGATCTCCTTGGGCAATTTCTGGCAATGTGACCTCTGATGTTGCAATTAAAGCATCTTCTCGTCTCATAATTCCAACTTTGGCAGTTAACAACAATGTGTCCTTGATAACCACATCGGTAACACACTCTATTATCGTACCAATCACCATTGTCAGCCCAAATGCTCAAATCATAGCATTGTTTGGCTTGGTGATATTCCTTCCTCATGTTTGCTGGATTTGGCTTTTGAGCACTGTGGTCCAACCTGCACCACTTATTGCCAACATTTTTTGAGTTTTGATTTTCCAATTTTTGTGATTTTTTTATCACGATTGGATTATTGAACTGATGAGCTTTTATTTTCTTTTTGAAGATTTTTCGGTTTTTTATCTTTTTGTTTTTGTTCCACATTCTTCTTTACAGGTTTTTGCGATGAGCATTCACCTTTTTCAGTAGAATGTAGAACAGTTTCTTTAAACATTTCTTTTAATTTCAAAAATGTTTTCTTTTTCTCATCATCATCAGTTTTCTCATCACAATCTTCAACTTTGACATTGTCAAAGTTTGTGACATTGTCACTTATTGGAATAGAATTGATCGGTTTTGGACAAGGATAATCTGGTGTTGATGACGAAGTCTCAAAATCTTTCAATTTCTCTTCAAGCTCTTTGATTTTAATCCGAGTTTTTCAGCTTCATTTTCAAGCCGAATGATTTTCTGAAGATGAGAGTTTATTTCAATCTGTTTTTCAAGATTATTTTTAAAAATAGCAGATTTCTCATCTTCTAAAATCTTTATTTGACTTTGAAAATCTTTTTCAAATTTCAATTTTTCATTTTCAAATTCTTTTTCCTTTTCTTTCAAAATCTCGTTTTTCAATGTCAAACTGTTCAAATTACTTAACAGTTTGTCATTTTCTGATTTCAACTTCTCACAATTTTTCTTTAAATCAAAAATCTGTTTGTCATCAGATATCTTTTCATCCTTCATCACTGAAATCTCTTCAGTCTGTTCCTCTCCCACTTGGACACCTTTACTCTTGCTCTTCTTTAATATTGATTTTCCACTTTGACTTTTCTTCTTCTCAGCATTTCTCTCCATCTGTTCTTCAAGTTTCTTAATGAATTGACCAATTGTCAATTCAGAGTATTCTCCAGTTCTTTTTAAATCCAAAAGATATGTACCCCACTCTTGTTGAGGTATGCCATTGGCCAATTTTTCAACCCATTCATTTGGACTATTCTTAATACCCTTCTCAGACAATGAACGAACAAGATGGCTATACCTCTCAATGATACTTTTTGTACTTTCTCCTGGACAACCTGAAAACGAAACAAACTCTTTATTTAGTACATTTATTCTATTAAAAGTTTCACTTGTCATATTAAAGAAATTGATATCTATGATTCGAAATCGAAGAATTTCTCAAACAAGCTTTCTCTCGAACTGATTCACTTAGTCAAATCACCAAATTTTATATATTGGGCTAACACATGTATTCCTTAATGAGCCGTTGATGATTATAATATATAAACTGAGATTGGGTCAATGGATATGATGAAACTTGGGCCGAGAACTTTCAATTTTAAATTTGGGCCGATGTCACTTTAATCAAATGATTGAATCTTCAATTCTAATAACCAACAACACTTTGGGCCACAAATGATATGTAGAGACTTGCCGACAACTATTAATGATGATTACTCAATTCTGATCTTTGATAGAACCAACACTATATCACTTGTAAGCTGACACAACCTGACAAAACATGAGGACGAGAATCACATGCACTTTGTTTTTAAAAAAACTTTGATTGGGCCGCTGAATTGAATTCACATGGATTCTGTCAAATGACTGAACACCCAAAATAATCACATGCAAGCCGAGTCTTCCAATAAACTGAGAATGTCAGAACACATGCAACTTCTATTTCCAATCCCACTAAGTCGACACCTATTGTCTTATCTCATGCAAAGTGATTTTGATTTTTTTTAAACTTGCCAACAACTGATCACGTGAACTGTCATCAATAATGAATCATGTGAGCGGAATCTCAGATGTTCAAAAGAGCGGAACAATCAAATGTTCATAAGAGCGGAACTGATTGTTGTTCACTGAAGCGGACCTACTTGTTGTTCAAATGAGCGGACCAACTAAGTACGGATAAGCGAACAACTGGATGATCACAAGAGCGGATCTGTTTGTTGTTCACTGAAGCGGACCTATACACAATATGTCCCTAAAAGCGGATCTCTAGAGCGAACCTTCAACAATCAAGTCCCTATGAGCGGACCTCTTGAACGGAACTACAACAAAACTGATCTTAAAAGCGGACCTAACAAGCGAACCTATGTGATGTTCATAAAAGCGAAACCTATTCACGAGCAGTTTTGACCCACCCATTTTTAGTCCGTATTTCAGTCTGAAACTTTCAAGGGTTTATCAATGTTCAATAACACGCAATCTGTGTAATTTTGACCCAATTCTGACCGGTACAACTTTCTGAACTGAAAATAGAAGGTGTAGAAGTAAGAAATGATGATGAATTCCAGCTATTCTCTGCAGAACTCCTCCTCCTGAAGCTCTGATACCAATTATAGGATCGTGATCTGACCCAAATGAGTCGTTCAGAGGCGTTCAACTACGTTTCAGGTGCGGAATAACAAGAAACAAAAGTAGAGACAGCTTGCAATTCACTTAATCTACTGATTTTATTGATTTGACAATGTTTACAGCTCGTTCTTCACACCGGCAGCACTTCGGCATGGAATTCTTGAAAGTTACAAATGAGTTCGCTTATGTGGTATTTATAGTGTTGATAGGTTCCCACATACGGACATGTACATATAAGCGGACCAGGTAGGTTCCCATATACGGACATGTACGAATAAGCGGACCTGACACATAAGCGGACCTGCTATGTCCATATAACCGGACCTATCAGTTTAGACCTATACGCTATCCTATTTTCTCGTAAAACGTGCCCTGATCTAACAATTTAAAACTAAGACTCGATACAAGACGAAATCGACAGATGTAGTGCACCAACACTTTTTATAAAAAAGTTACACTTTACCCTCCCCCCCTTCTTGAATTCGGTCAACAAAATGGGTCCCACCCACTTAATTTGTTTGAAAATATAGAGATTTTGTGTATGGTGGGTGATGTAAAGTATGGTCTTGTAAATATGAAAATTATAACAAGTAAACAACACCATCTCCTATCATTTACCATACCTTTCAGACAACAAAGAAAACTCCATTCTTGTCTTCCTAAATCTCGGCCAAAGATGAACACCAAAAACCCACCACAGTTCACTAATAAACACCCTAAATTACTTACTTTCTAAGCCTTTCAAGATCATCTAAGCATGGATTAAGCATGGGGAAGCATTAGGGAGTTCTTTGGGAGCTTAATCTCTTCTTAATCACCGTGTTTAGCTTGTGCAAAGTTGTAAGCCTTCTATTACCCATATTTAAGCTTCTTGCTTAGTGTAGATTTCAAAATTACAAGTTGATCATCTTGAAAATTAAGAAAAATTCAACCAAAAACCCTAATCTCAAACATAATAATCTACTAAACATCACTTATTATGTGATTATTTGTGTAGATTAGTGTAACAAGTTAGTGTAATCTTGTTAATTATGTTGATTTTGTTAATATTAGTGGTTTAAAGACTCGATTTATGATGATCTTGTGATTGATTACATATAGTAATTTACATGGGTGTTAATCTTACCATGATAAACTTGATAATGTGATTTAAACATATATATGTTTAAATCCTACAAGATCATCACCTTCAAAATCATGAGTATTACATGTATGTAAACTTGATTATTGTTCTTGAAAGATAGAATATAAAAATGAACTTGAATCAAGGCTTTTAGAACACTAGTAACTTGGTTTGTACATAAAACAAGTTTATATAAAATTGTTTATAAAAAGTGCTATATAAAAGTCTTGGTATTTTTAGTAAACTTGAAAAATATAAGACTTGGGGATTATAAAAATGTAAAACAAGCAAGTTTATGTAAAGGATTAACTTTAAAAATGATTAACTTTAAAGTATTGAAATTTAACATAAGTAATGTTCAGGAGGAATTTGAAGGAAAAGGTGTATGATTAGTGTTGTAAAATAATCTTTGGTGAAACTTGGTAAATTGTGGTGATTTGAAAATTTGATTTGGTGATTTAAACACGTTTTGAAAACGTGGGAAACGTCATAGTTTAGGGGAAACTATGGCGAAATTTTCTAAAATCAAAATCGTGATTAAACGGGGGTTAAAGTGTGACTAAAATGGTTAATCGCACTTAAGGATCCTAATCATGGTTGGATAAACTTTTTGGTAAAAGTTTAAGTGTTAAAACACCTAAATAAGTTCTAAATACTTAGAATGGTTTTTATAAGTTAAAAGTGGAAACTTGAATATATATATATATATATATATATATATATATATATATATATATATATATATATATATATATATATATATATAGGGAGCCGCTAAAATGAAAACCACCTCCAGTTGTAAGAACCATGAGAACCACTCTCCACCAATCATATTTTGCCAACGAAAAGGGTAGTTTGGTCATTTACCCCAAATGTCTAATCTCACCCTCTCTCTTCATTTAAATCACACACACTCTCTCTCTTTATTTAATTCTCACCATCTCTCTTCATTTTTAAAACTCACCTCTGTCTTCTTCATTTGTCTCACCATCTCTCTCTTCATCTTCAATTTTTAAAACTCTCTTTCTTCATCTCTGAGATCTTCATATTCTCTTCATAAATCTTCAGCTTATGAAACTCTCTCTCTTCGTTTCTCACCACCGGCACCACACACACACCCACACCGGCGACCCCCAAACACCACCGTCTCCCACCTCCATCCAAACTCTAAAATGTCTTCCACCTTCCGGGTTGTGGTGATGGTTTTGACGACGACGGAGTTCAATAGCCGGAGTTTTAGTCGTTTGTAGGCGACGAGCGGGTTGTGGTGGTGGGTTTTGACGGCGACGGCGGTGAGGGTGCCGGTGAGGATTGACAGTGACGATGGTTGTGGTGGTGTTGGTGTTGGAGGCGATGGCTGTGTGAGCGGTGGTGTCGTCGATGTCAGAGATTCCTTGAATATGTGGGTATTTGATTCTCCGGCGGACCTTCGGCCGGTCAACATTTCGTGAGTCAAAAGGTTCGATTTGTTTCTGTTGTGTTACAATTATAGAAATTTGGTTGTTATTGTTGCTGGGTTTTCCTTTGATTTGAATTTGGGTATGTACATCATGTTTGGTTGTTATTGTTGCTGGGTTTTCCTTTGATTTGTGGATTTGAATCTGGGTTTTCTGGCTGTCAACCTAACTACTATATCTAACCTACCCTCAGCATGTTTGGGTATGTACAGCATGTTTGGTTGTTATTGTTGCTGGATTTGATTTGTGTTCTTTGAATATGTGGGTTTTGATACGATCGATTGGGTGGCGATGATGCAAAAAAAAAAAACATAGATTTTGATGACGATGGCGCGGTAAGGACGGCGGAGGGTATTTTTTTTGAACCTGCAACCCCACTTTTGCAGCCTTTTGATTATCGGATAATCTGAGCCAAACCCCGTTTTTTTTCGAGATACACTTTGTTTTGGTGTTGTTGGTTTTTTATTTTTTCCCCCTAGTCGATAATGGTAACAATATATCTGAGACACCTCCCGAGTTTTCGACTTCTGGGTGCGTTCGTTTTTGCGTAAAAAAGTTTTTGCAAAAAAAAAAAAAGTTAAACCGTAAACTTTTTAACGTAAACCGTAAACTTTTTAACGTAAAACATAAAACGTTTAACGTAAAAAGTTTTACGTAAAACGTAAAAGTTTTTACGTAAAACGTAAAAAGTTTAACGTAAAACTTAAAACGTAAAAAGATTAAAAAGTTTAACGTAAAACGTAAAAAGTGTAAAAAATGGCGCGTTAAAAAATCGTCAAAAAAACGGCGCGTTAAAACGGCATGTAAAAAAACGTGTAAAAACGGCGTGTAAAAAAACGTGTAAAAAACGACGCGTTAAAAAAACGTGTAAAAAACGACGCTTGAAAAAACGGCGCGTAAAAAACGTCGTGTTCAAAAAACAACGCTTGAAAAAGCCCAACGTAAAAGCGCCACGTTAAAAAAACGACGCTTGAAAAAGCCCTGATTGCAAAAACCGGCGCGCAAAAAAATTTGTCTTGTTAAAAAAATTTGAATTTACAAAAAATTCTTTTAATAAAAAAATTCTTTTAAAAAAATAAAAAAGTAATATAATAAAACAAAAAAGTAATAAAAAATAATAAAGACAAAATAGAGTAATTTTACTAAACTACCATTTTGGATTAAAATATTAAAGACGTAATAAGACAAAATGTATTTAATATTCATTTTAGTTACTTTTAATCTTATCCATCCATCTTTTTGATCTAATGGTTAGGAACTGGTTCTCGCGGTTTTTACAACTGGAGGTGGTTTTCATTTTAGCGGTCCTCACTATATATATACTTATAAAATTCATTAAAGTGTGTATATTTACGTGCTAAGTGTATGTATTTAGATATATTATGGTGATCTAAATAATACACAAATGATACCAAGGAAATACTTGTAAGATAACAAGTATAAAATACCACATAAACACATATACACTAATATCCTCATATTACCAAAGAAATGCTAAGTTAAGGGAATACATAAAACTTACTTATACGGTATCCCTAAACGCATTAAACGGACGCGCGGACAATACGGACAACGGACAAAATTACAATAATATATTCCTAAGAAATAAAATATATTTCACCCGACCAAATAAGACATATATCCAAATCGGCCAACAAAGGAATATATAACATACGACGACGACAAAATGAGCGTATCATCATTGCGAGAAGCTACTACGACACTTGGACGATCTTTCGACGCAAATATATATATATAGGGGAGGGTTCATTGGGGAACACTAAAAAAGTGGGGAACGGGGGAACACTCTTAAAAATTATACTTAACATGTTAAAAAAAATCATTTTCTAAATTTTTTTCAGCGCTTTTTCTTATAAATACAAGTAGAAACATTTTTAATAAAAAAAATCCAAAACTAAAAATATAAAAAAAAATGTTTAAAAAACAGTTATATCTTATAGAATTAACTTAACATGTTAAAAATATTTTTTTTTAAAAATTTTTCAGCGCGTTTCTTTATAAAAATGAGGAGAAACTAGTCGGATAAAAAAAATAATTTTTCTAAAAAAAATTTTTTTAGCCATTTTTAATTGTTTTTTTTAATATTTTTCGTTTTTGATTTTTTTTTTATTAAAAATGCTTCTACAAGTATATATATAAGAAAAAGCGCCGAAAAAAATTTAGAAAATGATTTTTTTTAACATGTTAAGTATAATTTTTAAGAGTGTTCCCCCGTTCCCCACTTTTTTAGTGTTCCCCAATGAAACTCACACTATATATATATATATATATATATATATATATATAGGGAGGAGCTCATGCGAGAACCACCTTTATTGTGAGAACCGTGAGAACCAATGTGAACACAACCTAAAATAGCTAAAAAAACCTAACCCCCACCCCCCCCCAAAAACCTAACCCCCCAAGCTAAATGCTAAAAACTAAAACCTAAAAAAAACCTAACCCCCCCCCCCCCCCAAAAAAAAAAAAACCTAAATCCCCCTCCCCCACCCCCCAAAAACCTAACCCCCAAGCTAAAATGCTAAAAACTAAACCCTCAAAAAACCTAAAAAAATCTAAAAAAATCAAAAAAAAAAATCTAAAATTTTTTTTTGAATTTTTTATAAAAAAATTGCTACGTTTCGAAGCCAAAAAAAAAATTTAAAAAAAAAATTTAAATAAATTTTTTTTGGCTTCGAAAAGTAGCGATTTTTTATAAAAAATATTAAAAAATTAAAAAAAAAAATTTTTGTGTGATTTTTAGCTATTTTTAGGCATTTTTGGTTGTGTTCACATTGGTTCTCGCATTAAGAGGTGGTTCTCGCATGATCTTCTCCCTATATATATATATTATACGAATACGACGATGCCCCTAAAAATAATATAATTTTAGACACCTAACGAATACATTTATTACCGATAACAAAATCCGGAAAGTTGAAAACATATAAAAAAGAATGAACACATTAATGTGTGGATGCAGCACGTTCGGTTCGACACTTTTATGGAATGAAGACCAAGTCGGATATCCTCCTATCCTACTTGGGTCCGACAAGTTTGTCTCGTTTGTTATGTAATGTATAAATGAACAATGCATGTTGCATACTTGGTTTATGTCTGTTTATGTGTTTATATCGGTCTGTAGCAAACTGTTAACAGTTTGCAGCATATCCTGTTTGGCAGCCCTCGACGAAACTCCAAGTTTCGTCGAGCTCATATATGGCGAAAATCCCAAGTTTTATCAAAGACATACATGGGGAAACTACCATGATGAAACTCCAAGTTTCACCATGACGAAACTCCCTCATGATGAAACTCCTTCATGATGAAACTCCCTGTGTGATGAAACTCCATAAGTGACGAAACTCCCTTTGTGATGAAACTCTAAGGAGTTTCGCCAAGCTAAGTGACGAAACTCTAGGAGTTTCGTCAACCTTTGAAGTTTCGTCAGCCCCTTTTCAAGTTTCGTCATATCTTGTGTCTGCTTCCTATATAAACACCACATAGTTTCACTTTGAAACTATGAGAGCATAACCTTCAGAGAGTTTTACTTTAAACATTGTGTGTATCTGTTTGAACCTTTGTTCTCATCTAATCAATTGACTGTGATTCATTGGTTATATCGTGTTATTACTATCTATGTTTGGTTTGGCATAGTCACGGGGATTCCGCACTCGTGACAGTGTTTGTGATAAACAAGTGATTTGGTTTCGTATCGATCCTCCGAGAATCGGGACCTACAAGTGTTATCAGAGCCTTGGCTCTTATCCTTGTTTAAAACCAAACATAGTTGGGCTTTTATCGAGTGTTGTTGTTGATTTGTCTGAAAATTGCTCTTAAAGTTCATATTTTTCTGGAAAACGGTTCATAAAAGGTGTTAGATCTTGTTTGTATTTGCTAAAGTTTTAACAAAAACCTTGTTAAATTGCATGTTTACATGGTAAAACTAGGTTTTCATTGAAAGTTTAAGCAAAATTCGGGTTTTGGAAAATTCGTCAGTGACCGGAAACTTCATATATTCATCAAACCTTCATTGAGTTCTTGTGTGTTCTTCAAACTATCTACTTTTCAATCTTCTGTGAAGTAACTGTGAAAATTGTTTGTGAATTAAAAACTATATTTTGTTTGAAAAATGTGTTTTCAAAGCATGGTGGGTTGTTGGGTTGGTAAGATAAACATGGTGTAGGTTGAAAATTGTGTATTGTGTCAGACGATAGGATAAGGTTTCTTCAAAAAGATCTCACCAACTATCTGATCTTATCTTGACTGAAGGAACTTAGACGAAACCCCAGAAGTTTCGTCAAAGGTTATCAAAGCATAGAGTTTCGCCGTAGATCAATCAAACTTTCATCATAATACAAAGTTTCGTCATAAATTTTCATCACATCACAAGTGTTTCGTCACATAAGAAGTTTCGCCAGAATTCCCTAAGTTTCATCGTTTCATCAAAGGTTTCGTCCACCATAAGTTTCGTCACAGAAGTTTTGTTATCAGAGTTTCATCATAAGCCTAGTTTCGCCATAACAGAGTTTCGTCAAGGATCAATTTGAATTTCATCACAAAAGTCTTGTCACAGGTTTTGTCGTGCACACAAGGTTTCGTCGAACATAGATTTCACACACAAGGTTTCGTCACAAAGAAGTTTCATCGAGTATACATTTTCGTCGATCAAAGATCATCACAGAGCTTCGTCGATTAGAGGATTTGTCGAACACATAGAGTTTCTTCACAAGAGGATTCGTCGAGCACAAGTTTCGTTAAACAGTGATTCTTCATCTTTGTTTCGTCGAAGTTGTGTCGTCAACCATGTTTCGTCGATGATCAAGGTTTCGTCATTAATCAAGGTTTCGTCGATATCATTGCTTCATCAAGTGTGTTTCGTCAAGCAGTGAGAGTTTCGCCAAAATTTGGGTTTCGTCGAAACTTGTTAAATTTTTAATAGAAGTGTTGCAAATCTATCATAACAGTCTGTTTTCAAGTGTGTGATCAGTTTTTCACTTACTTGCATCAATCTTGAGTTGTACTAGTCCATGGGATTGGAGTACGGACCCAAGACCAGGTGAAGATCAAACATCCGCAGCCGTTTGGTTAAGGAATGTCATGCCTCAACAATCTATCAGTGCAAATCAATGGGCATTGGTGACGAACGAGAATCAAAGCATTCAAAATCTATTGTTAAGTGAGAGTGAAACGGGTAGCAACAACCTCCCGCCAAAGTTGAATCACATGAACGAATATCCGACATGGAAAGGTCGTTTTCACACGTACGTTCTAGGGCAAAACACCGAGTTGTGGACGTGTTTCATTTCGCCGTATAATCAAGATCTTGAAGAAGCAGGATTAAATGCGACAACTTTCAATAATATGCAAGAAGCCGACAAAAGGCATATGATCTGGAGAAGAAGGCGTTTGCTATTCTCACACAAGCACTCCACAAAGATATCTATCATCAATTCGGTTATTGTACTAGCACGAAAGCCTTATGGGATGCTTTGGTAGCAAGTGGTGAAGGAAATGTGGCTACAAGAAAGACGCGGCATGATCTGTTGAAGAAGGAATTTGAATCATTCAATTCTTGGACAACGAAACGCTAAATGATATGACAACTCGTTTTTATCATTTAATTAGTGAAATGTATTCTTATGGTGTTCTTGCAACTCAACAGGAAATGGTTGTAAGGTTTGCTGATGCTCTACCCCCAAAATGGAGTTCTTTTATTGAATTGCTAAAGCATACGGGTAGTTTAGATACTGTCAGTATCTATGAATTTATTCAGAAGTTGGAGCATAAGAATGATGAAGAAATTCGGAAAGCTAAACGAATTCCTGTTCCTTAAAATACTGAAATGTACCTCGCAGGTTTTAACTCTTTAGCTAGTTCCAGTTCCAGTTCAGCTCAGCAACCAATAGTACAAACGGTGTTTATGTCCAATACAAGTTCATTTCCTTTTCCCCAGTCAGCTCCTCCTCCGGTTTTCGATCCAAGTGCATATCTTCCACCAGCGCATGTTGTTGCTCAAGCTCACATTTTTTTCAAAACCTCAATATAATCCAAGTGCCTATATTCCAACCCAACCGCAAGCCCAACCACAACCTCAGCAAGAAAATTATAGTGACACCTTTCATTACCAAAACCCCAACACCGTCAGAGTTGATACTACCAATCTTTCAAAGGTCAATGTAGAAGTTGCAAAGGAACATATGGAACTTCTCAACACAATGTTCAGTGCCTACTGTGGATTGGTAGCAGGTCAAATTGGAAACATCAATATGACCAATGAAGATTATCAGCAGATAGACCGTGATGAAAAGGAGTTAATGGATATCAAGTGGGCGTTTGCAAGTGCTGTTAGAAGGGTAAAGGATTTCATGAGTCGAACTGGAAGAACAAGCTTGGAAGGCAAAAATGATACAATGTACGGTTTCGATAAGGATGCGGTAACGTGTTTTAATTGCGGCGAAAAGGGTCACTTCAAACGGGAGTGCACTCGAACGAGCAAACAAGGCAACCAAAATCCCTTCCGAAGTCAGACAAGTACTTCCAACGCAAATCATGGTGACCGTGAAAGAGGGATAGTAGCTGTGAATAACACCACCAACCGAGACCAGTCTGGGCCATCAAACACCAATCGGGCTCTAGTCGTTCAAGCTGATGAAGGATGTAACTGGTCAGTACAGTTTGGAGATGGTGATCAAGAAAGACGAGGAACCGCATGCTATGCAAAGATCATCAAACACATCAAGCATGTTCACAAGGAAGAATTTTCTTTAGAAAGTGAGGATAGTTCGGGTTATAGCTGGAGTTCTGATGAAGAAAGTTCTAATTCAGGTGATTATAATTCGGAATCTGATGTGAAGGAAGAAGGGAATTCTGATGTTAATGATTTGTTAAATGAAGCTGAGGAGTTGAAGTGTCAGAAGTATATTCTGATCAAGAAGGCTGCTGTAGCATAAAACGAAATGGAAAGTTCTTCTCTGAAGACGGATCTTTTTCTTATCGGACTGCCTTTATGGAAAATGTCTCGACCTCGACTAGTCAGGTAAATTCTGATCCTCCTCCTCCTAGTGTATGTAATATGTGTGCAAATTTGAAAGTGGAATCTGAAAAGGTCCATAGTCACAATCAAAGTTTAGTTATTGAGCTGTCTAAATGCAAAGAGGCAAACATGGCTTTAGCTCGAAATGAAAAGGATTTCAAAGAAGTAATCGAAACTTTAAAGAAAAGTGTTTCCGAATTGACTAAAACTGTTTTCAACAAACAAATTGGTATTAATAACTACATTAATATCATTGAGGAAACTAAGAAAGAGCTTGCCGTGGAAAAATGCGAGCATGATGCAATCTGTCACGGCCCCCGCCCCGGTTTGACCCGGTCCAGGAGCCGCAGGACAGGAACCCGTGGTAATTATTAATTGAGTTAACAACAGAAGATTTTACAGGATCTTTTTGAACTTGAAATGCCCGATTATTTTATTTCATAATTCGGGATAAACCCCCGTAATTTACAATAAAGGAATTTTCCTAGGAAATTCCCTGATTTGCAAAACATGTTTATTTATTTAACTGAGCCACTACTTCAAGCTTTATTAGTGCTCCATAGCATTGTTCCTTGGTTCACAGTAGTTACCTGAAACATGTTTTAAAAATATTTTGTCAGCGGGGAAATACTGGCGAATCATTCATTTTTCACAAAATGACACATGGTTATAAATTACAGCATAAGAGCGATTACAATGGCTTTTATCTTATTTTTATCTGGCGCCGTGTCACCTCCTGGTGACGATGGTCATACCACTATTGGGTCCTTCCCCAAGTAGTGATGATTATCACTGTTAGGATTTATTAGCCTAACCGTGAGAAATTTAGTAATGTGCACAATACCCCACTAGCCAGTGATTCAAGATAACCACGACTTAATCCCTGTAATTATAACTTTTGAAAATGCTTGGAGTATTGTAAAATACTTTTGATAAAAGAGAATGACTCACTTTGCAGATTTAAACGGGCAGAGTTTAGCCTACTGATTAGCCTTGTAACCTAATTTAAATAACAATGCACACGAACTAGGTCAGTAACTAATACAGCATTTACGATAACTCACGAGATTAAAACACTCACAACGAATGACAAAGCGCAATACTGAAACATCCATCAAATTCACGACGAATGACAAAGTATAGCCCTAATTTGGGCAGCACTTAAACATCCATTGGATAGTTTCAATCGATCGGACATTGAATCGTAGCAGCGATCGAGTTAATACCCTGTATCATAGCAGCGCCTCGCTATTGTAAATTTTGAATTTGAGCAGTGAGATTTTGTTTTTTATCAAAACTTTCGACAGAACTGAACTGCTCATGACCCAAGCTATTTATAGCCGAAATTTGGGGTTTACGCGGCCCGCGTAAGCCGCCTCTTGATTCTTACGCGGCCCACGAGGGCTTCCTAATCGTAGACTAGGGCTAGCGTGTCACCGGTAGGCCTGCCACGTGGCCTGTTCATGCATCCGGAGTTTTGGCGAGCTGTCGCGGCCCGCGTAAGCCTAGGCTTACCCTTACGCGGCCCGCGTGAAGACCAAAAATCTGTTTTTCTTGGTTTTTCATGCACAGTAGGGTTTCAGGGGTCCGGGTTTTTACTTACGGATCATTTTGGGACATTTTTGAAGGTCCTTACATCCTCCCCACCTTATTTAGAATCTCGTCCTCGAGATATTATTAGAATAAGTGAGGATACTTTCGCTTCATTTCCGATTCCAGCTCCCAAGTGTATTCGGGTCCTCTTTTCGATTCCCACTTGTCTTTAACTAGTACCAATCTTTTGTGCTTGAGAAACTTGACCTTTCTGTCTTTTATTTGAAGTGGTTTCTCTATGAATTTTAATTTTTCGTTTACCTCTATGTCTTGAAGAGGTACTACCAGTGATTCGTCCGATAGACATTTCTTGAGATTGGATACATGAAATACGTCATGTACTCCTGCTAACTCTTCTGCTAGTTGTAAGCGATAGGCAACTGGCCCTATACGTTGGATCACTGGAAATGGTCCTACATACCTTGGGCTCAACTTTCCTTTCTTACCGAACCGAACTACTCCTTTCCAAGGAGAAACTTTCAAGAGTACCTTATCTCCAATTTGAAATTCTAATGGCTTGCATCGATTGTCGGCATAACTCTTTTGACGATCTCGAGCAGTCTTTAATCTTTCCTTGATCTGAGTGATCTTGTCAGTGGTTTCTTGCTCAATTTCAGGACCTGATAATTGACTTTCTCCTATTTCTGTCCAGCAGACTGGAGTTCTGCATTTTCGTCCATAGAGTGCTTCGAATGGGGCAGCTTCTATGCTTGAATGATAACTATTATTATAGGAGAATTCAATTAATGGTAGGTGGTCATTCCAATTTCCACCAAAATCTATCACACATGCCCTAAGCATGTCCTCCAGGGTTTGGATCGTCCTTTCGCTTTGTCCGTCTGTTTGCGGATGATATGCAGTGCTTAAATTTAGTCGGGTTCCCATTGCTTCTTGGAAACTTGTCCAGAAATGGGAAGTGAAATGACTATCTCTGTCCGATACAATGGAGAGTGGAACTCCATGTAAGGATACTACTTCATCTACATACAATTTTGCTAATCTTTCCATGCTAAAGTGTAGGTCCTTTGGATAGGATCTGTTTGTAGGAAACTAGATGAATCGGCTTTGATTAATGTGCGGAATCCATTTGATCAAACTACAGATATACGACAAAGTATTCAACTCTAAAATGCTGTCTGATCTTTCTATTCATTGTATATGAAAGTATAAAGGTTCCTCTGAAAGTCAGACTGACATGAGTTATCCAGAGAGTCAAAAGTGCAAAAGATATAAATGACCTGATCGGACAGGTATTTATAGGCAGAGTCAGGATAGAAGAAGTGCTGTCCGATCGGCTAGCATGAGATGCTGTCCGATCGGACGCCTGTCCGATCGGCTGGGCTAACCGATCGAACGGCTGTCCGATCGACTGGCATAGCCAACAAAATACAACACTTTTACAATAACGTCCCATATCCTGATCTGCTTAATCTACCATACATACAAACATAATTGTTTACAAATATACAAAACATGAGGACTTCATGCTGACGGAAGCTACAGACGTTTACACTAACAGACTCCCCCTCAGATGTAGCTGTAGTTCCTTCAAGCATAGTCTTTAATTCCTCCTGTTGCGTCTTCGTTCTCTTGCTTTCTGTCTTCTCAACTCTGCTTTTTCTTCTAACATTCTTTTTCTTTTATGTCTTCCTTCAGTCAACCACCAATTTCTCTAAACAGGATCACCATCACGCTTCCGATCCCATTTAGGAATCTTGTTTTCCTCTGATTCAATTGGCATTTGATCTGTTGGTGGCACTTTTCCCAACCTTCGTTTGCCCAATTCAGCAGCTCTTTCAGCAATCTTTTTAGATCTTTGTTCACGCTTATACTTTTTCAGGAATTCATCAATCTCCAAATTTCTCCATTTTGTCTTCCAGTATCTTCCTGAATTTATGTCTTGCGCAAAACATACATCTAGAATAGCTTGATATTGTTGAGCTTGAACTTTGTCTCTCTTTTCGTAAACAATCTTATTGTAGAACAAGCAATCGATATCCTTCTTTGAACAATTAACAAGCCACATTGGATCCAGAATACTTATTCTTCGAGACATTCCCGTGGACTTGTCAAACAGAGAGATAACCGCCTCAGCCGTCGTTTCGTTGTACAACCAACCTTGAAACAAATCATGGAAGTCTTGCTCAATAGCTCTGAGAGGCATATTCTTCAAGCATCTAGGCGGCTTTACATCCAAAGTTATATCTTTTCTACCATTCTCTAGATATGTGACAATCTGCTTTGGATACTGTGGTTTCCAATCAGGATAACCATTCTTTGCTTGTAATTTGATGTAGTTCCACAAATCTTGATCATGTTGTCTAACTTCTGGACCATAGTAGAACTGCTTGATATTCTTTGTTTTTACCAACTCATCCACATCCCACCACGGTAGAGAACTGATATCTGACAGAAATTCGAAGTACTGAACTCCTTCTTCCCGTCTGATAACATAGACTTTAAGATCTTCAAGATATCCCCATGATAGAATATCTCCCCAAGATAAATTTTTGTCGTGAGTGAAACACTGAAGAGCTCTAAGAGACTTGCTTTCTTTGGGCATAACTTTGAACCATTTCTTCCGTTCTTCAGGAAGAATTTCTCTGGGAATTGTTTCCGGAACACCTTCAGTAGAAACTTTTTCAACGATTTTCCTTCTGATTTCATCCTCATTTCTATCTTTGAACATTTCAGCAAATGAAGGAAATGTTTCATCAATCCCAGAATAATGGAAATCAATTCCATCATCAGATGAATCTGAAGCATCTTCAATAATAACTTCATCATAATGATCAGCTTCATATGCATATCTTGATTCAAAATCTTTCTCTGGTGACTGAGGAATCTCATCCTCAATATCAAACTTGAACTTTCCATCTTCCAAACCCAACTCTTCTAACATTTCAGCTCTAGTTCTCTGTACCTCAATCTCACCTTCATATTTCTCATGTAGGTAGATAACAGTAGGGTTTGTTAGGAATACCTATTCTGCATGTAGTTTTCCTGATGATGAGGCTTCATGTTGAGTATCATCTTCCTGTTCGTTAATTTCATCATTCATCAACTCTTCACTCCTCTCTTGAACATTAGGATTATTGATTAACAAGCCAGAAGACCCTTGATCATCATCATCGTTTTTCTTGTCATCATCATCTTTCTGAACAGACTCGTCTTTATCATCATTTTCATCTTCATTCTCTTCTTCATCACCATATATTTCAAGATCAGAATCACTAACCTCTTCTCCACGTGCTTTCTTTGCTTCTTTTCGCCTTTCCTCAATTTTCATTCTGCGAACAATTTCTGATATGTTGTAAGGCACTGTAGAGGCTTTTCCAACAAGAACGAATTGTTGTGTCTTCCAGTCTAGCAACAACACTTCTTTGGCCTTTCTCTTCTTTTGAATAGCAGCAACTCTTCGAATAAGTTCATCAGAATCAATGAATAGAGAAGACTCACCAACCATCAAAAAGTTTTGATTCTGTTCATCTTCAGCATCTTGTTCAACGACTTGTTCTTGAACAACTCCAGCATTAACCATTTCAACATCAACTTTACTTGCCACCAGCTTCTTGAATATCTTCAACAACACTTTTGTTCTTTTGAGTGGCATCTTCAGCTAGTCTTCTTTCTTGTTCCATTCTTCTCTCTTCTACCTTTTTAACTTCAAGATCATTGAAAGCAGCATGAACATCAATCTTCAAATGACTTTCCATTACCGCATACAACATGTTAAGCTGGTTGTCTTTCATTACTTTATCAGCCTTCATTGCTTCCATCTCCAACTTCATAGCCTTCATTTCATTTGATGAAGCTTCACTCATTTCACTGAGAAGCTGATTAAGCGTCTGATTTACATCTTGAAGATTCTTTATCTTCACATTTAATGAAGAAATTTTTGTTGTTAATAATTCAAACACTTTGGAATTATCACTGATGCAATCCTTCAATTTATTTATCATCTTCTCTTTGTCTATCAGCACCATCCTGATTTGATCATGAGCTTTCATCAGCTGATTAATTTGCTTCTTTAAAACATCACGTTCTGCTTTAGCTTTGTCTTTATCCTTTTCGAGAGCAGCAACTTTCTTCAGTAAATATTTTACAGCTTCATTATTGAACATGTCGTAATCATCTTCTGGAATATCTTCACTAAAAATTCCGGTTGCAGGTGGAAGATTGCCAAAGAAATCATCTGTAACTTTTGGACGTGAGGATTCTGGAATCTCAATATTTTCAGGAATTGGTGGAAATTTTGAAGAAAAATCTCCACCCTCAGTCACTTCAACATAATCATCGTGACCAATTTTCTTTTTAACTTCTGGTTCTTGAGCCTTTGATGATTCAGCATGCTTTTTGCCTTTGCCTCCTTGATCTTTTTGAGCTTTAACTTCTCCTTTCTTTGCCCGCACACTTCTAGGAATAACTCCAGTTTGAACAGCTTTGCGCATCTTTATTTGTTTCTTTGGTTGATCTGGTTCAAAAGAAGTGTCTTCCTCATCTGATGCTTTTTGTTTCTTTGTAGGTTTTTTCTTGAGTTATGCTTTGCCTCTGCGAAGTGTAATGAGATCAAGTTCTGATTCTGATTCTGTAGCTTCAGAATCTTCATCACTTGAGACATCTTGAACAACACCTTCAGGTTCTTTACTTTTGACACCTTTAGCAACATCCTCATTCTTCTTTAAAAACCTTTCAAGAGTTTGTGATAACAACTCAGCTCCTTCTTGAATAACTGTTGACGGTTCCAAAACTGTTTCATCTATCATCTTTTGTTGCGGTTCTCCAGAAGACCCTGCAAAAACAATTTTGACAGATATATTAGAAACTTTTTAACAATTTAAAATTCTATTTGTCTTATGACTCCCCCTTTCACTATACCTTTTTCTACATTCTCCGGAATAGAAACTGCAGGGGACGTCTTTGGAGTTCTCTTTCTCTTCCCATCTTTTACTTTCTCAACCCACCATCTAGTATTCTTTTCTTTAAACTCACTCATCTTCACATCTTCATTATCTGAATCACTGTTCTCATGTCTCCATTTGTCATTCTCAGGAGCAACATAGTCTGGATTATTGATTTTGCATATCATTTGTTTCGTCTTTGCATCATTTTCTTTGGTGATTCTTGCAATGGTCTCAGTCGTTATGTTTCTCATATCCATAATGTCACTTTTGTTTGGAAGATCTTTGAACTTATCATTTATCAACATCATTATGAATCTTGGATACATGATATACATGTCACCTTTATTTTGGCAGTTCTCCTTCATATATTCAAAGATCACTTGAGAAATGTTGTAACGTCTGTTCAATACCAAACTTGTGACAATATTCATGATGTAATCTGATACTTCATCATATGCTCCTTTTCTGTGTGACAATGAATGAACCATGCAATGCATCAAAAATCTGTAGGCCTTTGAAAAACTTGTCTTAGTCATCTTTCCATTGATATGGCCAGTGAATCCCATTCGGCACCACATTCCTTTAGCAAGATGTTCAGACATGATTGTTGGATCATCGTCAGAATCTTTTAAGTCTAGAACTCTTCTAATGTCTCCAACACCAAACTTAAACTCTACATCTATATCTTTTCCCGTTTTGTCCTTCTTTCTTAATACCGAGTGTATCATCTTATCAGTTTCTTCATATCTGGCTGTGTTCCAGAAGGCTCTTACATGAGATTCATATATAACAGTTCTGTCAGATAAAGCCTTAGCAACTCTGCTTTCTCTTAAGAATTTTGCCATTTTTTCAACCACCGTATTCTCTGTGTTAGCCTCATCAATTACACAGTATACATTGTGACCCTTATCCGTATCCTTTCCTCTTCCCTGTAAAGATATGCATTATTAATCATTTACACAGGTTTCGAGACATAAGGATGAAAGATGGAAATTTTGAGGAATTTTCTAACACTGAGAATCCCTTTGAACAAGTTGTTCGATCGGTCAGCAATGCTGTCCGATCGGCTAGTGATGCTATCCGATCGGCTAGCAATGCTGTTCGATCGGTTGGTGATGCTATCCGATCGACTAGCAATGTCGTTCGATCGGTTGGCATATCTATCACTTTGAACAGTCACCAAGGTATGATTTATTGCTGACCGATCGGCTGGCAATGCTGTCCGATCGGCTGGCCATTTTGCACAGATTTCAATGAAATGTGAGAATGCTGTCCGATCGGCTGGCAATGCTGTCCGATCGGCTGGCAAGGCTGACCGATCGGCTGGCAAGGTTGACCGATCGGCTAGCACAATACAGAACATGAATCAAATTAAACTTTGATAACACATTTAGGCACAAATTCTAAGGCATGAGCTATCCTAACAAGCAACAATACTTGTGCATCCACAATGATGGCTGTCCGATCGGTTGGCACCTCATTCAAGAACATTCAAGAAAAATCATACTCAGAATTTTTCAGGCATATTTTCAAAAATTGATCATAGATCTATGAGAAAAATCTTGTCGCGATCAAAACCCTATGTTCATTATTCTCTAATTCGTTTCAAACAAGGTTTAATTTCACTAAAACCTAGCCGACTGCCGTAACCACTAACCATCAGATCTACTCAAGATAAACATGAATTGACACAAATTAAACCAGTAAATCTACAGATCTTAACATTGCGAACAAAACCCTGTGCTTACAATTCAACAAAAATAGCTAGAACTTCCTAGATCTGATTCTAAAGACGTTGATAGTGACGACATGAAGAACATATAGAACAAATGATAGAGTTGGATGTGAAAGACTTACCTTTGGCATTGTGAATGATGTGCAAACTAACAAACCAATGTTCTAATCCAAAGAGAATCAATGAAACAATGAGAAATCAGATGAAAGTTTGAGAGAGAAGGGTCAGCCGATCGACCATGTAACCGTTTTGACTGAGCTTTGACCTCCTATTTATAGGTGACATTGAGTCGGTGTGCTGTCCGATAGGCTAGCAATGCTGTCCGATCGGTCAGCTGTCCGATCCAAGCATTCCTAATTCTCTCAAAACTTTGACATTTTGACTTTCTGAATTTTTTTTAGTGTTTGAGAATCCACTTAAGTATCTAGGTCCAAGTTAATGACCCTAGGTACTTAATTTGCCTACCAAGTCCAACTTAATGACCTTGGTTGACCCGAAACAAAGCATACTGATATTTTGATCAATCTTTTTCTGGAAAAATTATAAGTTTCAAATTAATGAACTTGTATTTGACTTTTCATTTCCACAGGATTCATATGATTAACTCCAAACTCAACATCCAGCCCAGAAACTTCCTGCCTTCAATTCGAATCTGAAGATCAGCTTACCGCTTTGGTTTGTCGGAAAATAAAGCAGAAATATAAAATCTTTTTGGGATTTTTAATAAAGCTTCTAAACTAGAAATGAAATACAGAACAGAAATGCAGTAAATGTAAACTATTTACAAACATATTTTTGATGAGCGTGTTAGGGAATCATATCAGCTACCGACAAGTTACAAGTACCGTTAAGCTTGATTTCATACACAACATTAAACAATTCACTTAGATTGTCGATATACTGATCCACTTAAATTTTCACACCCATTTCAATCTGTCCAGGATACGAATTTAGTGTTTTAGCGACTTAAACTTATTCATGTGTCCCACCTCTTGAATATACTCCCGTATCCAGATCCCAATATTCAGTCTTACAGGTGAGTATACCACAAATGATATCTGTAGGGGTTAATAAATTACGAAGAATCATGAGAGCTCAGGTCAGAACTACCGTTCAGCAGAGAGATCATGACTCAACTTTTGGGTGTGTCCCCTTTAGAGGATCTTTTTTACAACAGCATTGCTAAGCAATTTTATTGTCTTATCATATATGCTGAGGGTGATGTTATGTTTCAAGCATTTGCGGAAAGTATTATTCGGGGACTAGGTCAGAACTTCCATTCAGCAGAAGTCCCGGAATAATACCCCAGATATCACTGAGTATAAAGACCTAGTATATCAGAAAAAGGAATCTTTCAAACAAGATTTCATGGGTTACCTATATATCCAAGTAGTGTTCCCCACGAAATAAGCAAGTAAGATTTAGGTTTATATCCCGAACAAACCTACTAAATGTGTAAAAACCTATCGGCACATCATCAGTGAGACTGTTTAAAGCATTTAAACTTTCCATTTCTTTAGCATACCGAACCAGTCTAGCTGATGTACTATCATTTTCCCTCTTTACACAAGCTCTTTTTGAATTTTATCATGTTTTTGGGTTTTTGAATTTTTTATTGTTTTTGTATTTTCTGAAATTATAACCTATCTCCCCCTAAAGACCAAAACAAGTAAAAATTCGACAAACCATTGCAGATTACTTTTCAACATCATCTACAGTGGTACCTTCATCGACGCCAACGATTTCTTCTGCATCCGATAGTAACTTCATACCATTTAGTTTCAAAAGATATTGAAAACGTGTTTTGTCAAATGCTTTGGTATGTAAATCAGCTTTTTGTTCATCGGTGTGGATTTTTTCTATTCGTATCAACTTCTTCTCGAAACAATCTCGGATGAAGTGATGACGAATTTCAATGTGTTTCGTTTTAGCATGATGAACAGGATTTTTTGTTATGTTAATAGCTGCCTCATTATCAACAAAAATAGGGGAGTTTAGAAATTGCAAACCATAGTCTCGCATCTGTTGCTGGATCCACAAGATCTGAGAGCAGCAGCTGCTAGCAGATACGTATTCGGCTTCACATGTGGATAAAGCGACAGAGGTCTGCTTCTTGCATTGCCAGGTGACCAGTCGTGGTCCGAAAAACTGGCACCCCGCTGTTGTTGATTTAGCGTTCACTTTGCAGCATCCGAAATCAGAATCAGAATATCCTTCGAGCGTGAAATCGCCTTCTTTTTGATACCACAACCCCAGAGACGGAGTTCCTTTCAGGTAGCGTAGAATCCTTTTCACAATTACCATATGCGAGGCTCTAGGATTTGACTGAAATCGAGCTGCGAGGTAGGTTGGATACATAATATCCGGTCTTGATGCCGTCAAGTACATTAACGAACCTATCATGGAGCGATACAGCGTTTCATCTACCTTCTCTCCGGTGAGATCAGGGTTTATCCCATGGTTCGTTGCTAATGGGGTGGACATAGGTGACATTCATGACATTCCGAACTTCTCCAGAATATCATGAACGTATTTTGTTTGATGTATGAACATTCCCTCGGGAAGTTGATCAACTTGAAGCCCCAAGAAGAACTTCATCTCACCCATTGATGACATTTCAAACTTCTGCTTCATAACTTTTTCAAAATCTTTGAAGAGTTGTTCATTTGTAGACCCGAAAATTATGTCGTCCACGTAGATTTGAACTATCAGAAGATGCCCGTCGACTTCTTTTGTGAATAGAGTGGCGTCTATCTTTCCTCGGATGAAGTTGTTGGCTATCAGATGTTGAGACAAGGTTTCATACCAGGCTCTCGGGGCCTGATGTAAGCCGTATAACGCCTTATCCAGGAGATAAACTTTATCTTTGTGAATTGGATCGGTAAAGCCCGGTGGCTGTCCGACATATACCTCCTCTTTCACTTTGCCATAGAGAAACGCCGACTTTACATCTAGCTAAAAAACTTTAAATCCTTTCCATGAAGCAAAAGCTAGGAATATTCTGATTGCTTCAAGTCTAGCAACTGGAGCATACACTTCAGTGAAATCTATACCCTCCTGCTGACTGAAACCCTGGACTACGAGTCGAGCTTTGTTACGAACAACAACCCCTCTATCATCCCTCTTACATTTAAACACCCATTTGGTGTTGATCTTCCAACGACCACCAGGCAAATCTACTAACTTCCATACCCCTAACTTCTCAAATTGGCTCAGTTCCTCCTACATCGCATTGACCCAAGAGTCTTCAGTAAGCGCCTCTTTGTAAGTCCTTGGCTCAATCTGTGAGATAAAACAACTTAATGAGAATTTAGTTTGTAAAGGAGCAACTTTTGTATAGTAACATGTAAGCCCTTGATCAAGTTGTCTTCGAGTGCGGACGACTGACTGCAGTTCTCCAATTATCAACTCCTCTGGATGATATGAGAGAGTTCTTGGCATCACCTCACCTGAGACATCTACCTCACCTTCCAAATTTGTGACATTTTGATCTGCGTCTTGTTCACTGACTGGAATCGTTTGATTTAGAATCTGAATCTGCTCCCCCTTAGAATCTGAATTACTGTGATCGAAAACTGGCATGTTCTCAGATTCTTGAATATCATTCTGTGCCGTCTGATTATCTTGAGTAACTTCATTTTTTTGGACATCATCATGTTCTCCAGCATTGCTTGGACCTGCTTCATCATCGTTAAAAGCTTGTTGTTTACGATAAGTTTCTGCTGGGAACCTTTCTTCTGGATCTTCATACTCTCTTAGAATATCCAGTTCATCAAAGAAATCTGGTTCTTCTTCAATGTTAAACGAACTCCACAAAGTATCATAATTAAATCGCCATGAGTCACCAGGTTTCTGCGGCGGCATTATATAAGTTTGACATTCAACATTGTATGCCTCAATAATCTGCTTCAAGCTAGGAATGAAAACACGCTTCAATGGGCTTGCATAACCCACGAATATTCCTTCAACACCTCTTTGACCAAATTTACCCTGAAAATCTAGAATTGTGCAGGGAGACCTGAACGGTTCAAGATATTCTAGATTTGGCTTGCGGTTGTTTATTAGCTCGAAACATGTCTTGTTGAATTTTTTCACTGTAAGAACCCGGTTGAGTGTATAGCATGCAGCTGCAACTGCTTCTGCCCAAAAGTTAATAGGAAGTTTGGAATCGGCAAGCATCGTGCTGGCTGTTTCGATTAGTGTCCTATTCTTTCTTTCAGCTACTCCATTCTGTTGCGGAGTGTAAGGAGCACTAAATTCATGCAATATACCTCTCTCATCACAATATTCTTCCATCTTGTTGTTCTTAAACTCAGTACCATTATCACTTCTGATTCTTCTGATACGCCTTTGGTACAGGTTTTCAATTTTTCTGAACAACGCCATTAAACTTTCAAACGTCTCATCTTTAGACTTTAAAAATGATACCCACGAAAATCTGGAATAATCATCAGTAACCACAAGACAGTAGAGATCCCCTGTAATACTTTTGACGTTTACTGGACCAAATAGATCCATATGAAGTCTCTCTAATGGTCTGGAAACTGAATTGACTTTCTTTTGAGGATGTGATTTCTTCTTTTGCTTGCCTTTGATGCAACTAATGCACACCCCTTCCAGATGAAAACCTTTGATATGAACACCCAGAACTAAATCATTATGCACCAAGTGATTCATTTTTCGTAGGTGAATGTGGCCCATCTTGCGATGCCACAACTGTGATTCTTTCTCCGTTGCTCTAGACACAAAACAATGAGCCTGACCCATTGTTGTAGTTGCTACACTCATGTCTAATACATACAGATCATTCACTCTAGGCGCTCTCATGATAATCCATTCTTCAGGGATAACAAATCCTGGTTTTAAAATCAAACATTCTTTGTCTGTGAAGTGAGTGGTATACATCCTGTCAAAAATCTGCGAAATACTTAGTAGATTATTTTCCAGCTCAGCAATGTAGTTAACTCTTTCAAACGTGACAATCCCATTGGATAACGTTCCTTCACCAACAATTCTACCACCTTGGTTACCTGCAAACCCTACATAACCTCCATTGAAATTTCTAACATCAGACAGCAGCGCTGTCTTCCCTGTCATGTGCCGAGAAGGTCCACTATCCATAATCCAACGTGAGACGGATCTAGGAAGCTCCTGTACATGTCACAAAAATTTAATGAGATTTTGTTGCCACCCAAGCCTTTTTCGACTCGGGTAACTCGACATTGATGTGAGATTTAGCAGTGTAAAGTGGCGGAAAATTTTTGTCATTTATCTTCAAGCTCTCTTCAGACCTAATCTCAACCTCTTTGTTTAAAGATGAATCTTTTTTTCGGAGGTTGACTGGAAGATTGGTCTTTCTTTATCACATACTTCTTTTCAGAAATCGATTTTTGTTTCTCAAGTTTTTCATATAAATCCAAAGGTACATACATCTTGGTTGAAGATGATTGACGTGTTTGTCGTGGTACACGCAAATTTAATCCCAATAACAACTATAGATAGTGGTAAAAGGGTATCGAACTCAGTGAGTATGTGGAAAATATGTCGATTATATAGCTTTGCAATTAAACTACAATTAACCTAATTTGCAGAAAATTAAGATCAATGAATTGGATTGTTGTTTTAGAAAACTAAATTAATAACTAATTGCAAATCAAATGTTGGTTGTAAAACAGATTAGAAGAAAACAATGACCATCTTAGGATTCAGTTTCTTTAAACAATTGTGTGAAATTCCAACTAGAAAGAGTTACATAGACATAACTCGTGCATAAATAATCGAAGTGATAAAAGGGAACAAAGTACTCGGATTTATAAACGCGAGGTTGTTTCCCGATGATGAATTAAACAATAACCAACCCTAACCCTTCCCGTGATATCTCGATTGCCAACGGCACCAAGAACGTACGATTGAGACTAGGAATTGCACTATCGATTAACAAGCTACAAACAATTATGCATACACCATGATAATCAAGCAACACAAGTTATCATTCTAGAAATTCAGAAATAACCACACAAAAGTTCAAGAGAAACCTGCACCTAAGATGATCACCGAAAGTTTTAGCCACACATAGCTTGGTGAATCATCATAGCAATCAATTCAATGTTCATACAAATCAAAATCACAAACCGAATGTTAGCAATTGTTCAAAACCAAGCCAAGATAGCCAAAATCGCCCCTAGTGTGTTCTCTAATCGACCAATCATGAGAATAGGTGAAAAGACACCATAAAACTGCATAAATGATGGCAGTTACAAGTTGTTCGCTGACTCCACCGTAAGTTACGGTGACACCGTAAGTTACGGTGCACATAATAGTGTTATGGTGGCTGTTGTCTGAGTTACGGTAGGATCCAGGTAGAATTCAGGTCCACCGTAAATTACGGTGGAACCGTAAATTACGGTGGAACCGTAAATTACGGTGGAACCGTAAATTACGGTGGAAACCTGGATTTTGCACTTTGTTTCATCTTTCGTTTCGCGCACGACCCGTTCAACTCCAAACCGTCCAAAGCTGCGTTTTATCCACTTTAAGCTCCCTAACCGCACCTGAAACATAAGCAACCGTAGTCATCTAATTAAAGATAGTTACACGATTAAGTGAAGGATTAATTCGTCTTTTAACATGATTAAGGGTTGTCCTATGGACCACCCGTCACATCCCCACACTTAACCGTTGCTTGTCCCAAGCAACTCATCAAATCAATTTCAATACAAGTGATCAATTTAAACCAAACAAAAACATGCAATCCTTTTACTAACCCCTTTTTAACACCCAAAACAGTACACCCCTCTCTAAATCTCTCCTCTCGGCTACAAGTGAGTACTAGCAAAGATAAGCTAGACACACAATAGGCAAACGGGTGGTTGCACAACTATAGGCTTGTACCTAAATCAATTCTTCTCCTAAAATGTGTCAAACATGAATGCAAATCAAAGGGACTTTCAAGGTTGTAACGTGGCTAAGTGTATGGGTAGGAAATGGAATATATATGAAGTAGCGAAAATTTAACCCGGTCTTTTTATTACACGAATAAGCAAACTAACAACTACCAAACTAAACTACTATGTACAAGACAACTAAACATCCTTTCTTTTCATTTTTCATTTCTTTTTCATTTTTTTTTCTTTTTTTTTTCTTTTTTTTTTCTTTTCTTTTCTGATTTTTCTGATTTTTTTTCTTTTTTTCAAAGCAAACAACCATGCAATAAAGCATCAACTTATCTACATCATATTACTACAACTACTACTACTACTACTAACACTAAAAGACCGGGTCAAATTTGGGTAAATTTTTAAGTAAGTAGCTAGGGGTAACAAACAATAGGCTTTTAGGCACAAAATTGGCAACTAAATGTCCAAACCCCCGCCCCTCTCGCAACCATGCTCATATATATAACTTATGAGGTCCAACCCCCCAAATCCCACACTCACACACACTATGACGAGGCTACCTAAATGCCCTTATCCTTTCTACATTCCTGTTCAACTAAGGCCTCGAACCGCATTCAAGCACAAGTTCTAATGCACCCTCACCCGTAGCCACTCTCATCAAAGATAAGCATTATTTATATACAAATGTGGCTTCAACTCTCACCAAGAATAAAAAGATATCAAGGGTTGCCGGTGCATCAATTTGGGGTTAATCTAGGGTGTTCAAATTCTCACAATGTTTTGCTTGACTCAATTTTTTTTTTCAAAATCTTCAAAAATTCCCCCCATCCCCACACTTGGGATACATTGACCCCAATGTATGGTTTTAGGAGGCTTTGATCACTAAAATCCATTCAACATCACTAAAAGTTCTTCAACTCAAACCACAAATTTCTTTTTGTATTTTTCATTTTATATTTTTTTTATGTTTTTCTTCTTTTAAAACATGACACCACCAACAAGCACCAACCCAACATAACATAACATCACAAACTAACACCACCCAACCGCCCAACCCAACATATCAAACTAACAAATAACTACCAATATTTCAAAGCTAAAGAACACAACAAGACTAAGGAAAGAGTACATTGACCTGGTTAAGTTTTCCACAACAGATGTTGTAGATAATCCGATTTCCTGTCACCACCTTCACCCAAATATCCGTACATCTTCCCCACACTTGAATGTCGCCATGGCCCTGAAACATAGAAAGATAAAAATAGCAAGATCAATATAAAATCCCGGGTTGCCTCCCGAGCAGCGCTAAGTTTCGAGTCTTCAGCCAGACCGTGCCACCCTCATTTATGGTGGCTCAAAGAATCGGTTACTGCCACTTCCATCACTACATTGTGCCATTGAGTAAAATGCATCCGTCTCATTTTGACTCGGTGGGTAATCAAATACACTCCTGCTTGAACCCATATGTGTTTCTTCACGGTCCGGTGGGTGCTTTTTTCTCATTCTTTGAAACACATTTTTCATACAATCACTAGACTCACCACCCTTCTTCTCAATGGACTCATAACTAATCACTCTTGTTTGAACATCAAAGTACAACCTACGGTTCTTTTCGGTCATGGTAATAATCTCGTCTCTACAATTAATTTGAACATTTGCTGTGTATAGAAACGGTCGACCTAAGATTACCCTTTGTTGTGCTGCCATGTTGGTAGAAGCATAGTCCAGAACTAGAAAATCCACCGGGTATTCAAACTCTGCCAACTGAATCTTAACATTCCTAACCATTCCCCGTGGACGCCTCCAACTTCCATCCGCCAAGCTCACCATGGTGTCTATACCTTCAAGCGGACCAAAGTCGTACATATCGTATAGATCGCTTGGTAGCACACTCATGCTTGCCCCATAGTCCAACAATGCGTGAGGGATTTTTAATTTTCCCACACACATAGGCACGATTGGCGCTTCATACTCTTTATCATTCTCGACTTCGGCATCTTTTTCCAAACCTGCATTTACTTGATACGAAGAAGTTAGCAATGTTTCATTAAATATAGTATTTGGAACGGTGCTTACCACATTGATGTTAATGCTTTTTGTGTTCTTGGGATTTATCACCGTGTCACTTGGTAATTGACCTTTTGCTTTCTTCAATATCGCCACGTCACTCGCAAGTTGACCCATTTGAGTGGTCAACGATTGGATAGCTTTGTCACGGATTTCATCTTTTTGCATACAAACATCATCTAATTGATTTCTTCGTTGCATCTCCATTTGCATCGCTTTCAACATCTCCATGAACTCATTCCCACTTGATGAAGTTTGACCCGAAGGACCACTTTGACCCGTTTGTTGAAATTGCCCTTGATAACCATAGTTGCTTCCACCCCGATAATTCCCTTGATTGTATTGTTGACGAGGTGCAAAGTTACCTTGAGCTCCTTGAAAGTTTGGGTTAGCTTGGTTCGACGGATTTCCATAGCGGAAATTTGGGTGGTTCCTCAAACCCGGGTGATAGGTGTTGGAATTCATGTTGTTGTAATTCCTATCACCCCCTCCTTGTCCTTGCACAACATTTACCTCCTTATATTGCCCTTCCACTCTTTGGCAATTTTCAGCCGCATGACCTATTTCATTACACAAAGCACAAACATCATAAATTTGGTTAGTAGTTTGAACATTACCATCATCTATGGCGTGCACTTGAGGTCGGGCTATGGCCGGTCGTGCTCTCCTTGATGCTTGAGCCTTTCTCTTCGATGTAATTGGCATATTCTCTAAGAACTCCCAATCATCATTCTCATAGTTTGTGCCAAAAGTCCCACCAGTAATGGACATTAAATCGAGAGCATCTTCAGCACTCAACCCCTTGTGGAAGGCATTCATCAACTCCCAAAGTTCAATCCCATGGTGAGGGCAATTCTTGATCATCATATTGAAACGCTCAAATGCCTCATGAAACATTTCACCATGTTGTTGTTGGAAGCTCCTCAACCCTTTTCTAGCATCATTAGTCTTTTGGGCGGTGTAAAATTCGTCTAGAAAAATTTGTTGCATTTCCGCCCAAGTATAGATAGATGCCGAAGGCAAAGTGTAGAACCACTTCTTTGCCTTGTCCTCTAAAGAAAACTGGAACAAAACTAACTTGACATCGTCGGCCGAAAAACCTTGACTCCCAAGAATATTACAAATTGAGTCATAGGCCTCCAAATGAAAATACGGTTCCTCCGTTGCTAGACCCTTATATTTCGGCAAACTTTGTAAAGAATTAGTCCTTACTTCAAAATTTCTTCCTTCATTGTTGTGAGAGATAACTACCGGTGAAGGGTTTTGAGTAATTATCGGCCTGAAATGCGCTTCAATTCCTCGTGCATGTTCCCTAAGATGCCTTCTTGGTACACCCAATCGACCCCTTGGACGAATAGGACCCATTGGTCTTGGTATATGCCCTTGTGGTGCGAACGGTGGTTGAAATTGTTGTTGTGGCATCGGTGGGTGTTGAATTGGCCTTTGAAATTGTGGTTATACATTTTGTGGCCGAACTTGTTGTAATAGGATAGGGCGTTGCATTGGTGGCCCTTGTGGTCTTGGCCAAATATGTTGCGGTATGAGTTGTTGTTGTGGCACTCCACCTACACTTGCCATTCCTTGAGATTGACTTTGCACATAACCAAACTCTCCTTGATCACCATCACCCCCATAAGCATAAGCATACCCATCTTCATCATAACCCTCAAAATCTTCGTATCCTTCCTCATATCCATCTCCCCCTATACCCGAAGTTTGCCCAAAGGGAAGAGTCGAGTATTACCCGACTGGTTTGATGGTCTAAATGTTGAAGTTGCATGAACGACCGTTGAACCTTGGGGTATTGAATAATGTGAAGATGACTGACCCAAAACTGGGAAGAAATGAGTGAGTGGTGGAATTGTAGTGGAAGGGTTAAAGGAAAGATTGGGTTCACTTTGAGTAGTAATCGGTTGTGTGGTGTTAGATGGTGTAGTGTCATGAGGTGGAGTAGGAATTGTAGTGGAATTTGGTATGGTTGTGTTTGGTGATGGTTGTGTGGAAGTGGGTATAAATGATGAGGTCGTTTGACCCGTTGTGGGTGGTACTTGTGTTTCGTCCATGATATTTCTTGGTGTAATGGGTGAAGTGGGTGAACCGATGATTCTGTTTTCTCGTAATAAAACTCTGTTTTGCCTTAGCGTTCTTTTGATTTCCGGATCAAATGACAATGGTGACGCTTTGTGAGAGCCTCTAGTATGCATGCACCTGTAGAACCTGCACACTAAACACACCAGTGTAAACCCGAAAATAACAAAGCAAAACTAACAAACTGACACACGTTGCGCACTACTCCCCGGCAGCGGCGCCAAAATTTGATGTGTTTGTCGTGGTACACGCAAATTTAATCCCAATAACAACTATAGATAGTGGTAAAAGGGTATCGAACTCAGGGAGTACGTGGAAAATATGTCGATTATATAGCTTTGCAATTAAACTACAATTAACCTAATTTGCAGAAAATTAAGATCAATGAATTGGATTGTTGTTTTAGAAAACTAAATTAATAACTAATTGCAAATCAAATGTTGGTTGTAAAACAGATTAGAAGAAAACAATGACCATCTTAGGATTCAGTTTCTTTAAACAATTGTGTGAAATTCCAACTAGAAAGAGTTACATAGACATAACTCGTGCATAAATAATCGAAGTGATAAAAGGGAACAAAGTACTCGGATTTATAACGCGAGGTTGTTTCCCGATGATCAATTAATCAATAACCAACCCTAACTCTTCCCGTGATATCTCGATTGCCAACGGCACCAAGAACGCACGATTGAGACTAGGAATTGCACTATCGATTAACAAGCTACAAACAATTATGCATACACCATGATAATCAAGCAACACAAGTTATCATTCTAGAAATTCAGAAATAACCACACAAAAGTTCAAGAGAAACCTGCACCTAAGATGATCACCAAAAGTTTTAGCCACACATAGCTTGGTGAATCATCATAGCAATCAATTCAATGTTCATACAAATCGAAATCACAAACCGAATGTTAGCAATTGTTCAAAACCAAGCCAAGATAGCCAAAATCGCCCCTAGTGTGTTCTCTAACCGACCAATCATGAGAATAGGTGAAAAGACACCATAAAACTGCATAAATGATGGCAGTTACAAGTTGTTCGCTGACTCCACCGTAATTTATGGAGACACCGTAAGTTACGGTGCACATAATAGTGTTACGGTGGCTGTTGTCTGAGTTACGGTAGGATCCAGGTAGAATTCAGGTCCACCGTGAATTACGGTGGAACCGTAAATTACGGTGGAAACCTGGATTTTGCACTTTGTTTCATCTTTCGTTTCGCGCACGACCCGTTCAACTCCAAACCGTCCAGAGCTGCGTTTTATCCACTTTAAGCTCCCTAACCACACCTGAAACATAAGCAACCGTAGTCATCTAATTCAAGATAATTACACGATTAAGTGAAGGATTAATTCGTCTTTTAACATGATTAAGGGTTGTCCTATGGACCACCCGTCAATGATGATTTTTCAGTCTCAGACACCTTTGGTTTTGGAGAATTTGCTTTCTTTTCAACAACTTTTGGCTTCCATGTTTGTTGAGGTGACGCTACCCGTTTGTAAAATTTGTCATTTTTAGTTACCAAATTCTTAACAGGTTCAGTTTTGATCTTGGTGTTTTCATTTTTCAAAACCTTTTTCTCAACAATCAATGGGGCTTTTCCTTTGACAACATCTTTCTTGATTGAATTCATCACAACTTCAGTCTTAGGCTTCAAGTTTGTACACTTTCGTGCAATATGTCCAACTTGATTGCATTTGAAGCATGTTCGGGTGTCAGCTGCCCGACTTGTGCCTTCAGACTGAGGTTGTGAGGCCTTCTTCTCAAAGAACTCTTTGTTTGATTTTGAAAAAATCTCAGATTCCTCATATGAAAGTGAACTTGAACTGTTCACAAACACCTTTTTCGCTGCAAACTTCTTGTTTTGAACATTCTTTTTCTGATAATTCTTACCACCCTGATATCCACCCGACCATTTGTTTTGATTGTTGTTAGAAAAATGTGGTGGAAAGACAGGTTTTTTGTAGTAATCTTTATCTTTCTCAAAATTTAATTGCCTCTTTGAATTTCTCAATCCTTCAATTTCTGATATATCAATCTCAATCAGTTTAAAAACATTTCTCAATTTTCCCACATTCACATTTTCTAGAGGAAATTCAAGATCCGAATACAACTTATCAGATCCTGCCATCTTATACATCACAACAGCAGGTTCATCATTTAAGTTGTTTTCGGATTTTGATTTCGGAATGTATTTGTCCAGAAAACATTCATCATCATCTGTTGAATCATTTTCACATTTCAAAACACTTTCAGCCATGCTTTTAATAATATCAGTTTGAACACTATCATCAGATGATGATGAAGAAAATGTCACATCAATTGACTCTGGAAGTTTAACCTCATTCATTTCAACTTCATCATTAACCAACCCTGATTGTTTCTTTGAAAAATTGTTTAGAACTGGTGGTGGAACTTGATGAAACCTGACCCCAGTTCCATCACAGTATACATCTTCGCCTGCTTTGTTTTTCCCAATGGGTTTGGGAACAATGTGTTGCAAAACAAAGCTTGCAGAGTTGTAACTGTTCAGTTTCAAATTAATACGCTCATTCTCAATCTTAGCTTCTTCAAACTGAAGCTTCAATTTAGCAATCTCATCCCATTGTTGGTTGATTAATTCTTCTTTAACCCTCAAAACACCTTGCAAATGACAATTTTCTTTGTATGTTTTACCGTTTCTATCATCAGAATCTTTCACCGTGCATTTTAGTTTATCAAAATTTTCAGAAATTTGACGATTTTCAAGAATTAGTTTTTCATTTTCTTTTCTAACTCTTTCTATGTCAATTTTATCAGTTTCGATTTTGTCAGTTAAATCTTTTAATCTGTCATTCGAAGCTTTCCGCATTTTGTCACGGTTCAAGATCTGATCCTCCACCTCTCTGACTCTATTTGTCAGATCCTCAACTTTCTTACCATTGAGATAAGTGATTGTACTACAAACTTTGCACTTTTTCATGCAATTTTTGCACTCAATATCATCATTAACATTCTTACCTGTCTCAGTTGTTGACGCGTTTGGACTGACCTGGCTTTTAGACTCAGAGACGGATTTAGACTCTACCTCAAGTGCTTTAGCAGCCAGCACCTTGTCAGCCATCCTTCCCAAGTTTTCAGCATTCAACTCTTGAGTTGTGTCAATGATCCCATTATCAACCTTCTTCGGCTTTTTTTCTTTTTTTATCTCTTTCTCTTCTTCACTTCCCCACCATTTTCTTTGCCAACCCTCTTCTTCTTCAGCAATTTGTTGAATTATGGTTTCAAGATCGAGAGTCTTATAGTCAATAGCAATGTTTCCCATTGGGTCAAGATAACATTCTCTGTCAGGATCCCATCTCTTCGCCCTTTTTGCTTCAGTGTATATGTCAGATATTCTTATCATTCTGTTTTGAGCTATCATTTTTCTGTTGACATACTTTTCTTCTTCATTTATGCTGTTTTTAAAAGGAACAGGTTCAACAGACTTTGCCATAAAAGCGTATCCAACCGCATCCTCCTCTGGTAACAACTCGTTCCAGTCAAACCCTTCATCGTCATGAATCACTGCAAAAGCTCTGGATTTTTCTTTATTATCTTCAAGTTGTTTCATTCTGGGCGGTTCTGATTTATTCTGATGATAAATCGCTCTCTTGTAGTAATCTTCTTTGAACGGATTCTCAGAATCATCAGCATAGGCATTCCGGCACTCTCTCTTAAAATGACCTTTCTGTTTGCACTTGAAACAGGTCACTTTTGTCTTGTCGAAGCCTAACTTGGTAGATGGTCCACCAATAGACTTTCTTCCCGTGATCTCCATAAAAAGCTGAGCCCTTCTTACTGCACTTGCCATACACCACCTTATGTCGATCAATTCCATCTCCTCAGGATCTATTTGATTGTAATATTCTTTTGTAAGGTTGGTGTTGCCTATCTTTCCAGCCACAAGACTCTCATACGACTCTAGCACAGAAGCTAAGAAAACCATCGGTTGCTTTGCAGACTCCTCGCTGAAGTTTTGAGCGTTTTTTAAATCGACAGCGATGTTACAATGAAATAAGTTCTTGGCCGCTGATTGGTTTGAATTAGATGAAGAACCACTGTGAAAACCATTGCTCGGACTTTCTTTGCTTGTTTCTTTGCTTGATGTGTTGGAATTTTCAGCAGAAAAAGCTGTATTGGGAGAAGTATTCTTTGGAATCATGCTTTTTGGATAATACAAATCCAAGTTCTGCTGATATGATGAGTGATTCACTTTGTGTGTTTTCTTTATCTCCAGCTCGTGACTCTCTAATCTTTCAATAAGTAGATCCACTGTCAATTCTTCAGATTTGATAGTATTCTTCAACATCAAGGCAAAGTATTGCCAATCCATTTCATCTGGCAATGAGTCAAACAATTTGTCGACTAACTCTTCTTGAGAATAGATAATTCCATGTCGAGCCAGCTCCAACTTCAAGTGTACAAACCTCTCAATCATCTTACAAATTGATTCATTTTTTAGACAACCAAATAAATCAAACTCTTTTCTTAGCAGTTTCTTTTTGTTTTTCACTATTTCTGTACTACCCAAACATTTCACTTCTAACTTTTTCCACAGATCTTTAGCATTGGTATACTCGATTAAAGATATTATATCTTCTCGAACAGACTGAAACAGCAACGCGATGCACTTTTTCTCGGCAACGAAAACTTCTATTTCTTCAGTTGATGTCAAATTTTCACCATTTTTCCCTCCATCACTGTATCCATTCTTTAGACTTTTCCAGCTGGTATACGCAAATGCCTTTAGCCATTCTTCAAATTTCTTTGCCCACCGACGATTGCCATCAACTTTGGTGGTTTGTTATATGTTCCATATGCACTTTCCACACCTAAAACATCCGTCAAAGTTTTCTTTGCATTTGAAGTGTTCTCATTGGTGTTGCTAGAAGTACCATCATTTCCAGAGTTTCCAGCAAAGGCATACATATCACTGAAAGGATTCATAAATTCGTCCATCTTTCACGTGCCTGAAATAGTCAACAAACACTTAGAAAGATTTTTACAAATTTCAAAAACACTTGGATCGAATGACTGTTCGATTGAATAGTACACAACTGATCACTTAATCGGATAGCTGTTCGATCGATCAGCTGTTTGATCGGATATAAAGGCAATCAGTTACCGTCCGATCGGTCGTCTGTCCGATCGGCTAGCAATATGACGTAAGCAAAAGGTAACTCGTAACAACAATGCTGTCCGATCAGTCAACTGTCCGATCGGCTAACACTGATGATGTCAGCAAGCAACTAGCAGATACTAACTAATCCAATCTGTTCGGACAGCTGTCCGAGCGAGTGGATGACGTCAGCACATATGAACAACTAAACATGGTTTTTGATGAATTTGATCTCGTTTTAGGTTGAATTTGATTATGAAACTTAGTAGGATTATACTTTGAATGATTGCGAATCAAATGATATCGATTTTATCAATTTTTAACCGTGGATTCACGTTCAATTTTAAGTTTTTCTGTTTTTAAGATGACAAACTAAGAAATGATGCAAGAAATGAGTAGAAAGAGAAGAAATATGTCAAATCTCCGGTGAGATTTGACTCTGATCAGCAAGAAATGTCAAATCTCCGGTGAAATTTGACTCTGATCGGCAAGAAATGTCAAATCTCCGGTGAATTCAGTGTCGTTGATCTCGATTCAGCTCCCTGGACGCTCTGATACCACTTGTAGGTCCTTTGGATAGGATCTGTTTGTAGGAAACTAGATGAATCGGCTTTGATTAATGTGCGGAATCCATTTGATCAAACTACAGATATACGGCAAAGTATTCAACTCTAAAATGCTGTCTGATCTTTCTATTCAATGTATATGAAAGTATAAAGGTTCCTCTGAAAGTCAGACTGACATGAGTTCTCCAGAGAGTCAAAAGTGCAAAAGATACAAATGACCTGATCGGACAGGTATTTATAGGCAGAGTCAGGATAGAAGAAGTGATGTCCGATCGGCTAGCATGAGATGCTGTCCGATCAGCTGGCATTGCTGACCGATCGGACGCCTGTCCGATCGGCTGGGCTAACCGATCGAACGGCTGTCCAATCGGCTGGCATAGCCAACAAAATACAGCACTTTTACAATAACGTCCCATATCCTGATCTGCTTAATCTACCATACATACAAACATAATTGTTTACAAATATACAAAACATGACTTCATGCTGACGGAAGCTACAGACGTTTGCACTAACATAAAGGTTTCTTTCATGGGTAGAAAATGAGCTGATTTGGTTAATCGATCCACAATTACCCAAATTGCATCATTACCTTTTCTGGTTTTGGGCAACTTAGTAACAAAGTCCATGGTTATAAGTTCCCATTTCCATACCGTCATTTCTAATTGTTGTAGTAGACCTGAGGGTTTCTGGTGTTCTTCCTTAACTTGTGAACAAGTAAGACACTTAGAAACGTATCTAGCTATGTCCTTTTTCATTCCTATCCACCAGAAATTATTCCTTAAATCTTGGTACATCTTATTGTTACCAGGATGCATGGTATACCTAGATTTATGGGCTTCCTCTAAAATCTTATTTCTTAATTCTCCTTGCTTAGGTACCCAAATCCTTTTCTTGTGAAATCTCTAAATTCCATCACCTCCTTTCTCTAATTCTTTTATCCTTCCTTTCATTCCTTCAGCATTATCCTTGATTGCTGTTTCATGAGCGTTCTTCAGTTGTTCCATTAAGTCTAGTTATAGATTTAATCTAAGGGCACGAACTCGCTTTTGCTTTTCATGATACTTACGACTTAAGGCATCTGCAACTACATTCGCCTTTCCTTCGTGATATTGAATATCACAGTCGTAGTCACTTAGGATCTCCATCCATCTCCTTTGCCTCATGTTTAATTCTTTTTTCCCAAATATGTATCTTAAGCTTTTATGATCTGTATAGACAGTAAACTTGCTTCCATACAGATAGTGCCTCCAAATTTTAAGGGCAAAAATTATGGCTCCTAATTCTAAGTCATGAGTCATATAGTTTTCCTCGTGCTTTTTCAATTGTCTTGAGGCATACGCAATTACCTTCTTGCGTTGCATTAGCACACATCCTAATCCTAGCTTAGATGCATAGCAGTAAACTTCAAAATCCTCTGTTCCATCTGGCAAGGCTAGAATTGGGGCATTTGTTAACTTTTGCTTTAAAATCTTAAAAGCTTCTTCTTGCCTAGGTCCCCATTCAAACTTAGTTGCTTTACAGGTTAGCTTAGTTAATGGTACAGCTATTTTGGAAAAATCCTTAATGAATCGTCTATAGTATCCTGCTAACCCTAGAAAGCTTCTAATTTCCATAGCTGATTGCGGGACTTTCCATTTTGTGATCGCTTCTATTTTGGAGGGATCTACGTGAATACCTTCGTGATTCACCATGTGTCCAAAAAATTGTACCTCCTGTAGCCAAAATTCACAATTCGAGAATTTGGCGTAAAGCTTTTCCTTTCTTAACAAAGTTAAATGTGCATGTAGGTGCTCACAATGCTCATCCTGACTTTTGGAATAAATGAGTATATCGTCGATGAAGACAATTACAAATTTATCCAAATACGGTTTACAGATCCTATTCATCATGTCCATAAATGCTGCGGGAGCATTTGTTAGTCCGAAGGGCATGACTGTAAACTCGTAATGACCATACCTAGTTCTGAAAGCAGTTTTAGGTATCTCTTCTTCTTCTTGTACCTTCAACTGATGGTATCCTGATCGTAAATCTATCTTATGAAAATACCTAGCTCCTTGCAATTGATAAAAAAGATCATCAATCCTAGGTAATGGATATCGATTCTTAATTGTAACCTTATTTAATTCCCTATAATCGATACACATTCTCATTGACCCATATTTCTTTTTCACAAACAACTCTGGAGCTCCCCACGGGGATGAACTAGGTTGTATGAATCCTTTACTTAGTAATTCATCTAATTGCTTTTTCAATTCTAGCATTTCGGTGGGTGCTAACCGATAAGGTGCCTTGGCTATCGGTGTAGTTCCAGGAATTAGATGAATTCTAAATTCGACTTCCCTATTGGGTGGTAATCCAGGTAGTTCTTCTGGGAATACATCCGGGTATTCTGATACTACTGGAATTTCCGTAAGTTCCTTATCTTTAATGTTAATGATAGCTGAGATCATATACACTACTTCTTGTTTTCTTGAATAACTGGCCAACTTCATTACTGAAATGAATTTCAGTGGTTTTCGTGGCTTATCTGCTGTAATCACCACTAATTCTCCTATGGGTGTATGAATTTCTATGGAGTTTTTATCACAGAGAATTCGAGCATGGTTGGCTACTAACCAATCCATTCCTAACACAATATCGAATTCGGCTAATTTCATAGGTAACAGGTTTGCAGAAAATTTATGGCCTAGAAGTTCTATCTTTTCTTCTCGCAAAACCTTATCTATTTTAACCGAACTCCCATCTGCCGTTTCGACTGTAAAAATCTGCCTAAGAGTAGTTAAGGGTAAGTTAAGAGCTTGGCAGAATGAAGTATTTATAAAACTTTGGTTTGCACCAGAGTCAAATAATACTTTTGCATAAATGTCATGAACTAAGAACGTACCAGCTATCACATCAGGGATTAGCTCTGCTTCCTGAGTAGTCAACTGGAAGGCTCTTACGTTTCTCTTGGTAGTTCCATCTGCCGGTTTAGCTTTGTTATCAGCTGGTTTGACCAATTTTGGGCAGTCTGGCCTAAAATGTCCAGCTTCTCCGCAGTTGTAGCAGATTGTGGATTTCTTTTTCCTGCAATCTTCTTCTTGATGCCCCGGAATTTTTGCAGAAATTGCAATATCCCTTGCATCTTCCAAAATGATTTCTTTTGCAGGCATTGCAAAATGGAACAGTGGATGATTGCCCGGTTCCCTTTTCATGAAATTACTACGGTTACCCACACGGAATCCCTGGGTAATCTTTTGGGCCACTTCCTTTTTCCGGTTTTCTTCTCGCGTACACACTAGTCCGTTAGTTAGGGTGTTAGCTAATTCCACAGCATCGTCAATAGTGCGAGGTCTCACAGCTTTAACGATATCACGGATTTCGCCAATCAATCCCCAAATATAGCGGGAAATAAGTACCGGCTCTGGCGAAGCCAGGGTTGGTATAACTCTAGCGTACTCGAAGAATGTCGAAGTATACCCTCGACAATTTACATCCACCATCTGGTGGTTCAGAAATTTATTCGCCATTTGTTCTTTCTCATATTCGGGACAGAATTTTCTCTCCACTAGTCGCTTAAATTCCTCCCAACTCATGGCATAGGCCGCATCGCTTCCCTTGGCTTGAAGTACCGTATTCCACCATTCTAGTGCCCCTTCTTTGAAAAGATGAGACGCGTACATGACCTTGTCTTCTTCAGTACATTTACTTATTTTAATCACCGCCTCGGTTTTCTCTAACCAACGTAGTGCAGCAGTCGCTCCTTCATTGCCTGCAAATTCAACCGTTTTACAGGCAAGAAACTCCTTGTAAGTGCAACTAGGTGTTGCAGCTTTCCTTTTCTTAAGGAGTGGAGCTTGTATTCCATCGTTGTCATTACTAGTATGGTTGCCTCCTCCGTTTACACTATTACTGAAATTGTCACCGTGGGTACGTTTGCTAGGAATAATTTGTTGAGGTTCAACTGGATTTCGGGCAGCAGCAAGAATTGCTGGAATAGCATTGGCTATTACCTGAGCAACGATATTCTCGATATCTTGCCTATTCAGAAATTAATCTTCATTGTTTTGTTCAGAATGATTAACTTCATTAACGGGTTCATTACCAGCGTTTTCCATCTGGTAATTAATTTATATAAGTAATTAGCAGAAAATAATTAATAATAAAACATAACAAAACAATTGCACATAATTATGTTAACAAGTATAGCCAAAATTGTCGATTTCTCGAATTCCATTTTATATATTTATAATATGCGTCCGTACACACTGTTATTTTACAAAAGTTTTATTTTTAAGTTATTTCATATGATTATATTTTGATTATTATATTATTGTTAAACATATGCTTCCACCATCACATGCTATCCCATCAGCTGGCATTTTCAGTAACGACGTTCCCTCTCGTCGTACTTCAGGAGATCTGTTCTCCCACCTCTCGGATTCGATTCCCTGCATCCACCAGCTCCTCGCCAAAATGGCGGAGCTCAGCCAGGTTCTCATTGCTCATTGGTGGGTTTGGTGCAGGCTCGGGGTCAAATTGAGGGAGAAAAGTATAAGGGTTGTTTAAAAGATTCTGGAATTGCCAATCGTTGGTCCACCATTCTTCCATTTCTCCTAAAGGCCGGGTATTAACAAGGGGATCTGGGATGGCTGGTTCCAAGTTTAATGGAAGCTGGGTTTCGGCAGGATAAGTGAAAAGGTTTTCATCAACAGGCTTGAGGATATCCCAACTCGCTAGTATGCTATATAGCTTTTCCTGCAATGGCATTTCCTCGTCTTGCTTGGAGCTTTCTCCAATCGCTATTTCTTTCCCTTTATCCATTGGGTCCTCCGTCTTAGCAACTTTCCTAGTTACTGGTTTCCTCCTGCGCACACGTCTCCAACCCACAATTCTTCTTCTCTTCTTTGGCTTGGGTTTCTCTGGAGGTTGAGCTTGAAATTCCATAGGTTCCTCAATATCGGCACAATAACCAGTAAAGTCTTTGGAAACTTCTACATTAATAGAATAGAGATTGAGATTCTGAAGGGCTTCAGATAATTCATTCATGCTGTTTAGCAGATATGAAGAAACACACAAAATTCTAGGTTAAAATTTTGTAAATTGAATAATCCCAGAAGGAAATCTAATATTTATACAAATAGATTGATTAAAACAAAATATTGTGATATATATATATATATATATATATTTATTACAAAATACAATTGAAATTTAAAATATACTAGGGGATAATTTATTTTAATCTATCTTTTCTTACTAAGTTGTTTATTTAATGGGCAAAGTTTCTAGCTTATAGATGATATAGGTGTTGGTACGAGTTTGGCGATTCAACTAGAGGTTAGCATTTACTGCTGTAGTAGCTAACATATAGAGATCTGCCCATTGTTTGTCTAATTCATCTTCCCATGGTGGGTTATTGCCTATATCCTGAATTTCCTTATTACTTATCACTCCTTTTGGTTGTGACTTCTTTATTTGCTCTTGACTTTTTCTAATAATCCAACTTCTTTTATTAGGGGTAAGTGGTTTCTCAAACTGTGCCTTACGAACAAATATTCCTTCCTCAGTATCTGCTGAGTATTTTGAGGAATTTGATTGGGATGAAGTTCCCTTATCTTTTGGTGAACTATCTAATTGACGATAGATGTCCGAAAGTCTTTGCTTACCCATACTGTAACTAACAAGTACTCAGTTAACAAAACACGTAATCACAAGATAGCAATCAGTAAAATTAAGTATTTCTAAATACTTAATTGGCTTAAATCAGTGGCTCTGATACCACCTTTTCCTGTCACGGCCCCCGCCCCGGTTTGACCCGGTCCAGGAGCCGCTGGACAGGAACCCGTGGTAATTATTAATTGATTTGACATCGGAAGATTTTACAGGATCTTTTTAAACTTGAAATGCCCGATTATTTTATTTCATAATTCGGGATAAACCCCCGTAATTTACAATAGAGGAATTTTCCTAGGAAATTCCCTGATATGCAAAACATGTTTATTTATTTAACTGAGCCACTACTTCAAGCTTTATTAATGCTCCGTAGCACTGTTCCTTGGTTCACAGTAGTTACCTGAAACATGTTTTAAAAATATTATGTCAGCGGGGAAATACTGGTGAATCATTCATTTTTCACAAAATGACACATGGTTATAAATTACAACATAAGAGCGATTACAATGGCTTTTATCTTATTTTTATCTGGCGCCGTGTCACCTCCTGGCAACGATGGTCATACCACTATTGGGTCCTTCCCAAGTAGTGATGATTATCACTGTTAGGATTTATTAGCCTAACCGTGAGAAATTTAGTAATGTGCACAATACCCCACTAGCCAGTGATTCAAGATAACCACGACTTAATCCCTGTAATTATAACTTTTGAAAATGCTTGGAGTATTGTAAAATACTTTTGATAGAAGAGAATGACTCACTTTGCAGATTAAACGGGCAGAGTTTAGCCTACTGATTAGCCTTGTAACCTAGTTTAAATAACAATGCACACGAACTAGGTCAGTAACTAATACAGCATTTACAATAACTCACGAGATTAAAACCCTCACAACGAATGACAAAGCGCAATATTTAAACATCCATCGAATTCACGACGAATGACAAAGTATAGCCCTAATTTGGGCAGCACTTAAACATCCATTGTATAGTTTCAATCGATCGGACATTGAATCGTAGCAGCGATCGAGTTAATACCCTGTATCGTAGCAGCGCCTCGCTATTGTAAATTTCGAATTTGAGCAGTGAGATTTCTTTTTTTATCAAAACTTTCGATAGAACTGAACTGCTCATGAACCAAGCTATTTATAGCTGAAATTTGGGGTTTACGCGGCCCGCGTAAGCCCCCTCTTGATTCTTACGTGGCCCGCGAGGGCTTCCTAATCGTAGACTAGGGCTAGCGTGTCACCGGTAGGGCTGCCACGTGGCCTGTTCATGCATCCGAAGTTTTGGCGAGCTGACGCGGCCCGCGTAAGCCTAGGCTTACCCTTACGCGGCCCGCGTGAAGACCAAAAATCTTTTTTTCTTGGTTTTTCATGCACAGTAGGGTTTCAGGGGTCCGGGTTTTTACTTACGGATCATTTTGGGACATTTTTGAAGGTCCTTACACAATCAAACTCAAATTGGAGAGTTATTCTAACTCCCGATATGTGCTTGATCACATCATAGAAGCTCAACAGCTCAAAGGGAACAAGAAAGGCGTTGGGTATAAGGCGTGTCCACCCCCTTTGAGACACAACTATACTCGAATGCCCGATGAAGAAGAAATGCCTCGTTTTGAACCTAGTGTGCCTCTTGATTATGAGGAAGTTACTACAGGATTAGGGTTCAAACAGGACAGTTCCTCAAGTGACTCATCTGTGGAAATAGGAAATTCAGCATCGATAAATCAAAGTCCTCCAATTGTTGAGGACTATGATTCGTCTGATAATGAATCAGATGTGAGTGATCAGGATACATCACTTGATAAGATGAAGGGAGTAGAAATTCCAATTGAGAATCATATTCTCTGTGATCCCCCTACTCCTACTGAGCAACCTGTTGCCAAGCAAGTGATAGATCATGTCAAGGATGTCAAGGAATCTGTGTCTGCCGTTAAGAGCAGTAATGTGTTGTATACCTTGGTCGGTGATGCTAAAATTTATTCAGACAATGATTTTCCAATTAAAAATGTCAATCCATCTTTGATTGATAAAGTTTTTGAAGATAACACAAGCAAGTTTTTGGGAAAGACGATCTCAGGAGTTGTTGTAATTCAATGTGATCCTATTCCAAAAATTGAGATTAGAAAACAGTTTGGAAATAAAAAACAACCGACAAAGCAACAAGCTATTGCTTCTAAGGGTAAACAACCAAAAAGGCGAGCTCAAAATCCAAAAGTTTCTGAATCAAAGTTTGAAACAAAAGGAGCTCGTTACCAGAAGAAAAACAGTGATGTCAAATTTGTAGCATCAAAGGGTACTGATAAAATTGAGACTTTTGAAAACAAATCAAACATCTATTTTGTGCAACAAGTCAAAATTTTAAACCGTAACAGTCAAAACAATTACACTCAACATACAAACGGGTGTGATGAAAGAGCAAGTACCTCAGGTTCTACAGGTTCGACATCTGTTAGTCGATCAAATTCTCCTAAGTTTGTTGAAAGGAGAACATGTTTTAAGTGTGTGGAGTTTGGACATATCATTAGAAATTGTACAAACACTCCCAAAGAGAAATTTGTTGAGAAAGCACCACCTGAAAAGGTTCACCCACAACATCGTCCTGTTTCACCAAAACATGATAAAAGAACTGTTAAAGAACAAGAAACAAAACAACGACGTCAAAACGTCAAAGCAGTTGAAAAGGCTTTAAAATCTGAAGTCAAATCTGTTAAAAGGGAACCAAGTTCATCACAACTGTTAAAACCAGAGGTTTCAAAATCGTTTCATAAAAACCAAACTGGTAAACAAAATCAAACTTGGAGACCTAAAATGGGTGAAAGTTCAGGTGGAGGTGCTGTTTTTGAAAATCATCAAGAAATTGAGATCACATTTCGTGATGCTCAGGGACGACCCAAGACCACTAAGGCTTGGGTCCCCATTCCCAACTAATATGTGAATGAGCGTGCAGAATGTTCCAGGAGGAACTATTGATAGTCTTAGGATTGTTGATAGTGGGGCGTCCATGCACAAGATTGGCGACATGCGGCTCTGAAACATCGTTACATCTAGGAGTTGTTGCCTTTGATGAAGAGAAGAAAAAGAAAAGAAGTGAAAGAATGTCTGATGAAAGAAATTGAAAGCTTCGACAAAATGGAAATTAATTCAAAGTTTGATTGTTAAAAGCTTTGATCGGGTCCCCAGGATAGATTCAATCAAAATGCACGCACCTGCAGCACGTCTGATGTTCAAAATTAACAAGATGAACGTGCAGTGTACATGTCTTCACGGTGTGATTGAAGAAAATGTGTTTGTTGAACAAACCAACAGGGTATGCGGATGCCTTGGCATGGATTGAACAACCGCACACTACTTCTCAAAGAGAAAGACAAATACCTTCACTGGTGCAATGTGGAAAACCAGCCGGACGTGGAGGTTTCTGATCTTGTTGCTGTGAAGAGTTTTTCTCGGATTACATAAAGTAGCTACAAAAATCGACCTTAAAATCCACACCGGGTGGATATCCAGTTTGGGAGAGGGCTCAAATTCCTGGCAATGCACGAAGCAGTTGCAGGATACGGTTTTGATTTTCTAATCTCTCCTATACTTGTCGATATTTTAACTGCTTTATGAATAATTATCATCTCGTACAACATTCTTTGACCATACACGTTGACCTCAAATATCACCTCTCACGTGATCTCTTCAATATGAAACTCGTCAATGTTGTCATGGTCCATACCGATTACCAATGTGCCAACTCATTTTTCCAAAATTCGATAAATCATTTCTGATTAAAATTAATTTTGGTAAACGGCATTGAGGTAAAACATGAGTTAACCGACATCGGGAAAATCGTTTTTGTAAATACCTTTGTGTTTTAAAATTTATCATAGTTTGTTGATTTTAGGGGGAGTAAATCCAAATTTTAAAAATACAAAAACATCGAAAAATTTCAAAAACAGAAAAACAATAGAAAAACAAAAATGAGTTTCCTGGCGAGCAAAAGAGAAAATGATAGTACATCAGTGGTCTGTCCAAACCTCTTTAAACCTTAAATGAAAAACGATAAGCAGCTCTATATAAGATGTATCAGTAGGCTGGGTGATATAAACCTTAATCGACTGAAGACCAGGTGGGAACCATTCATTGGCATATGGTCTTGGTACCGAAATTTCGTTTGAGAGATTGCCGAGGTTCTGAGATATTTCGTCTTTATGCTGTCTTATCATCTGGGTATCATGGTTGTATCTGTTACCGAAAAATAACAGAGACGAAGTCTTGATCTTCCATGATACTATACATACGTGTATCTATTGCATTCGACCTCAATAAGTGATCAACAATCACATGTCCAAACAAATAAATGATAAAATATCACATTTATCCGGGAGTCAAGTTCGTCTCTTTCCTGTACGATGTACTGACCTGTTCACGAACTTGCTCTTGTGCCCTCATGCATATGAAAATCAAGTTCCTCATCAATAAGTGATTCTATCTCATAGGGCTTGTTTTCAAATAAAAAATAAGTGAGTATCTCACATTCTTTTATACGGGCAAACAAATGATAAGCGGTATACTCACCGGTAAGATGAACTCTCGTGCATACCTTGATACGGGAATGTGTCATGTGTGGATGAACACCGGTCGGTAAGTATAAATCATACCTTAACGTATCCCCATGTCACATGATTACATCTGATAAGTTGAGCTTATGTGGACAACAATACCGATAATCGTTATAGGATGCTTATCTAAATGTTAACTAACTGAACAACAAGAGCGCTTTGACATGACCGTACACTGATATGATTCTCTTACCCTCGAAACTCGCAAAAAGATTGTCTGTAAATATTTATTTACTGCTTTCAGTTTCTGCATCTTTGTATATATTTACTTATTGCTTTCCGTCTTCACATTTGAAAAATGAAAAATACCAAAAAGATTTTAGGTGTGTTTTAATCTAAACTTTATAAAAGCCAAAAAGATTTTGCTTCTAGTTTATTTTTGATTGACCGATGTTGGAACTCGAGTCTATCCTACCCAAAATCCTGATTGTAAGCCGGAAAACAATTGCATCTTCATAAACGGTCGAAGTTGACAGATTTTGAAAGTTAAAGGATTAAAACTGAACATTTTCTAAACTTTCAAACTGTTGTCGGTCGGTAGTTGATTGAAAAATGGTCACATATGTGTCGTTTGTTTATGTTAACTATATTCCAAGCGTTTGTTCTCATTACGCGTTTAGCTTTCTTGCATGTGCAGATGTTACATTCAATCCCGCTAAAGGCGAAGATAACATGATGGAATACGAGCTTTGGAATGAAGACACGACGTGAAGGCACTCAAAGGATAAAGATGATCGAGTTGCCGATGACCCCTCATCAACACCAAAAGGATCTGAAGAATTGACGATCAAAAGATTCACGAGCATAACTCAATGGAGAGTTTATTTTAAGGGGGAGTTTATTAACACACTTCCTAAATAAAATGGGGAGTTTGTTGATACACTTTCTGCTTACGACGCGTGAAGACTTTGACGATCCTCCGACATGAAAGACATGGAAGACGAACCATCACAGCAGCGTCCAAGGGGGAGTTTGTTGATACATTTTGTGTGGACGCAACACGTTCGGTTCGACAATTTTATGGAATGAAGACCAAGTCGGATATCCTCCTATCCTACTTGGGTCCGACAAGTTTGTCTCATTTGTTATGAAATGTATAAATGAACAATGCATGTTGCATACTTGGTTTATGTCTGTTTATGTGTTTATATCGGTCTGCAGCAAACTGTTAACAGTTTGCAGCATATCCTGTTTGGCAGCCCTGGACGAAACTCCAAGTTTTGTCGAGCTCATATATGGCGAAACTCCCAAGTTTCATCAAAGACATACATGGGGAAACTCCGATGATGAAACTCCAAGTTTCACCATGATGAAACTCTAAGTTTCACCATGATGAAACTCCCTCATGATGAAACTTCCTCATGATGAAACTCCCTGTGTGATGAAACTCCATAAGTGATGAAACTCCCTTTGTGATGAAACTATAAGGAGTTTCACCATGCAAAGTGACGAAACTCTAGGAGTTACGTCAACCTTTGAAGTTTCGTCAGCCCCCTTTCAAGTTTTGTCATATCTTGCGTCTGCTGCCTATATAAACACCACATAGTTTCACATTGAAACTATGAGAGCATAACCTTCTGAGAGTTTTACTTCAAACATTGTGTGTATAGTCATCAACATGAAGTTTTACTTGAAACTATGAGAGCATAACCTTTGTACGAGATGACTTGGGATCAGTTCGTTGCTCTTATCAAAGAAAATTACTGTCCTCAACATGAAGTTGAGAAGATTGAGACTGAATTCTTGACATTAGTCATGGAGAACTTAGATTGTCAAGCATACCTTACAAATTTCAATACCAAGTCTCGATTGGTTCCTTATTTAATCACACCGGAACCCAAGAGAATTGCTCGCTTCATAGGGGGTTTAGCCCCAGAAATAAAAGCCAGTGATAAGGCTTCAAGACCTACTACATTCAGGTCAGTGGCAGATCTGTCGCTATCTCTCACACTCGATGTGGTTAGAAACAAGGCTGACAAAGTCTCGGAAGAAGGAAAGCGTAAAAGGGAGGATGAGAATTCCCATCGCTCCGATAAGAAGAGTTCCGGGTTTAAGAAAGACAGCCAGCAGTCGGGAGAGAAGACCAGGTGCGAGACCTGTAATAAATATCATCTTGGGAAATGCAGATTTGAGTCTCAGCCTCTACCGTGTGGTATTTGCAAATCTAGGGAACATAAAACCCTGGATTGCAAGAAGTTAAAAGATGCAACCTGTTATGGTTGCAACGAGAAGGGGCATATCAAGACCAATTGCCCTAGGAACCAGAAGAAGCCCGAGTAGGCCAAGAGAACAAAAGCACGAGTTGTCAGGATGAACGCCCAAGAGATGGGGCAGAATAATAATAATATAATATGTACCTTTCCTTATCAAGCAGTTTATGTAAAAACTTATTTGATATTGGCACATATAAATATATTATGAATGATAAAGGTTGAGAACTGTTGTCTCCGCCTGACTAAGACTCCGGTCATTTAATGTCCGGTAGAAAGTGACGATGTTACGTCGGAAATGCTCCAACAAATCCTATATTGATATTAATATCTATTAGAAATCACTCTTTTCTAATATCCTTGTAGCAAACTTTTGGTTGCATACTTAAGGACTCAATATAGTGATAAAAATCGAGTGGTTGCCTTAAAAATCAAGCCATATTGTGAGTGATAAGAAGCAATTAATTATCAAGACTCCTTATGAGACAACCCTCGTAATTACACGTATCCGTACGAATAATTAATATTAAACAAAAAAAAAAATGGTGGAACTGGCCGTCCCCGGATTCGAACCCGGGTCTAGGCCGGCCGCACCCTTTCGCGCGCCTAGCCAACTGAGCTAGGTGCCTAGTTTGTGAAAATCTCCATTCTAATTAATTATAAGCACTTGTACAATAAACTTCCTTATCTTTTATCAATGGTAATTTCTACTAAGTGTCCTGTTTTTAACACAGGCAATAATAAATCTTCATGAACCATAAACTTAGCAAAAAAAAAAAAAAAAAAAAAAAAAATTTTCATTCACAAGGTATAACTACCAAGGAAACCATAGTAACCGATTCATATAAATCGGCAAGGAATCCTTCCGAAAGATCTAAGAGCACTCTTTCTTTGCATAGAGTACGACAACGTATATTATTTTAATTATGTTCTCATTGTTTTCTATCGCCTGCGAATGCCAAACTATGTTTGATAAAAGTGTCATATGAGGGTTGGCGTATCCTAGTGTGTCCCATAGATTATTTCCATGTCTGATCAGCATGGAGGTTTAATACATGGAACCCCTGAGATATCCCAATGGTCATATTGTACTAATGTCGACTAGTAGTATTCAAGGGAGATATCCGGAATAGAATTATCCAAATAAATATTCCTTAGTAACGGAATATGTGGACTCATAACATGAATGTGTCACTTATTAGACACAAGCGTTGTTGAGTGAATTGGAGCCTGAGATATGGAAAATCTCTGTAACCTCCTTGTATCTTGGTTAACTTCTTCTAAGTCTACCCTGTTTACCTCTCTAGAGGCAGGTAGAGTTAAGATTAACATCCCGCTTTGGGTTAGAGTGTTGTAAGAACTCCATGTTTAATATGGAACAACCGAAAACCTGATTAAGAAAATTTTAAGATATAGATTCATATATCCTAACTCGATCTTCTAAGAGTTTGATATGGTTGGGTAAGAAAGACGGTTCATTTTTGCTTAATGCAATGTTACCGCAACCCTACTAAGACAACGATTAAAAATCGCCGTCAACTACCCAGGATCGTCGAATTGTTCGACTAGCTGTAAGGATTAGCTACTCCTTAAGATTTGTTAAAAAGTGGTTGGAATAACCACCTCAAGAGAAGCTTTTCTATAATAGTTGGTATAGAAGAATCAAGGTTGCTCCTTTAGAGACCTTGTATAAATGAAATGTTAAACCTCTGTTGTTAGGACAATAGATGGGTGAGCCCAATATTGAGGATCTGAAAGTTGCATTGGAAACAACAAATAAGATCATACAAATTCCTAATCATCTGTAAGCTACCATTATTAGGCAGAGGATATTTCCTTTATTTCGTAAATCTCGGGTCGAGATTTCTTTTAAGGGGGTGAGGATGTAACACCTCGAAAATTTCGGGTTTAATTATAAAACGACACGTGTCATGTAAGACAAAACGCGTTGAAAAACCCGGATTTAATAAAGATGTTTCGGCAGGATTTAAAGTGGCGTCATGTTAAATTGTTACCTCTGAACGGCCTCAAATATAAATCCCAAGACCCGATTAAATGTTATACACATCTCTTATACCCTCAATTCAGAATTTGGATTCATAATAATGGAATTGATAATACATGACTTGATCCCACGAAGAAAATGAATGGAAACCCTTTGTTTTCGGGTCTTGTTTTTGAATCCAAAACAAACAAATCAATATGGTGGGGTTTAGAACTGAACAAAGGCATTTTAGGAGGCCCTCAAGTGACAAAATAATGTCCCAAAGTCGAACAAGTGGGTGCCCTTTCGAACCTTCAACAGACAACAACATTTCAGCTTCTGAAGATAGGTAGCGCACCGCTACCATAAACATGTAACGGTGCGCTACCCTGCTGCCAGCGACCAGAAACAGGCTGTTGCCTGTTTTACGCATTTCTGACCCATTTAACCGGTTTTTCTCACAAGTGGACGACCCTTAGACTTCCCTAGACACTAGTAACAGGTGTTGGATGATTGTGGTTGATCCTAGACTTTGTTGTCAACACTTTATGGTGCCTAAGTTCACTATATAAAGCTCATTAGTTGCAACAAACATTCCACACCTTCTCCTGCATTGTGGGATCATTTCTGGAGCTATCAAGCAGCCTTAAGTGATCATATCTCGTGCTTAGGACTTCAGTAAGTATTCTAATCTTTCTCTAATCGCTTTTAGCTTAGTTAATTAGCTAAAAGTCAAACCGTCGTAATTACGGTTTGACTTCGAGATTAGTCTATAATGGCTCAATCATATCTCGAATTAAAAGTAGTTATAGGTTGGTAATTATGTGGGTAATAAAACCCCAAAAGGGTTTCCCCTGATCACCATCCTAACCAGGTCAAATGTCGGGTCAAACCTTTAATCAAAAAGTCAAACAGGATGCTTAAAAGGTCATTTATGCATAATTAGCCATCTAGAACCTATATAACCTGTTTGATCATTGTAATAACTTAGTAATAAGTGTAAGAACATGTCCAAACATGTTCGACCCGACTATTTCCTGTTTAGACCCGGTTCGGAACCGAAAGTCGCAAAGCTTTGACTTTTGCTTTGACTTCAATTCTGACCCGTTTAGGTATGTTTTAGAAATACCTTAGAGCTTCATTTGGACCAGGTTACATGCTAGTATAACCCTCTGTGATTATACACCTCGGTTCATTAGTTATCCGATTAATACGCATGATTCCGTTAATTGTCCATATGTTGACCGTTATGCCCTCATTACCTTAAATCATGATTTATGAAAAAGTAAAAGTGTAGAAACCTTAGTTACTGATATAAAGACGTGTTTGCAAAGTTTGACATCAGTTTGACTTGTAGATTAAGAGTTATGCTCATTGTCGCTAAATTAAGGCTTTATGTTAACAACATGGCGTAATTAGCGTAAAGCCTAGTTAAACATACTTTTTATATCAAATCTTTTACCCACTGATGTTATATATTATTTTGGGATTTTTAAAGATTTTTAATTAATTTTAGGTCGAGCATAACTAGTAGTCGTAGGCTTAATCCGGTAATTGTCGATTTTGCCCTTACGGGCCATAAAATGAGTTTTACACATCTAAACGATTCCAAACCTTTTGCTACTGATTAGTTATGATAAACAAATTATATTAAGCCTTCTGGAAATATAAAAATATCAGATTTAGGTATAGAACCCGGAAATGGCCTTTAATCGCCATAATTAGCGTTTTTAGCGCATAGTATGTCTTAGAATCATATTGGACATACCCGGGTCGATACCTACTGATATATGAGGCAAATTATGATAATTTAACAGTAAGCAAAGGTTGATAAACTCAGGCTTCGTTTTTGGGCTTTTCGGCTTATGTGAAATTACCAAAATACCCCTACGGGGCATAGTTTGGTTAAAGATGATAAATTTCACATATATGCTTTAGCCTACTGTTATAACTCATCAAATTAAGTATGTTTGCTGTTTACATCAGACCTGTAACTCAGTTAAACATTGAAACTCTTTTACAACCTTTAAAATGACCAAACTATCCTTTCGGGGCATAGTTTGTGTTTAAATTCGTTTCGGGCATAATGAAAGACATCTTATTGATGTCACAACATATTTGTGGTACAATTAACTTAGGAAACCTGTAGATGGCTCTAATGAATACCCGTCACGCTTATTACGCGTTCGGTTCGGTTTATGTAACAAGTTTACATAAATTAACCAAAACGGGTCAAACCTTATCGGTTTCATCTCAAAATCCAGAATGTGAATAATAAACCCATATTAAGCAAGTCTCTGAACTTGTCGGGTCTGAATCACATTCTATTCCGGTCTTCGCTTAATCATGCGTTTGAACCGTATATTTCCTTAAGACTAACCGGTCTAAGCTTAGGCTTAATTAAAAGACCCGTTAGCATTCTAATTAATTATTTATACCATCATTCCAGACTAGAGCTTTCCGGTAAATTGTACCTACGCTTACTTAAGTGACTACGGCTGGGTTATTAGATTCTTGCTATTTAAGACAGGAGCTAGCTCAGGTAAATACTTTTAACCTATTTTCCCAATACGGGCTTGAAATACGGTATAACGATACCGTAAATACTCTTAACTTATTTTCCCTATACGGGCTTGGAATACGGTATAACGATACCGCTTGGTCGGGTATTGAATATTTAATCTTAATGAAGGTTAAATTATTGAGGTAACCCGGTTTAATCTGTATTGTTTGAAATAAAAGCCTTTAGGGGTTAATGACCATGTCCCGGATATCCTTGACATCATTGTGTTATAAAATGGCCACGTCTTACGCACGGGGTGTAGGCATACACCTGACAGTTGCCTAAGGGAAACGGTATCCCACTCTCTTGTGGGCCTATACTTGTGGCGTGTCTGTTAATCTGACTCGGTTTCTATATCGGGCCCTGAACGTACAACGAACATGTAAATCTGTATACAAGGTTATAACTATAATTGTTCCAAGAATAAAAAGGTTAATTTTGCCTCTGTGTATTTTAACCAAGTTAAAAAGATTAATTTTGCCTCTGTGCATTTTAATCAAGGTGTCAATATATATTTTATGCCAAGTGCATCCAAACCAATTTTATTAAACTCTTTTCAAATGAGTCGGTTGAGTGTATTTACCAGTGAAAACTGACGTATTTTCCAAAAGGGTTAAGTGACAGGTACTGAACATAATTGGCTGGAAGCTCAGGGCGCTAGTAAGGAATCTTGAGAGTCCTAGGCGTCTAAAGTCTGTTGAACAAGTGATATGTTTAAGATCCGCCTGTGGATCCTTTACTTCCGTTGTAATACTGAATATTACTTCATATTCGGAAAAGTAATAATAAATATCTTTTGCTTCCGCTGTGCATTTATATATTGTGTGGTTTGACCATGATGTTGCCAACCATGACGTCACGATACTCCCCACCGGGCCCACCGGTGATACGTGGAAAGTCGGGATGTGACAGGTTGGTATCAGAGCCAACACTGAGTGAATTAAACACTAATCCTAGTGTTTAATCTCAGTTACACAATTGCACATATCTAAACCTTCTGAGTCTAGACTTAACATAGGAATAATCTCAATCCTAATCTGGAAATTTCACTTCAAAATTTTTATTGGATACGTCGCCAAGCAAAGAAGCTGTAATAAGGATTCTCCACATCTGGAGCCTGGAATTGCTGAGCTTTGTACCGCGACCAGGATGAAACGAGCAACCACGGAGAAAACATTCAGGAATTGAATGAAGAAGAAACTCCTTTTGCTGAAGAACGTTTCCGTAGATAGTCCTTATAAGGACATATTTATCATTCAGTCCCTCCGAGGACGACATTATTCTTTAGAAGTCCCATTTAGGGCAACCCTATATTTGTTTAAATTTCAAAGGAACGATTAAGTTTAAAAACATCATTCCTATATTATAAGATCTACCATTATAATAAAATGGCAAAATCTAAAAGGACAAGACCTAGCTTCGGGTCATATTAAGACCGGCCAAGATGGCAGTTCCTCAATTTAGATTTTGATCCTTAATAACATTTCTTTTGCAAGATCTACCATTTTAATGAAAGGGCAAAAATCTAAAAGGACAAGACCTAGCTTCGGGTCATATTAAGACCGGCCAAGATGGCAGTTCCTCAATGTAGATTCAGATCCCTATTAACAGTTCAATTCAAGAATTTTTCTGTGTTAAATATTAATAAGAATCTTAAAAGTGAAACCTAGCCTTCGGGTCAGTTTGAGACCGGGCCAAGATGGTAAGACCTGTTTAAAAGATTCGAATCCCTGTTAACATCTATAAATATGTTAACACTCCTGAAAGATGTGATTCGTTGGGAATCACACACGTAACTAAGGATTCTTCAAAAGATTCCTAACCCAGTTTAATGATTCCTAAATCCTGGGTTTACATCATCAATTAAAATGATCATATTTTGACCATACGTGGTAATAAAATGCCTACGGGCCTTGCTCATTTCTACATGAGCCAAAGTACAGTGGTAGCAATGACTCCCTGTCAGAAAAAGGTAATGAACTAGGTTCAAACCTACAGGCTTTGATTCTCTAGAATCATGGCTTATAAATTAAACTTGTCTACGTGACTAGGCCATTTGTGCTATTATTAAAACCTTAATGCCTCGATTCTCTGAAATCATGGCTTATAAATTAAACTTGTCTACGTGACTAGGCCATTTGTGCTATTATTAAAACCTTAATGCCTCGATTCTCTGAAATCATGGCTTATAAATTAAACTTGTCTACGCGACTAGGCCATTTGTGCTATTATTAAAAACCTTAATGCCTCGATTCTCTGAAATCATAGAGCAAAATTTATAAATGTCCTTGTGACCAGGCCTACTGTGCCAGTATACCTTAATGTTATGATTCCTCGAAATCATAGGTTAAATAAAAATGTCCACGAGACTAGGCCTTTTGTGCCACAAATAAAACTATTATTGTTTTATAATTAGGATAAATTATTATAGAAATCCTAAATAAACATGATAAATAAATTAACCAAATGTGGCCTCTGTTTACCATGGTTAACGAATTTCCCTAAGGGGCAATTCCATAATAAACTCCCAAATAAACTATTGCCCTTGTTTTCTGCAACAGTTAAATTGTAATGGCTAACTCAGACGAGGGTAATAGCCATCCAGTGGAGCCAAATGTGAACGCCCAGATTACGTTAACGGGTGCCGAATTAAAAGCGATCATAGACGACGCTGTTACACAGGCTTTGGATAGGCAGTATGAGGAATACAGTGGTACTCGAAGTAGGACCCACTCTACACAGCCTTCAAAGCCTAAGACACACTCTGAATCTCACCACAAGCCGCCTCCCAAGAAAGATGATCCCAAGAATGGAGATGACGATCGTCGCTCCTCGAATCATCACAGTGATCCGTCTCAACAAATCATACTGAATAAAGGACCCCGAGATAAGGGTTGCTCCTACAAGTACTTTGTGTCATGTAAACCCCGGGATTTTACAGGGGAGAAAGGAGCCATTGACTGTATGACATGGCTGGACGAGATGGATACTATTGTGGATATCAGCGGATGCGCTAAGAGGGATATAGTGAAGTATGTATCCCAATCATTCAAGGGAGAGGCACTAGCATGGTGGAAGTCTCTCATTCAAGCTACGGGGAAGATCCCTTTGTACGAGATGACTTGGGATCAGTTCGTTGCTCTTATCAAAGAAAATTACTGTCCTCAACATGAAGTTGAGAAGATTGAGACTGAATTCTTGACATTAGTCATGGAGAACTTAGATTGTCAAGCATACCTTACAAATTTCAATACCAAGTCTCGATTGGTTCCTTATTTAATCACACCGGAACCCAAGAGAATTGCTCGCTTCATAGGGGGTTTAGCCCCAGAAATAAAAGCCAGTGTTAAGGCTTCAAGACCTACTACATTCAGGTCAGTGGCAGATCTGTCGCTATCTCTCACACTCGATGTGGTTAGAAACAAGGCTGACAAAGTCTCGGAAGAAGGAAAGCGTAAAAGGGAGGATGAGAATTCCCATCGCTCCGATAAGAAGAGTTCCGGGTTTAAGAAAGACAGCCAGCAGTCGGGAGAGAAGACCAGGTGCGAGACCTGTAATAAATATCATCTTGGGAAATGCAGATTTGAGTCTCAGCCTCTACCGTGTGGTATTTGCAAATCTAGGGAACATAAAACCCTGGATTGCAAGAAGTTAAAAGATGCAACCTGTTATGGTTGCAACGAGAAGGGGCATATCAAGACCAATTGCCCTAGGAACCAGAAGAAGCCCGAGTAGGCCAAGAGAACAAAAGCACGAGTTGTCAGGATGAACGCCCAAGAGATGGGGCAGAATAATAATAATATAATATGTACCTTTCCTTATCAAGCAGTTTATGTAAAAACTTATTTGATATTGGCACATATAAATATATTATGAATGATAAAGGTTGAGAACTGTTGTCTCCGCCTGACTAAGACTCCGGTCATTTAATGTCCGGTAGAAAGTGACGATGTTACGTCGGAAATGCTCCAACAAATCCTATATTGATATTAATATCTATTAGAAATCACTCTTTTCTAATATCCTTGTAGCAAACTTTTGGTTGCATACTTAAGGACTCAATATAGTGATAAAAATCGAGTGGTTGCCTTAAAAATCAAGCCATATTGTGAGTGATAAGAAGCAATTAATTATCAAGACTCCTTATGAGACAACCCTCGTAATTACACGTATCCGTACGAATAATTAATATTAAACAAAAAAAAAAAATGGTGGAACTGGCCGTCCCCGGATTCGAACCCGGGTCTAGGCCGGCCGCACCCTTTCGCGCGCCTAGCCAACTGAGCTAGGTGCCTAGTTTGTGAAAATCTCCATTCTAATTAATTATAAGCACTTGTACAATAAACTTCCTTATCTTTTATCAATGGTAATTTCTACTAAGTGTCCTGTTTTTAACACAGGCAATAATAAATCTTCATGAACCATAAACTTAGCAAAAAAAAAAAAAAAAAAAATTTCATTCACAAGGTATAACTACCAAGGAAACCATAGTAACCGATTCATATAAATCGGCAAGGAATCCTTCCGAAAGATCTAAGAGCACTCTTTCTTTGCATAGAGTACGACAACGTATATTATTTTAATTATGTTCTCATTGTTTTCTATCGCCTGCGAATGCCAAACTATGTTTGATAAAAGTGTCATATGAGGGTTGGCGTATCCTAGTGTGTCCCATAGATTATTTCCATGTCTGATCAGCATGGAGGTTTAATACATGGAACCCCTGAGATATCCCAATGGTCATATTGTACTAATGTCGACTAGTAGTATTCAAGGGAGATATCCGGAATAGAATTATCCAAATAAATATTCCTTAGTAACGGAATATGTGGACTCATAACATGAATGTGTCACTTATTAGACACAAGCGTTGTTGAGTGAATTGGAGCCTGAGATATGGAAAATCTCTGTAACCTCCTTGTATCTTGGTTAACTTCTTCTAAGTCTACCCTGTTTACCTCTCTAGAGGCAGGTAGAGTTAAGATTAACATCCCGCTTTGGGTTAGAGTGTTGTAAGAACTCCATGTTTAATATGGAACAACCGAAAACCTGATTAAGAAAATTTTAAGATATAGATTCATATATCCTAACTCGATCTTCTAAGAGTTTGATATGGTTGGGTAAGAAAGACGGTTCATTTTTGCTTAATGCAATGTTACCGCAACCCTACTAAGACAACGATTAAAAATCGCCGTCAACTACCCAGGATCGTCGAATTGTTCGACTAGCTGTAAGGATTAGCTACTCCTTAAGATTTGTTAAAAAGTGGTTGGAATAACCACCTCAAGAGAAGCTTTTCTATAATAGTTGGTATAGAAGAATCAAGGTTGCTCCTTTAGAGACCTTGTATAAATGAAATGTTAAACCTCTGTTGTTAGGACAATAGATGGGTGAGCCCAATATTGAGGATCTGAAAGTTGCATTGGAAACAACAAATAAGATCATACAAATTCCTAATCATCTGTAAGCTACCATTATTAGGCAGAGGATATTTCCTTTATTTCGTAAATCTCGGGTCGAGATTTCTTTTAAGGGGGTGAGGATGTAACACCTCGAAAATTTCGGGTTTAATTATAAAACGACACGTGTCATGTAAGACAAAACGCGTTGAAAAACCCGGATTTAATAAAGATGTTTCGGCAGGATTTAAAGTGGCGTCATGTTAAATTGTTACCTCTGAACGGCCTCAAATATAAATCCCAAGACCCGATTAAATGTTATACACATCTCTTATACCCTCAATTCAGAATTTGGATTCATAATAATGGAATTGATAATACATGACTTGATCCCACGAAGAAAATGAATGGAAACCCTTTGTTTTCGGGTCTTGTTTTTGAATCCAAAACAAACAAATCAATATGGTGGGGTTTAGAACTGAACAAAGGCATTTTAGGAGGCCCTCAAGTGACAAAATAATGTCCCAAAGTCGAACAAGTGGGTGCCCTTTCGAACCTTCAACAGACAACAACATTTCAGCTTCTGAAGATAGGTAGCGCACCGCTACCATAAACATGTAACGGTGCGCTACCCTGCTGCCAGCGACCAGAAACAGGCTGTTGCCTGTTTTACGCATTTCTGACCCATTTAACCGGTTTTTCTCACAAGTGGACGACCCTTAGACTTCCCTAGACACTAGTAACAGGTGTTGGATGATTGTGGTTGATCCTAGACTTTGTTGTCAACACTTTATGGTGCCTAAGTTCACTATATAAAGCTCATTAGTTGCAACAAACATTCCACACCTTCTCCTGCATTGTGGGATCATTTCTGGAGCTATCAAGCAGCCTTAAGTGATCATATCTCGTGCTTAGGACTTCAGTAAGTATTCTAATCTTTCTCTAATCGCTTTTAGCTTAGTTAATTAGCTAAAAGTCAAACCGTCGTAATTACGGTTTGACTTCGAGATTAGTCTATAATGGCTCAATCATATCTCGAATTAAAAGTAGTTATAGGTTGGTAATTATGTGGGTAATAAAACCCCAAAAGGGTTTCCCCTGATCACCATCCTAACCAGGTCAAATGTCGGGTCAAACCTTTAATCAAAAAGTCAAACAGGATGCTTAAAAGGTCATTTATGCATAATTAGCCATCTAGAACCTATATAACCTGTTTGATCATTGTAATAACTTAGTAATAAGTGTAAGAACATGTCCAAACATGTTCAACCCGACTATTTCCTGTTTAGACCCGGTTCGGAACCGAAAGTCGCAAAGCTTTGACTTTTGCTTTGACTTCAATTCTGACCCGTTTAGGTATGTTTTAGAAATACCTTAGAGCTTCATTTGGACCAGGTTACATGCTAGTATAACCCTCTGTGATTATACACCTCGGTTCATTAGTTATCCGATTAATACGCATGATTCCGTTAATTGTCCATATGTTGACCGTTATGCCCTCATTACCTTAAATCATGATTTATGAAAAAGTAAAAGTGTAGAAACCTTAGTTACTGATATAAAGACGTGTTTGCAAAGTTTGACATCAGTTTGACTTGTAGATTAAGAGTTATGCTCATTGTCGCTAAATTAAGGCTTTATGTTAACAACATGGCGTAATTAGCGTAAAGCCTAGTTAAACATACTTTTTATATCAAATCTTTTACCCACTGATGTTATATATTATTTTGGGATTTTTAAAGATTTTTAATTAATTTTAGGTCGAGCATAACTAGTAGTCGTAGGCTTAATCCGGTAATTGTCGATTTTGCCCTTACGGGCCATAAAATGAGTTTTACACATCTAAACGATTCCAAACCTTTTGCTACTGATTAGTTATGATAAACAAATTATATTAAGCCTTCTGGAAATATAAAAATATCAGATTTAGGTATAGAACCCGGAAATGGCCTTTAATCGCCATAATTAGCGTTTTTAGCGCATAGTATGTCTTAGAATCATATTGGACATACCCGGGTCGATACCTACTGATATATGAGGCAAATTATGATAATTTAACAGTAAGCAAAGGTTGATAAACTCAGGCTTCGTTTTTGGGCTTTTCGGCTTATGTGAAATTACCAAAATACCCCTACGGGGCATAGTTTGGTTAAAGATGATAAATTTCACATATATGCTTTAGCCTACTGTTATAACTCATCAAATTAAGTATGTTTTCTGTTTACATCAGACCTGTAACTCAGTTAAACATTGAAACTCTTTTACAACCTTTAAAATGACCAAACTATCCTTTCGGGGCATAGTTTGTGTTTAAATTCGTTTCGGGCATAATGAAAGACATCTTATTGATGTCACAACATATTTGTGGTACAATTAACTTAGGAAACCTGTAGATGGCTCTAATGAATACCCGTCACGCTTATTACGCGTTCGGTTCGGTTTATGTAACAAGTTTACATAAATTAACCAAAACGGGTCAAACCTTATCGGTTTCATCTCAAAATCCAGAATGTGAATAATAAACCCATATTAAGCAAGTCTCTGAACTTGTCGGGTCTGAATCACATTCTATTCCGGTCTTCGCTTAATCATGCGTTTGAACCGTATATTTCCTTAAGACTAACCGGTCTAAGCTTAGGCTTAATTAAAAGACCCGTTAGCATTCTAATTAATTATTTATACCATCATTCCAGACTAGAGCTTTCCGGTAAATTGTACCTACGCTTACTTAAGTGACTACGGCTGGGTTATTAGATTCTTGCTATTTAAGACAGGAGCTAGCTCAGGTAAATACTTTTAACCTATTTTCCCAATACGGGCTTGAAATACGGTATAACGATACCGTAAATACTCTTAACTTATTTTCCCTATACGGGCTTGGAATACGGTATAACGATACCGCTTGGTCGGGTATTGAATATTTAATCTTAATGAAGGTTAAATTATTGAGGTAACCCGGTTTAATCTGTATTGTTTGAAATAAAAGCCTTTAGGGGTTAATGACCATGTCCCGGATATCCTTGACATCATTGTGTTATAAAATGGCCACGTCTTACGCACGGGGTGTAGGCATACACCTGACAGTTGCCTAAGGGAAACGGTATCCCACTCTCTTGTGGGCCTATACTTGTGGCGTGTCTGTTAATCTGACTCGGTTTCTATATCGGGCCCTGAACGTACAACGAACATGTAAATCTGTATACAAGGTTATAACTATAATTGTTCCAAGAATAAAAAGGTTAATTTTGCCTCTGTGTATTTTAACCAAGTTAAAAAGATTAATTTTGCCTCTGTGCATTTTAATCAAGGTGTCAATATATATTTTATGCCAAGTGCATCCAAACCAATTTTATTAAACTCTTTTCAAATGAGTCGGTTGAGTGTATTTACCAGTGAAAACTGACGTATTTTCCAAAAGGGTTAAGTGACAGGTACTGAACATAATTGGCTGGAAGCTCAGGGCGCTAGTAAGGAATCTTGAGAGTCCTAGGCGTCTAAAGTCTGTTGAACAAGTGATATGTTTAAGATCCGCCTGTGGATCCTTTACTTCCGTTGTAATACTGAATATTACTTCATATTCGGAAAAGTAATAATAAATATCTTTTGCTTCCGCTGTGCATTTATATATTGTGTGGTTTGACCATGATGTTGCCAACCATGACGTCACGATACTCCCCACCGGGCCCACCGGTGATACGTGGAAAGTCGGGGTGTGACAGTGGAGGCCCAATGACATAAATACATGGGGGAGGCCCAATGACATAAATACATGGGCAAGGGCCCATCGACATAAATACATTGGCAGAGGCCCAATGACATAAATACATGGGCGGAGCCCAATAACATAAATACATGGGCAAAGGCCCAATAACATAAAGACATAGGCAAGACCCGATAACACAAAAGACATGGGAAAGGCCCAATGACATAAAAGACATGGGAAAGACCCAATAACATAAAGACATGGGCAAGGCCCAATAACATAAATGACATGGGCTAGGCCCAAGGACATGGGCTAGGCCCATTGACATGGGTTAGACCCAAGGACACGCGTGCGAGGCACGAGGACATGTGAAGGGCGAGGCATGTTCACACACGATTCAATACATACAAAATACATATATACAATTGCGAAATAAATATAAATATATAAAGATTGAACAAACAAACTACCAACACTACAATAACGCAAAGTTGTTCTAATAATGACAAGTGAAAACATAATAAGATTCAAGATGAACAACTTGTACGAGGTCCAATAGGACCTACGTGTCTAATAAAGTTAGTACACATATAGGTTACTCACGTGTACGGACGCTCACATTTCAGTAGTACGATACACGGATCGCAAACTTGTGAGTTCATGTCCCTCCTTTCAATGATTTCAATGTTTTGTTTTTAAAACAATCGAGGGGAAATACATGTTATAACAAACGGTATGTTAGACATGGGTTTAGATGATAACACGATCAATGTGCGTAAGTAGGATGATAACAATAGTAACCATCAATCACTTAGTGACCAAGGTGCAAAAGGTGGAGATCTTTAGAGCTTGAGACACGCTCCACTCCTGGTTGGTACCTTAGGAGTGCTTTTGTGATCCCAATGATGTCAAAGTTGTCTCGGGTTGGTTACTTACTTATGGCACATATGTCAGGGTGCAAGCTACACATTGATAGATCCTTAAACTCCATGAATGCTAACGACATACCATGATTTCATTACTGGATTACAAACATGATATCATTACTGGATTACAAACATGATTTCATTACAAGATTACAAACATGAGATTTCATACGATAACAATAACTACATGAACTCGCTCAACTTTTGTTGACTTTTTAAAATTACATGTATTTCAGGGCACAAGACTTGAGCCGGTAATAGACCACAAGAAATGGGAATGACATGACAACGAATGCCTTTTATGACAAAACAATCTTTTGTTCGAAGTGTAATGAAACTCAATAACTATATTTTGGATAACATTGTAAACTTTTGTTACAAATCAATACACATGGCATCGTTGTTAACTTATGTTTGCTTACACAATTGGATGCAATGATTACCTTTCTTACGTCACACGCAACACGCTTCCGCAACTAGAAGGGTGTGACACCCACTTCCGATGCTCGAAACGTCGACTTAAACATTAATTCGGACAATGAGGATGAAGATGTCGAGTTGGCCTAACCGCCCGGTAGAAGAAGTGGGAAAAGGGGGAAAGACGGAGTCGTCTTCGGCTAATTTCGAAATGAAGCAAGATTTCAAAGAGATGAACCGACGCCTACAAGACATTCGAGACATCAGTCATAGGCGTTTAGAGACAATGTAAGAAAGAAACGCCGAAAACAAAAAAATTGTCGCGCTACAAGAATCGAGGCAAATGGAGAAAGACATAAAATTTTTGTCTAAACCGATGGATCACCTCGTAGGAGACGCATTGATCCTAGCGGAAATGCATTGGCAACAAATCCGTGACAAATACGGACTTTAGATTTTATGTTTTATTTTTTGCATTTTTTGAGTTTTTTTATTTTTAGCAATGTAATTTTTTTATTTAATGAAATATTATTTGTTTAAATTTGAAAAGAAAAACAATAAAAAAAATTTGTTGGGAGATTATACCACTACACCCATTTTAAACAAATGGCCCAATGCTGACTCAACCGTCAAATGACGAATAATGCCCAATGATGGGGCATTATCTTCACCTCCCACTACACTTGCTCTGATACCCCTCCCCTTAAAAAATGACATTAAAAGTTATCAAATTTCTCCTATAAACATGAATACATGATTAAGTAAAAAAAGATTTAAAAAAAAATTCTCGTATCAACAACATAAGGTATACTTAACTATTTACGGAACTTAAAATTATATCTTATATTTATCACATCCTAAAACTATTAATTATTTAATAATTAAAATATATAATAAAAAAAGTCCACATAGTATTTAATCTATCTCGATACATCAATTTACATAGCTTAAGGCCATGTGTAGTCATAACCTCCCTTTATGGGCGTTATATATTTAAGCCCGTAGTCATAAAGCCCCCGTCTAATCATTACTCAATTATTAATTTCTAATTTTTTATAATTATTTTCTAACTTTATAAAATTAAAATTCATTTCATTAAATTAAAAAAACATTACACTAAAAAAAACCATTACACTTAAAAAAAAACATTACCGTAACATAAAAAAAAAAAACGGTTCCACAAAAAAAAAGTTGGACTAAAAAAATAAAAAAACAACACTTCAAAAGTTATATTTTTTTTTCAATCTTTTAAGCCCAGTCCAAAGCCCATAAAAAATAAAACCCTAAAATTTTTCCTACTTCCTTGACTTCCTTCTTCTTCTTTGATATACCTGCAACACAAAACCTACCATACCCACAAATCTTTTTCAACACCCCACCAATCTTTTAATCCCAGAAAATTAAAAAAAAAATAAAAATTCAAACAAACACACATGGCGCCGCTATATATATCGCGCCACAACCCCATTTTTCAAATATAGCGCCCCACGTTTTGGTGTTTCTGGCGTTTTGGCGGCGCGATGAACGGGCATACCGCCCCACTACGCATCACGTAAGAAGTAGTAAACTAGAAACTAGAAGCATATATTCATTTTTAAGCCGAACATCGTGGGCCCCGTATAAATGTTTTGGACCTCTAAATAGATCGTAAGGATTATTATACACTATATAAATTATCAACTTTTGTGTGCATTAGGAGTTGTAAATTATGTTTGGGGAGTTTTCCCAAAAAAAAGTTGATTTTATACTTTTAGTCCAAAAGCATTTGATGTGTTATTTTTAACCCAAAACTACTTGGTTTACAACTTTTAGCTCTAAACTTTTTATCTTTTCAGTTTAACCTAATAACTCTTTTACTTTCAACTTTGGTCTCCTGTACTTTTCATATTCCGCAAATTTTTCGTTTTACGCTTCATTCTAAATTTTGCAAGTTAACACGACGCAACGTGCGTGTGTGGTTCAACATTTTTACGTTCCGTTTTACGCTTCGTCATAAGTTTTGCGAGTTAATAAGATGCAATTTACGTGTGTAGTTCAACGTTTTTACGTCGTCTATTTTTTCCTGTTTGACAAGTTCGTCATAACGTGCGGGTCCTAAATCGACTTAGTTATTATTTTCTATGTTTTACGTTTCAGTCTCATTTTTTCGCCGCAAATTCAGTGTTGGTGGTCGCTGGTGATGGTATGACATTGATGCTATTTGACATGTTTTATGCCTCCCGCCGCAACGTGAGGGTGTTTTTTCAAAGAAAAAATGGTTATGCATATGGTTGTTGTAACCTTGTCTTTGAAGGGTTTTTAAAAAAAAAATTATTTTTTTACTTTTCACTCAAAAGTATTTCATAAATTACTTTTAACTCAAAACTATTTGTTTTTTTACTTTTAACTCAAAACTTTTTATCTCTTTTGAAATTTATCCTCACAACTTTTTTTACTTACAACTTTAGTCCTTTATAGTTCTCAATTTCCACAAAATTTTCGCTTTATGCTTCGTTCTAAATTTTGTGACTTAACACATCGCAACATGTGTCTTTGGTTTAACGTTTTTACGTTTCGTTCTAAATTTTGCGAGTTAACACGACGCAACATGCGTGTTTGGGTGAACGTTTTTACATCGTCTATTCTTTTCCCGTTTGACAGGTTCAACATAACGTGCGAGTCCTAAATCGACTTAGTTGTGTGCATTAGGAGTTGTAAATTATGTTTGGGGAGTTTTCCAAAGAAAAAAGTTGATTTTATACTTTTAGTCCAAAAGCATTTGATGTGTTATTTTTAACCCAAAACTATTTGGGCTACAACTTTTAGCTCTAAACTTTTCATCTTTTCAGTTTAACCTAATAACTTTTTTACTTTCAACTTTGGTCTCCTGTACTTTTCATATTCTACAAATTTTTCGTTTTACGCTTCGTTCTAAATTTTGCAAGTTAACACGGCGCAACGTGCGTGTGTGGTTCAATATTTTTACGTTCCGTTTTACGCTTTGTCATAAGTTTTGCGAGTTAATAAGATGCAATGTACGTGTGTAGTTCAACGTTTTTACGTCGTCTATTTTTTTCCTGTTTGACAAGTTCGTCATAACGTGCGGGTCCTAAATCGACTTAGTTATTATTTTCTATGTTTTACGTTTCAGTCTCATTTTTTCGCCGCAAATTCAGTGTTGGTGGTCGCTGGCGATGGTATGACATTGATGCTATTTGACATGGTTTTATGACCCCCGTCGCAACGCGGGGGTGTTTTTCAAAGAAAAATGGTTATGCATATTAACCTTATCTTTGAGGGTTTTTAAAAAAAATTGATTTTTTTACTTTTCACTCAAAAGTATTTCATAAATTACTTTTAACCCAAAACTATTTGTTTTTTTACTTTTAACCCAAAACTTTTTATCTCTTTTGCAATTTATCCTCACAACTTTTTTTACTTACAACTTTAGTCCTTTATAGTTTTCATTTTCCGCAAATTTTTCGCTTTATGCTTCGTTCTAAATTTTGTGACTTAATACATCGCAATGTGCGTCTTTGGTTTAACGTTTTTACGTTTCGTTCTACATTTTGCGAGTTAACACGACGCAACATGCGTGTTTGGGTGAACGTTTTTACATCGTCTATTTTTTCCCGTTTGACAGGTTCAACATAACGTGCGGGTCCTAAATCGACTTAGTTGTAACTAAAGAATCCCCGCCGCATTGCGGCGGGTCATAATTCTAGTTAATATTATAATTATTAGCTAATTAACTAATTAAATTTTAAATTAATAGTTTAGATCGATTAGAATTTGAAGTAAATATAAGTAAATATAAGCTAAAAGAGGGTACGATTAGCGGCCTCCTAAATGGTAGCATATCATATCATTTTCTAAACTTTTAAAGCCATTTGGCCCAAACTCAAATTTAAAATCCATTGGCCCATCGTAATAATCGGCCCAGCTTAAATGTTTAAAAAACATAAGCAGAAACAACAAACCTTACCTCGTACAACGAAGCTCGATAAATAGAAAAAAAAAAAAAAAGAAAAATAATTATACCTATTTATTAAAATGCAATGTTTAGCTACACTAAATCTTATATTGACTTGTATGTGAGTCAGAACTCAAAGAAAGCTTTATAATATTATTAAAATGCAATGTTTAGTTATATTAAATCTTATTTGACTTGCATGTGAGTCACAACTCTAACCAAAGGTTGACATGTGGTTGTTTTTCGCTTATAAATTTTGAGATACAATCCTTTAAAAAATTATGTGTACGCGGTCATGACGAGCTTATTTTTAACAAACATATAGAAATAAATTGTACTTAAAATCGAGTTTTGAATAGTAATATACAAGTGAAGCACAAACGTACCTGTTATTAAAGTTCCCTAGCCTCGGTTTAGTTTTTTTTTATATTATATATATAGTGACACCGTTCACCTTTTTTCTTTAAAGTTTTACAAAATTTCGAGTATACTGTAACAAATGTTTTTATCTATATTTCGTCATGAGTGTTTCTTATCTACATTTCGATAGTGTTACTAGTTTTTACCATTTAAAAAAATGATAGATGCTGGACAAATAAGATGTCACAAAATTGAAATATTGGCTGAAAAACAGAAGTTAATAATAATTAATATATAGGAAAATATCACTTTAATTAAATGGTGTTTATAGTCCCTATATGCATGGACCGTTGCGAATGACTTAGGACGCATGAGTTCGTACATTGAAGTGGTGTGAACATGTTGTTAAAAGGTAAATGCAGCGGTATGTCACCGAGTAAATTCCCAACTCGTGTGATAGTCTCCTGCTAAGATCTGCCTTGAATCAACTAGCAATTCGATTTTATTGACTAGACAAAAGGGCACAAAGTTTGCTAGAACAAAAAACACTTGTATTGCTTTAGAGAACTCTTTCACAAGAAAGCTTTTATTACAAGTTTGGAGGTGATTTGCAAATTAGCAAGGATCACCTATTTAAACTTGTGGCTAAGTGTCTAGATCTTTCCTAATCTAGAGATATCTAAAAATAATCAACATCGCGATCTAATTTTTAAGGGGGCTGTGACATTCTCCCCCACCTAATCTGTCGAAGTCCTCGTCGAGCCTTCATTAAACTTTTTAATGTTCCACAATTATCTTAAAATATGTAGAAAAGCGAGGCAATAGGGAAGAGTCCTTTCAAGATAGTAATGGCACATCAACATTTGATCCCAAATGCCTTAGTCGCGTCTTATGATGGTAACAGTCCAACGACTTTCAAAAGTTTAAAGGAATGGCATGAACAAGTATACTTGGCCCGAAAGTCCCTTGGTAAGGCGGCTAAAAGACTTAGATCTTGGGATGTCTAAACGGGCACCAACAACATATGTGACATCTTTTGATCGAGAGGTTTCCAAGGTCATGTCCGTCCGGACCATCCAAAGTTAAGGAGTGCCAAGTTACAAGGAGTACTTAATCGAGTGGAAGAATTTGTGGGATAGCGAAGCCAGTTGGGAAACTGGAAATTCACTATGGCATATCTGGGAGAATACATCTCTCGACAATTGCAGTTACAACAGGTAAAACCAATGTTAGCTTTAATAATCGATACACCAAATGAAAATTAATATGATTCCTTGTTTCCACCATAACTCTAGCAAGATCGGCAATACCCTTCAAGTTAGCAAATCTTTTGTCTTTTCGCACGCTATCGATGTACAAGCCAAGTGGTTGTCAAAGAACAATTTTCTCCCCATTATCAAAATCATATGGATAAAACTCACACAATCTCAGTAACTTTGATGCATCAAACTTAGAAAATGAGTCATATGGGATGAAAGCTGACATGTTTTGAAGTAATTCCGTGTTAGTTTCATTAAAGCGATCACCAAATTCTTGAATTTCCATGTTGACAACAGTATTGAAACACTCAAAATTATAATAATGTTGATTGGTGAAATTGTACCTTTGTCTTTTGGGTCTGTAACCTGTGTCATTGATATAATTTCCAGCGATGCCCACGGTTTGAATATCATGCTTTGCACAAAACAAATGGATTTTCTCGAGAAGTTGATCAAACCCACTTTCTCTGAAATCTTGCAATTTTCCTCTAGTAGTTTCCACCAGTAACACAGCTTCCAAAATATCTTGATCTTTTCTTTGTAGAGCTCGTGATAACACATCCGTGAGCCCCAAAATGTGTAACATCAGATGCAAATAAAAAACAAATTCAAATCAGCTCAAAAAAGCTAGCATCTTGATTGCTTGATTTTGAGAAAAAAGGGTTGAAGCATTCATCGTTAGCATATTCAAGTACTCTAATAATTGAGGGAAACATGTCAACCAAACTTGGTCCTAATGGCATTTTTCGTTTCAAAAAATTTTCCAAAGATGTCATAGCTTATAGCACTTACTATACAAATAGAAAAAAACAACAATCAATATCAATAAAAAGATAATGACAACCTAATTACAACTAAATTGTTGAACCTGTTACCTGATCGAGTGATTGCCGATTGAGAAGTGTCGTGAAAATAACAAAGCCGGTTGATTCCAGTCTTCCAGAATTCCAATTGCCGACCTTGAGTTTGATTAAAATATTGCCCTAATTGCTTTTAATCTCTAACTCCGTATAATATTCTAGTCCAATTAAATGTTTGCATATTGGGAAGTTGGGCTGATTAGTTTGGGGCACATCAAAAAAATTAGATGGGGCACATTATAAAAGATTTGCTTATTTTATTAGAATATTACAAATAAATTAGAAAGCTGAGTGGGTGAATGACCCCCACCTCAACCCTTAGTCCATCCGCTCCAGCTGATGATGCATTAACTGCTTCAATTTATGATGTTATAGTAAGAAAAAACCCTAAATATGTTATAAACCTTAATTTTGACTTTTTTGTTTTATTGCAAATTGATCACCTGTTGACATGATTTTGGGGTAAATTGGAGATATATTTGTATGTTTAAGTTGGTTGGAATGGTAGAGTTGTGTGTGCTAATGATGATGGTGCGGATGGTGGTGGTGGTGCAGTGGGGATGATGGTGCTGTAGTGGTGGGGATGATGATGATGATGATGGTGGTGGTGCTCGAGCTTCAAAAAAACTTGACGAGCTGAGCTCAAGCCCAATCGAGCTCGGGCTCGGCCCGAAGTGACGATAGTAAAGACAAATTTGCGCAATCAGATTGGTGAAGATTGTTTGAATGCTTGTGTAATTTGTAGTGTCGAAAAAGAAGCACTTGAAAGTGTGGCGAATGAAGCTGTGATCGACCGTTTTCAAAAGACGAAATCATGTAGAGGACAATTGTAATCAATTTTTTCTTTTATTATATCTAATGAACTATTGTGTTTTATTATATCTAATGAAGTTTGTTGCTTTGATTTATTTATTTATGAGGTTTATGTAATGTAATTCTTTTGACCCAAGCTATTTTGGATTGACCTTTCTAGTCTGGCCCATTCTAGGTGAACTTGTTTTTGGCACCCACCGACTAAAATTCCTTCCTGGATCCGCCACAGATCATCAGACACAATTCTACTGAATCCAACCAACTCTCCGGCCATAGAAGTTGATGAAATGACTCGCCGGCAACAAGTTCCGATAGAACGAATGGTTGTAGGTAGTATAAACGACGGAACTGTGAGAAACGGTGTAACGAATGGTTGCAGGGAATATTGGGGGCGTTGGTGCCCGTCGGTGGCGGACGAATGGTTGCAGGTATACACAGATCTCATAATTTGTTAGGGTTTATATCAGATAAACTTGTGGATATGAATATTGGGGGCGTTGGTGGCCGCCGGTGGCGGTGACAGAGTGGTGGTTTGTAGTTGAATATTATCGCTGGCGACAGGTGGTAGTGATGGTGGTCGTGTGGTTGAGAGAGGGATAAGGAAGTGAGAGAGATAGACGAGGAAGAGAGGAGAGCAACCGGTGTGTATGACAATATATATATATATATATTAATAAAAAATAATATGTAGGGATATTTTTCTGACAACTGGCACAAAACCGGTAATTTCCGTACTATTTTAATAATTATTTATTTCCTGCAATTATGTGCTTAAACGTCAACGTTATGTGCTTACTTGCTTTACATATGAATTCATGCATGTTTAATACTTCAATTATGGCATTGTGCATTACATTAAGCGTTGCGTCGGAACGACTAGTAAACTCACCGGTAAGACAAGCTGCATCAGCATGACTGCAGAATACAATTAGACAATAGATTTAGGGCCTAGGAGTAGGTCCAACATAAAAAATACATTAAAACCCAAGTGTAGGAACAAGGGTTAACATAAACACTTTTCGGAAGCTAAAACAGACACTAAAAAGTACCAGAAACACACTTTAGATGCAGGTTTCTGCAGAAAAATAGCATTTAAACCATAAAAATAACATGCAAAATTTATGTTTTAGTGTCCAGAATAACTTGTAAAGTGTCGGGAATAAAAACAGTCACAAAAGGTACTTCATACCTTGTAAAACTGCGCAATTTAACACTTTAACGAACCGATAACTGAACGAATATCCGGACACTACCCAAAACATCAAAAATAGACTAGAAGCATTGTTTTTATGATATAAAGCTAGTTATGGTGATAAAACATCTTAAAAATCATAAAAACACATAAACACACTTAACTTAAACATAAACCTTCTAACTTACCTTCCAGTCCCTCAACTTCCAAATTTTACATTTTACCCCCCCCCCCTCATTTGACCGGCCCCAATGGACCCCCACAACCTTTTTCCATTATAATATTTCTCTTGTGGGTTAGATATTAGACATTATAACCCTTGGACAATGTTTTGTTGGAAAGATAATATAAAGAACCTAAAGTAAGGAAACATGATCATTCATCATTTCAAACACTTACAAAATTCATCTTCTTCCTCTCTTCTTTCTCTCTAACTCACGGCCACGTACCACCGCCCCACACCATCCATTAATCATCTTACAAGCAATCCAAGGTATATCAAGGTGTAAGAAGGTTATCTAAGGAAGCTACAAGTGGTAGAAGTTGAAGGACCTTCTTGTGGAGCTTTTAACTTCTCATTTTCTTCTACCATCATCTTCATCTTGTTTGTGCCACTTCCCTAGCCACTAGAGCTAGAAGTAAGCCTTCTAAACACCATTTTACTTCATGTTATTAGTATGTAAAAGTCACACCATCAAAGAAACTAAACTTTAAAAGATGGTAACATGAAGATCTAACATAATCTAAGTGAAATCAAGTTGTTTTGAAGTTGTTTGATGTATGTGATGAAGTTGTGAATGTTGAATCTTGTGTTTCTAGTTAGATCCATCATGTTAATGCTTGTTAGAAGCTTAGATCTAATAAGTTTAAGCATGGATCTTGAAAGATCCATGGTTAAACTTGAAGATGAATTTGAAAAGTCTTTATGTGAACATGAAAAATGGTTTTAAAGTATGTTTCTTATGATCTTGAAGTGATAAAGTTTATGGATGAACCATTTATGAAACTAAGCTTCACAAAAAGTTTGCTGAAATTTAACAAGAACACTTGTTTTTGGAAGATCTATGTATGTAAAGTGTAGATCTAAAAGACTACAAATTTTTAACAAAAATCAACTTCATCATAAGGTTTTACATGATGAAATTAGTGTAGGCAACTTGTTATGTTGATTGGAAATTGATTTTGATGATGAAAAGAAAATAAACACATGTTTTGAAAACATGGGAAACCTCAATTTTTAGGGGAAACTATGTCAAAATTTTTATAAAATTTTGACACTTAGAAAAATATAAGTTTTGGTGAAACTTATTCCCCAAAAATTCACCTAAAAGTATTTACCAAGGTTCCTAATTTATGTACGAAATTACAAGCTAAGAGATAAGGATTTCTTCAAGTTAAAATCAATATTAAGTATGTATATTTTATTTAGGGAAAATGTATATACTTTTGTGCTAAGTGTATATTATGTGTATTATATGTAGTAGTGTATTAGGAACATGAAAATGCACTAAATACTCCCAAGGAGTATCACCATCAAAATATTCATAAAAATACATAAGAAATACCAAAAAATATTCATACAAAATAAACCATGAAAATCTATATAGACAAATACAAGAAAATATATTTATATAAGTATATTCCTTAACAATTTTGGACTTGGACAAATATTTGGACATCTTTGGACAAATATATATAATTATTACTAAGTAATAAAAATATTACAAAAAATCGGGTAAATATACATATATATAGGGTAATGATAGTGTAAAAAGGGCCTAAAGTGTGAGAAGTGTATTATAACACTATATATAATACTATATAACACCATATAAACACCGTATAACAATATGTAACACCATATAATACCATATAACACTATGTAACACTATATAACATTATATAACAAATATAACACTATACATCTATCATAGACATGCTATCAGACAACCTATAGTGTTATATTTGTTATATAATGATATATAGTGTTACATAGTGTTATATGGTATTATATGGCGTTACATATTGGTATACGGTGTTTATATTGTTATACGGTGTTTATATGGTGTTACATATTGAAATGATGTTGTAGACTTTCAAACAATTATCTTATGATGGGTTGTAACTTTAAACTTAACTTCTGTTATGGATATTAAACTATCAATGGCAATATGGAGTTGTTTTACATTCATGTAGTATTTTTACTTATCGTATGCAATGAGAACCTTTCAGGTCACACCTCGTGCTTCCGCCTTAGAAAGGGGTGTGATAAATTGGTATCAGAGCTAGGATTGTAGTGAACAAGGATTCCTTCTTGAGTCTAGTCTACAATACTCAGGATCCTCTCACGAAAACAAATTTTACAAAATTTTTCATTGCATAAAACATTCCGCGACATCCACTACCTGAACTTGTTTTTTAAAAGTCAAGCAAGGACATTATGAGACTTAGGTTGCACAGAAGTAGCACGGATACTCAACTAGGGCTTACTTGCAACAATGTGTATAACTACATATATATATATATATATATTAAGTAATAATAATTAATATATGTACATATGCCATGATCTTTATGATTACAGGTACTCATGTCTTCATCAGAGAGCAGTGGTTTATCAGAGGAGCACGATCCTATGGCTATTTGTGACACCTGTGCCTCTGCGACCATCAAACAAATACCAAATCAATGAAATATTTTGTTTCATACTTGGGATTTTTATAAATATGTGTATCATGTGCACATATCAATTCATGTTCGATTTCGAGCTTTAAATCGCTTTCTGGAAGGTTATACGCGATCTGATGCGTAAATATAACCAGTTTAATGCAACAAACACTCCGTAACAGTGACATAGGCTTAACATACCTTAAATAACCTTTACATAACTTAGAAATAAGTTTTGGATGGTTTGGTATGCCGAAATCAAGTTTACTCGATCATAGGGACTAATTTCGGCAAACTGTGAAAGTATACCGATTTGTACTGTGACGAGCATTCCGGAACTTGATTATAAGTTAAACATGCCCTAAATATCCTTTACATAGCTTAGAAATAGGCTTTGAGGTGTTTGGTGCGTAAAAATAAACTTTCTTGATCAACAGGGACTAAAAGCGTCAAAAAGTGCATAAGTTTGCATTTTCGCGCATATCTTACGTTTTGAATATATCCGGACACCCAAAAATTTATGTAATCATTAAAATATTTTATTTTAGTGATTGGCATGATGAAATTACATTCGTCGCGTAATTTGGGTCGTTTTTCGCGTCCGTTCATGTTTCGTCATAATTAACCGAACAACGTGACTGTACGACCAAACGAACCGACATGCGAGATGTTTCTGAGCATATTTTAAGTTCCCTATACTTTAACTTCATTTTAGAGCCTTGAAATGGGGTAAACGGGGCTTAAACGTGTCAAAAATGCATCGGAATCAAGTTTCTGGGCTGTAGGGGCCTTTTCTACCAAACTTCTCTTAGGCGGGCCGCGTAAGATAGTGTGTATTCTTACACGGGGCGCGAGGTCTTGCCAGACAGAAACAATGAATCTGGCCTATTTCAGCTGTTTTGATGGTTTTAAACCTTTGTTTTCAATACCATTTGATGGTTTTCATGTTCCCATTGTATTCTAATACCTTGGGCCCAAGTGTAAGGTCATGATCGAAGCTCGGTTTACGAGGAACGATCCTAACGGTTGTGGATTTCCTACAAATACCCAACCCCATTTACTTCCAAGCTCACAAATCTAATTGAATTACTCTAAGTTGGAGTTCAAGAAACTTCATACCTGAGTAGTTTGATCAAGATTTCCTTGCTTGGACCCTTTGTAAGTATTCTTTCGTGCTTTTATGCGTTTTTAAGCGTAAAAGTCAAATAGTGTTTGACTTTCTGCTTTGACCACTCTTTGGTCAACATGAAGTTCATTTGAACTTCGCAACGTGAGCGTAATCACGATAGTTATAGTCCCGTGTGACTATACCTACTGATTACCACGTTGATTAGGTGTAGCGACGAGTCATAGTTTCGGTCAAAATGCGCGTTTATGCGTATTTTGCAACCAAACTATTCTTGGGTATAAAAACCATTTGTTTTGATATCAAACTTGTTTTCAAACTTTGTTAAACAAGTTTTAACATGTTTAACTCGCACTTTTAGATTAGTGCTTGAATAGGGTCGTAAGATAAGCGGTCCAAACAACCGCTTAGACTTTCGAACTAGACCCGTTTGGTCGATCTTTAGGATCCGACCAAGCATGTTTAGTGACCATAGTTGTATAGGGAATAACCTTCCGAGGTTATACCTTATGGTCACTTCGTTTAGTTAGTTGTATGATAGATAATTATATGCCTTAGGTAAAATGACCAAAATGCCATTTTTATGCATAATTGGATTTTAAGCATATGTAACTCAAACTTTTGTCACTTAACTGATTATGCAACATATTTAAACATGTTTAGGCATATAATACTTATCATAGGACTAGTTAGGCGTTCCGAACGCGCTTTGCGCGAACGACGCGTTTAAGTAGCATAAGCTACCTAAACGGGTCGTAATGGGTCGTAAGCACTTAGGTTAGGTTTCGTTTTAGTATGTAGGCTTTGTTAAACCATATCATATGAGTTCCAATACTCATTTGGTTTACAAAACCTCATCCTATCCGATCTCTCGATTTAGGTCTGGTTTATTAACATAGTTACCTATATTAGGAGCCGTTTGATTCCGTGATCCCTCTAGCTTTGCTTGGTTGTTGTTCAAGACTTCTAAGCACCCTCAAGTGAGTACATAGTCCCCTCTTTTACTGTTTTCAATTGTTTTAGGGTGATACACATGTGCCTACTTGTTACTTTCGTGCTTTTTCATGTTTTTATATCATATGCTTGCTGTGTTTATTAATACGTATATAGTACATGATTTCATTATGTTTTGCTATGTATGTTCTCTTAGCATGCTAGCACATTAATTTTTATATATTACATTTTGTTGCATATGTTCATCCAGCATATGGACACATTGTTTTACATTTTGAACCGTTTGAAGCTGTTTGATTTATGTGAACCGTATGTAACTGTTTAATTTATGTGAACCGTTTGTAACTGTTTGATTTATGTGAACCGTTTGAATCTGTTTGAACCGTTGGGTTAGGGAAGTGATTAGGTAACGGGGCGAGTGTAATGTGTTAAAAGCATGGTGGATACGCCGCTGATACTTCCTATATATAAGTGCTTTTAACACATTATATATCGTTGCGTTATCTAGATCACTTGGGCAAGGTTATCAAAACAAAGTTATATTACAAGGTTTTTCTAACAATATAAAACATTCGAGTTTTATTTCAAAAACAATTTACAATTTGGGTTTACTTAAACAAATGTTTTGGAGTTAAGATTCATGGTATCGAGGTTTTTATAAAACAAATCTGTTTTGACATGGTTATTTCAATTTACATTACAAGCATTTTTCAAAACTTGGTTTTCTAATTATCAATTAACAAAGGTGTTCAAATTATATTTACAAAACATAAATGAGCCATGAATCTAACACTCACATAAAATCCTATGTACTCGCCGGCATTTTTATGCTGACGTATTTTCACATGTGTTTCAGGTACCATAGTTGGTGATATTTGATGATGATATTAATGCATGCTCACATAGGAACAGACGAGGCCTTAGTAACTTAATAACAATTAAAGTCCATTTGTTCATGTTTTGTCTCTAATTTCGATGTAATGTAATACATTTAATTTAATAAAACAGAACTTCAATCCATGTGTTATGAAACAATGATTCTGTTACAACACTCCCCGACGTTTCTGCCATGATTTGTTGTTTTACGTGGTCGGGGTGTGACACTATTGTTTTCGACGACGAGATTGCCCCAGCTACAGAGATTTTTACGTCTGACTCCAAGACCGACCCTGAGATGATGTCGGATGATGAGGATTTTGATGATTTTCAGCCTTTTGCTCTACCAGACTTTGGAGATGATGTCCCTTTTGTCGATGATGTTCTAGCTTTTCCCTTACCCATTCACGACCAGCTCATTATTGGGCATCCCGATGGTGAGCATATCGTTGAGCCTATCCCTATCCACACTATTCCCCTTGCTGCCATCCCTACTAAGGATTAGCCTTTCGTTGTTGACTTGGATGATGATGTTGACGTTCCTGTGTTTGAGGTGGATCACCCTGACGATGATCTTGGCGATGGCGAGGTGTTCGACACTGCTATCCTAGACGTAGCATCCCCTGTTGTCTCTGTCCTTGACATTTCTTCTGATTCTGACCCCGATTCTGACACCGACTCCTTCGAGTCAGTGACCTCTTCTGCACTTCGAGCCGCAGGACTAGAGGCTTACCCTACAGACGATGATGATGCTATATCGGTTGCACCTGCTACCCCTACCTCTATTCCCACACCTACTGATACACCTCCTTATACTCCCACTCACGTTGCTAGTGACAGCTTATCGCAGCCACCCACTTCCGTCGGTCCTTCTAGCTGGATACGACACATTCTTTTTGCTTCGGCTTTTCTGCATACACCCCCTACTCACGAGGGAGAGCCCTCAGGATACCCACATATACCACCACCTGAGTTGAGTCCATGCTTTCAGCCATCCTGATCTTTCCCTCCATATGCTATGCCATTATCTAATCCGTATCATCCTTCTCATCAGTCTGGGTATACCAGAGATGATCTTCTCGCATCACTCCAGCTTCAGGTTGAGATCCTCTGTCACAGGGTCTATGAGCTGGAGAATGAGGCCGATGCTAGATGACCTTCTCCACCGGACTTCCCACCACTAGTTACACCACCACCAGCATCTCCACTACCACAGGTTATGCTACTCGAGTCCTTACACTTGAGCAGAAGGTGAGTTTCCTGATCCGTCGAGTCCACGAGCTCGAGGATGAGGTAACTCATCTTCGTAGTTTGGTTTTTCCTACACCCCACCCTCTCCACCAGCCCACTAGGTTTTTCATTGCAGGTACTTTTTTGGAGCAGTATTTTTGGATCTGAAGACTACAACCGAGTTTTGGGTACAACTTGAAGACAAATGATCGCCAAGGTGAAGAAATATATTTTGCCTTTTATATGTATTAAACTTGTACTGATTGGGTGATGTAACCCATATGCATTTTTGTTTTCTTCACAAACAATTATGTAACAAGTTTTCCTAATATATATAAAAACTCGGTGATTATCTTTGTGAGACATTATTATTTATCTGTTTATGCATGCTTGCTGCTTGTATGAATTGATTTATATGTTTGGTGGATTGTTTCGTTGCATGCTTATATGTATACGTATATATGTTCTACTATTATCTAGTATGGTGGTATCAGATAAATGCCTAACCATGTTGTGATATGTTTTGAAAGAACATGGCGCCTAGGAGAATGGTGAACACCCATGGTTCAGATCAACCACCACCCCCACCGATGCCGAGGACTGCTGAAGAGTTGAACTCACTTCTGGAAGAAAGTATTTCTGACGCTATCGCCCAGTACGAGGCGAACCATGCTGAGCACAGTGGAGGCTCAGGAGGTACTGGATGCAATGGACATGGAGATTCATCTGGAGGAAACCCTAACCAAGGTAACATTGAGTTGATTTGCTACAATTTGATGGAACTTATGAACGGTCATTATTTCATTGTTTGTTCATTCACGAATCGGTTGAATAAATTCCAGGTTGCACCTACAAGCAATTTCTAGACTGCAAGCCACTGAATCATGACGGCACCAGAGGTGCAGTGGCTTTCGTGCACTGGACGAAAAGAACTGATTCTACGATCCGAATGAGCAAGTGTACCGCAGATCAACAAGTTACTTTTGTTACCGGGCTGTTCGTAGTTGAAGCTCTTACGTAGTGGAACTTACAAGTTCAAACTCTGGGTGATGATGCAACTTATGGTATGTCATGGGATGACTTGAAGGAGAGAATGAGAGAGAAGTACTGTTCACGTGCTGAATTTCAAAAGCTGGAGACTGAGTTTTGGAATCTGTCCATGGTTGGTGCGGACATTATAGGTTATACTCAAAGATTTCATGATCTCTCGCAAGTGATCCCCTACCTCGTAACTCCTGAATTTAAGCGTATCAAGCGCTACATCTAGGAATTGGCTCCAGAGATTTGCAGTATGGTGACATCGGCAAATCCTACAACCATCACTCAGGTTGTAACTCTGTCTGTCAGCCTTACTGAGGATGTTGTTCGCATGAAGAAGTTGACGTTGAAGGCCACTGAGAAAACTGACACGCATGCTGAATCGTCTGGTGATAAAAAGAGGAAACATTAAAATCTGAATCAAGCGACCCGCAACAACAACAAAGGCTCCAATAATAAGAAACGTGATACTAACCTGCCAAAGGAGGAGAAAACAATCGCAGCTGCAAATGATACTGGAGCTAAGAGGTACCAGGGCACTCTGCCCAAATGTGACTTATACAAGTTTCATCATGTGGGAAATTGTCGCATTGGGAGATGCGAAAAAATGCGGGAAATCAGGTCACCGTACCGAGGATTGTTGGGTAAAAGGGATTGGAGGCCGTAATGGAAATGGTAATGGAAATATGAATGGAAATGGAGCTGGAAATGGGAATGGTAATCGTAATGACAACGGAGCTGGTAATCGAAATGGAATTGGAAACGGACGGAATCAAGGATGTTATGGTTGTGGTAGTAATGAACATTTCAAGAAAGATTGCCCGAAGGAGAACAACGCTCAAGCTCGAGCATTTGTCATAGGAGCAAGGAATGCCTGCGAAGACCCTAATGTGGTCACCGGTATGTTTCTCGTTAACAATCACTTTGCATCCATACTATCTGACACTGGTGCCGATTATAGTTTCGTGTCTATGGAATTTAAACGTATGCTTGGGGTTGAATCTAGTAGATTAGATATTCCTTATTCCATAGAATTAACCGATGGTAAACTTGCTGAATCAAGTGAAGTTGTTAGAGGGTGTACATTGGAACTTGGTGAACGAGATTTTTGCATCGATCTCCTGCCTATCCAATTGGGTAGTTTTGATGTAGTAGTCGGTATGGACTGGCTGTCTAAGAACCGAGCCGAAGTTGTTTGTCACGAGAAAATCATTCGCATCCCTCTTGCGAATGATGAGACACTCATAGTGCATGGAGAGAAAAGAGACACGCCCCTGCGGATCATCAACTGTATGAAGGCACATAAATGCTTGCGAAAAGGATGCGTCGCCTTCCTGGCGCACGTGGTAGATAAGAAGGTTGATGAGCCGAAGCTCGAAGACATTCCTGTGGTAAAGGATTTCCCTTAAGTCTTCCCTGAAGACTTACTAGGATTACCTCCGCAAAGACAAGTCGAGTTCCATATTGACTTGGTTCCAGACACCGCTCCTGTAGCCAAGGCACCATATCAACTTGCACCATCCGAAATGCATGAATTATCTACTCAACTCTAGGAGTTGTTGGATAAAGGGTTCATAAGGCCGAGCTTCTCGCCTTGGGGAGCTCCAGTATTGTTCGTGAAGAAGAAGGATGGAACCTTGCGGATGTGCATCGATTATAGAAAGTTGAATAAGCTCACTGTTAAGAATCGGTATCCGCTACCGAGAATTGACGACTTATTCAACCAGTTGCAAGGATCGAGCTATTACTCCAAGATTGACCTTCGATTTGGCTATCATCAGTTGAGGATACAGGAGGAGAGCATACCCAAGACAACATTCAGGACTCGTTATGGGCACTACGAGTTCCTTGTGATGCCGTTTGGTTTGACGAACGCACCAGATGTATTTATGGATTTGATGAATCGCGTATGCAAACCATATCTTGATAAATTTGTGATTGTATTTATCGACGATATTCTGATCTATTCGCGAACAAAGGAAGAGCACGAGCAACATCTAAGAACCATTCTAGAACTGTTAAAGAAGGAATAGCTGAATGCAAAGTTCTCAAAGTGCGAATTTTGGATTCGCGAGGTACAGTTCCTTGGTCATGTTGTGAACGAGAATGGTATCCATGTAGATCCGTCAAAGATCGAACCGATCAAGAATTGGGAAGCCCCTAAAACTCCGACTGAAGTACGACAGTTTCTTGGATTAGCGGGCTATTACCAACGATTTATTGAGAATTTTCTAAAATTGCTCAACTGCTCACATCCCTTACACAGAAAAGGCAAGAAATTTGACTGGGGAGACAAACAGGAAGAAGCCTTCTAGCTACTCAAAGAAAAGCTATGCGATGCACTGATACTATTGCTGCCCGAAGGTACTGATGACTTCGTGGTATACTGCGACGCTTCGCGTCAAGGTTTAGGTTGCATGCTCATGCAACGCCAAAAGATCATCGCCTATGCATCACGAAAATTGAAGGTTCATGAGAAGAATTATACCACCCACGACTTGGAACTTGGCGCGGTGGTATTTGCTTTGAAGATTTGGCGGCACTATCTGTATGGTACTCGGTGTACTATTTTCACTGACCACAAGAGCTTGCAGCACATATTTAATCAGAAGGAATTAAATATGCGTCAGCGACGATGGGTTGAGTTGCTGAACGATTATGACTGTGAGATTAAGTACCACCATAGAAAGGCGAACGTGGTAGCAGACGCCTTGAGTATAAAAGAAAGGATCAAAACCTTAAGGGTTCGAGCTTTGGAAATGAATATTCGGACGAATCTCACTTCACGCATTCATGATGCACAACAAGAAGCACTCAAGGAGGAAAATCTCAAGGTAGAACTTCTCCGATGTATGGAGAAACAGTTGTTGCCAAACGAAGAGGGAACCCTATACTTCATGGGACACATTTGGGTTCCGCTCTTTGGTGGTATTCGAGAGATTATCTTTGCTGAAGTTCACAAGTCAAGATACTCGATCCACCCAGGATCGGACAAAATGTATCAGGACTTGAAGGAATACTATTGGTGGCCAAATCTCAAGAGCGACGTTGCTGCATACGTTGGAAAATGTCTAACCTGTGCTAAGGTTAAGGCTGAGTACCAGAAACCATCAGGTCTACTGCAACAACCTGAAATCCTCATGTGGAAGTGGGAGCAAATATCGATGGATTTCATAACAAAGTTACCCAGGACCCCTAGAGGGCATGATATGATATGGGTAATAGTTGATCGCTTGATAAAGTCTGCGCACTCCCTACCAATTCGGGAAAAGGACAACACTTGAAAACTTGCTGAGTTGTATCTTAAGGAAATTGTGGCACGTCATGGAGTGCCTATTTCGATAATTTCAGACAGAGATGGACGTTTCATATCAAGGATTTGGCAATCCTTGCAAGAGGCCTTTGGATCCCAATTAGATCTAAGCATGGCCTTCCATCCACAAACAAACGACCAGAACGAACGGACAATACAAACTCTTGAAGACATGCTTCGCGCGTGTGAATGGATCTAGGCGGCAGCTGGGATACTCACCTACCCTTGGTCGAGTTCTCCTATAATAACAGCTATCATACGAGCATAATAGCCCCACCGTTCAAAGCTCTTTACGGCCGTAAGTGTCGCTCACCGTTGTGTTGGGTAGAAGCCGGAGATCGACAGTTGATTGGTCCCGAACTTGTTCATGAAACGACTGACAAAATCATTCAGATCCGAGACCGTATCAAGGCAGTTCGTGATCAACAAAAGAGCTACGCCAATCGAGATGGGAGGCAAAGTTTTATTGAATGTCTCACCTTGGAAAGGTGTAGCAAGGTTCGGGAAACGTGGAAAGTTGAATCCACGATACATTGGACCGTTCAAGATTCTAGGAAAGATTGGTTCCGTAGCGTACAAACTGGAGTTACCGGAAGAACTGAATGGTGTGCATGATACGTTCCATGTGTCAAACCTCAAAAAGAGTCCAACCCAGGAAACAGTTATCATCCCTGCGGATGAAGTACATATCGACGACAAACTCCGATTTACAGAAGAACCTGTTGAGGTAATGGACTGGAAGGTCAAGAAAAAAATGATAAGTCGCATTAAACTGGTTAAAGTACGTTGGAACTCAAAACATGGGACCGAGTATACTTGGGAACACGAGGACGAGTTCAAAGCTAAGTACCCCCACCTATTCGAGGAAGCTCCTACGAGAGATGACTCAACTTGAATTTCGGGACGAAATTCTTTTAACGGGGAGAGACTGTGACAACTGGCACAAAATCGGTAATTTCCATACTATTTTAATAATTATTTATCTCCTGCAGTTATGTGCTTGAACGTCAACATTATGTGCTTACTTGCTTTACATATGAATTCATGCATGTTTAATACTTCAATTATTGCATTGTGCATTACATTAGGCGTTGCGTCTGAACGACTAGTAAACTCACCGGTAAGACAAGCTGAGTCAGCATGACTGCAGAATACAATCAGACAATAGATTTAGGGCCTAGGAGTAGGACCAGCATCAAAAATACATTAAAACCCATGTGTAGGAACAAAAGTTAACATAAACACTTTCCGGAAGCTAAAACAGACACTAAAAAGTACCGAAACGCACTTTAAATGCAGATTTCTGCAGAAAAACAGCAAAACCAGCATTTAAACCATAAAATAACATGCAAAATTTATGTTTTAGTGTCCAGAATAACTTGTAAAGTGTCGGGAATAAAAACTGTCACAAAAGGTACTTCATACCTTGTAAAACTGCGTAATTTAGCACTTTAATGAACCTATAACCGAACGAATAACCGGACACTACCCAAAACATCAAGAATAGACTATAAGCATTGTTTTTATGATATAAAGCTAGTTATGGTGATAAAACACCTTAGAAATCATAAAAACACATAAACACACTTAACTTAAACATAAACCTTCTAACTTACCTTCTAGTCCCTCAACTTCCAAATTTTACATTTTACCCCCCCTTATTTGAAACCGGCCCAATGGATCCCACAACCTTTTTCCATTATAATATTTCTCTTGTGGGTTAGATATTAGACATTATAACTATTGGACAATGTTTTGTTGGAAAGATAATATAAAGAACCTAAAGTAAGGAAACATGATCATTCATCATTTCAAACACTTACAAAATTCATCTTCTTCCTCTCTTCTTTCTCTCTAACTCACGGCCACATACCACCACCCCACACCATCCATTATCAATCATCTTACAAGCAATCCAAGGTTATATCAAGGTGTAAGAAGGTTATCTAAGGAAGCTACAGGTGGTAGAAGTTGAAAGACCTTCTTGTGGAGCTTTTAACCTCTCATTTTCTTCTATCATCATCTTCATCTTGTTTGTGCCAGTTCCCTAGCCACTAGAGCTAGTAGTAAGCCTTCTAAACACCATTTTACTTCATGTTATTAGTATGTACAAGTCACACCATCAAAGAAACTAAACTTTAAAAGATGGTAACATGAAGATCTAACATAATCTAAGTAAAATCAAGTTGTTCTGAAGTTGTTTGATGTATGTGATGAAGTTGTGAATGTTGAATCTTGTGTTTCTAGTTAGATCCATCATGTTAAAGCTTGTTAGAAGCTTAGATCTAACAAGTTTAAGCATGGATCTTGAAAGATCCATGGTTAAACTTGAAGATGAACTTGAAAAGTCTTTATGTGAACATGAAAAATGGTTTTAAAGTATGTTTCTTATGATCTTGAAGTGATAAAGTTTATGGATAAACCATTTATGAAACTAAGCTTCACAAAAAGTTTGTTGAAATTTAACAAGAACACTAGTTTTTGGAAGATCCATGTATGTTAAGTGTAGATCTAAAAGACTACACATTTTTAACAAAAATCAAGTTCATCGTAAGGTTTTACATGATCAAATTAGTGTAGGTAACCTGTTATGTTGATTGGAAATTGATTTTGATGATGAAAAGAAAATAAACACATGTTTTGAAAACATGGGAAACCTCCATTTTTAGGGGAAACTATGTCAAAATTTTTATAAAATTTTGACACTTAGAAAAATATAAGTTTTGTTGAAACTTATTCCCCAAAAATTCACCTAAAAATATTTACCAAGGTTCCTTATTTTTGTACAAAATTACAAGCTAAGAAATAAGGATTTCTTCAAGTTAAAATCAATATTAAGTATGTATATTTTTTAGGGAATATATATATATATATATATATATATACATTTAGTGATCACCAATTTTTGCGCTAAGTGTATATTTTGTGTATTATATGTAGTAGTGTATTAGGAACATGAAAATACACTAAATATTCCCAAGGAGTATCACCATCAAAATACACATAAAAGTACATAAGAAATACCTAAGAATATTCATACAAAATAACACATGAAAGGGTATATGGACAAATACAAGAAAATATATTTATATAAGTATATTCCTTAACAATTTTGGACTTGGACAAATATTTGGACATCTTTGGACATAAATATACATTTGGACAAATATATATAATTATTACCAAGTAATGAAAATATTACAAAAATCGGGTAAATGACAAAATGAATATTATATATATATATATATATATATTGTTATGCTTGTAGAATATATATATATATATATATATATATATATTCAAACAAACCTTAAAAATATATAATTTTTAAGAAATATAATTCCGGAAAGTATTAAAAATCAAAGAATTGATTTTTGACAAATAATGTAACATACACAAGTATTTACATAAATACAAGTTTACCTTCCTAAGTATACTTGCACAAAAACAATATTGAAAATATTATTTAACAAATTACCTATATTTATTTTTGGAAAATAATATAAGTCTCATATTTTGGATAAGCTAAAAGTATAGTTTATTTTTAACACTTACTGATCTTCACGTATTACATATACAAATATATATTTTTGGAAGTAAAATATATATTTACAAGTGAACAATACAAATTCAAATTACAAGAACGCGACGAACGGGCGAGAAATGATAAACAAGGGCACGGCCCTCACAAATGAAGAACATTCACAAAACAAATACATAATGGTGACTTGTACATAGTGTGTTACAAGTCTAGTGATTAACATACGTTGAAACGATTATAGGTAACGACGCCTACAAGACAAGCCCGGTGAAGTTTACGACGCAAGATACGCAAAACAGTGAGTTCATTTCCCTACTTTTAAACTTTTAATTGTTTTCTAAACTTGGGGAAAATACATGTACAATGGTATGTAGAACACAAAACTAAGGAATGACACTTAGATCATGTGACGAATAGGGTAACATAAGCACCATTAATCAATGTATACATTTAGACCGGGGAACGAAAAGGTTAGATCTAATGGGTTTCAGGCAATCTCACTCTTGGCCTACTTCTACTAAAGAGTGCTTTTGTGTCTCAGTCGATCTCGACAAAAATGCCTAGGTTTGGTGGCTTCCTATGTCATGACATATGTTAATGTCCTCGCGATACATTAGCGATCTCATATTCCTTACATTTACAGAGCACAGTTACAGATACGTTTTACAAATTACATAGCATGTTTTCGTACAAGTATATACAAACATTTTATACAAAAACTGCATGAATTTACACCAACTTATGTTGACGATTTTCCAAAACTTACATGTATTTCAGGAAACTAAGTGGATGTATGCGCAGTCTCCTTGCTCAAGATGGTCGTTTATGTTACAAGTTATTATGTGTCGATGCTCCGTTGCCACTTTTATAGGATTTGTTTGTTATATTCCGCCTTCTGCAGAGATATAATGAACAAAACCTTGATATTTGGTTTTGAAATGATGTTGTAGACTTTTCAAACAATTATCTTATGATGGGTTGTAACTTTAAACTTAACTTTTGTTATGGATATTAAACTATCAATGGCAATATGGAGTTGTTTTACATTCATGTAGTATGTTTACTTATCGCATGCAATGAGAACCTTTCAGATCACACCTCATGCTTCCGCCTTAGAAAAGGGTGTGACAATTTTAGTCTTTTAATGAAAAACTAACAGAAAATTCAAACAAAGTTAAAAAATTGGAATCAAATGGTTAAGAAATGTGGCTGTAGGGACTCAGGGCGTTAAATATTTTGATTTTGGAATCAAGTGATTAAAACCAGTAAAACACAGAGACTCAAAAAGTAATTTACCCTAAAATATATATACTTCACTCACATCAAGTTTTTGGCGCCGTTGCCAGGGATGCAACATGTCTTGAGAACGTTTCGAGTTACTTATTTTGTAATTTGTGAAAATTGTATAAAGTTTTTTTTCTCTACTTGTTTCATTTGCCTTTGTGTGATTATTTGAAAAAAATAATAATTATATGCTAGTTCTTTTTATTTTTGTATATATAGTGCAATGTGTTTCTTCTTTTTCCTTACTTGTCGTGTATGTCCTCAACCGCCGCCGCTGAAATCATTGAGCCTTTGTCGGAGCCGGAGCACGATTGAGGTAGACGCAGCGGGAGACAACGCATTCTACGAGGTTCGAGTAGAGAGGGCGGATGATGTGTGAAAAGTGTAGATACTAATATCGATACAAGTTTTAAAATGGGAATCACTAGACTACAGCATACACAATCGACAAGTGTACCAATCACAATGTAGTAAGTAGGCAAGACCGGATATCAATCCATGGAAATATGCTGCAACTTTCGATATTGAACCTCTATCGACTCCTAGCCTATTTTAATTGAGATTTGGGATTTTCAATTTAAAACTAATAAAACAAATAATACAAAAACAACGCAAACAAGCAGAATGATGAACTGACTGAACAACAGACAATGATGAGAAAGAACTACCCAGGCTTCAAATCCCTATAACCATACAACAACCCATAATCCTGAAGAATGACTAAAACTTCAAATCTACCCAACAAACCCTCCGCTAAGGATGTTAAACCAAAATAGAAGATGGAACAAAGTGATGCAGTGCTAAATTGGAAACGACTCATCCTATCGACACAGAATCCCACAACTTTCAGATTTAAGGCAACTCAGGTACCAAAATCATCCAATTGTGAAGCTAAACCTGCTAAGATAACTAAGAACCTAGGAAACTCTAAACGCGAATAAGCAGCAAGATCCGAGTTATCGGTCATTGTCATCTAGACTGCCAACCAAAGCCCAACTATTAACCTAGCAATCCTGACTCGTCTCACGAGTTGTTAGTAAAAGATGCACACAATACTTAGTTGATTTCAATCAAATTAGTTAAACCTGAATTATGTATAATCTCAAGTTCGAGACTGAAAACCTAATAGATTAACGAACCTAGAATGATCTAAATAGTTCTAGACCAGACTAACAAATCACCTAACCAAACAATCAATCACAACCAACAAAATCATAAACAAAAATCTAGTAGGAATACGTAAATCATCACAATTTAGTCACTAAATCAAAACAAAATAGTCAAAGCATTAAATCACAGTTCATCTAGGATTAGGTATCATGAAACGTTTAGCTATTCATGTTCAAAGTAATAAAAACGAAATCAAAATCAATCTCAAACATCATAATGATAAGTTCTAAACTCGTTAAAAGCATAAAACAAACCCGAGCAACCTCCAATCTTAAATCCTCCACTCCCAAACCTTCAGATCTTTAATCACAGCTCCAAAATTCTCCCTCAACTGCTCTGGATTCTTTAATTATGAGTTACCCTCAAAACCTACAGCTCTAGGGCTAACCTTTGACAACTGTAATTAACATAGGCAAAACGCAAGTAATGATAGTCAAACTCCATTGATGTATATAAGTGAGTTCTAATACAAACCATTAAGTACAAGGTATCTTAACAAGTTAACAATCTTTTTCAATATCTTCATCTTCTTGCGTCGACGACCCGCATTTTTTCTTAGTATTGACCTCGGCGGCGAGTTGTTGCATGTTTTCAGTCATTAAGAATGTGGTTGCTGACATTAAACCTTTTTGTAATAGAATGGGACAAACATGGAAGTTGTTGAAAATTAGCATGATGGACACATAATTATTGTATGACCAAGAAAGACGTGCAATGTTTAGTTTGACACTTAACCCTAAGGATTTGACTTGAGCGTTTCTCTACTAGGATTTCAGGTGAATTTAAGTGATTTTATGTATTAAACTGTAACGCTTGGAAATCTTAACTTGAATAAATTTGAATAAAATGCTCTGATTTGATCCAGCTCAATGAAAAGTATCCGATAAGAAGGCACAAGGTCACCATTTAAGTCAGTGGCCATCTGAAACTAATCAGTGAAAAGTACCTGATAAGAAGGCACAAGGACACATAAGCTGCTTCGAACAACAATAAAACCTACTAGAAGTCAAAAGTGATTCAACAATATATCTATATCATATACAAATGAAGTAGGAAATTGATATATAAATCACATACAATCAAACAATGGAAAAGTTGGAAATGATGATAATTGAAATTGGAAACCCGTAAAACACAGCAAATATAATCAACGACCGCTAAAATAATTTGACTTGAGCGTTTCTCTACTAGGATTTCATGTGAATTTAATATGTGATTTTATGTATTAAACTGTAACGCTCGGAAATCTTAACTTGAATAAATTTGAATAAAATGCTATGATTTGATCCAGCTCAGCTCAGCTCAACGACCGCTAAAATAATAATTTAGTTCCAATACGAACAATTAAATATAAGGTATATGTTAACAAACTAACAATCTTTTTCAATTTCGTCTTTGTCTTGCGTTGCGTTGCGTAGATGTCACGCGTTTTTCTATCTTATTGACCTGGCGGCCAATTGTTTCACGTTCTCTATTATTAAGAATGTGGTTGATGAAGTTAAACCTTTTCGTAGCAGAATGGGACAAACATTCCGTTTTTTGAAAATAAGCATGGTGGATTGTATCACCAACAGAGACCTGCAATGTTTTGTTTGACATGTAACGCTGAGGATTTGACTTGAGTTTTTGTTTGTTTGGATTACTGGTCAATTTTTGTGATTTTATGTAATAAACGTTAAGTCCGGAAACTTAACTTATATGATGTTGAATAAAATGCTATGATCTAATGCATCTCAGTGAAAAGTATCGGATTAGATTAGATGGAAAAAGAACACCAAGTCGGTGACCATCATTGACTTGCCAATTTTGTTCGAATATATAAACTCGATTATATTAAATATATATTATGTAAATATGACTTTACTATACCTATGTATATGTGTGTGTATCGATTTTGTATTGGGACACGTCGGTTAAGACATACCGGTTCAAATGGAGGTTAATCCCGCCAAAAGTAACCGCCGGAAATAACTGTCCCTTACAAAATGTATATATATACAATTCGCCGGGATCATTAACCGGCACCAAGATATTTCGTTATAATATCCTTCACTCATAATCATCCAATTCGTTTCGAGTGTGTGTGTTGTTTGTACGTTGATTCATTATAAATTCATCAAGTGTTTATGGTGAATCAAGTTCTGCAAATGATGTTCATGATCAAGTTAAACTTCCACTGCAAACATGTGGTATCAGAGCCACGACAAATCATGAAGGAGAAAGGATCTATTCGTCTGTAAAGGTGTTACCATGTAAACACTGTTCCGACAAACAAAAGGAACAATCGATGGCAAAAACAATCCAAAGAAGATGCTACTACTTCAACCAACCCGGACATCAAATTGCTTACTGCAAGGCAAAAGAAGATGATGGAGCAACACTTCTGATCAGACAAGCCATTAATACCGGCATTCAAAAACACGAAGAAGATGAAGTTCGAAACACATAATTCATTGTTAACGGCACAGATGGAGGCCTATGGTCAGAAATCTAGTATGTAAACACAAATTTTAAACATCATTACTCCGGTAATTTAGATGCATTCAAGAGGATCAAGAATATGTTCGGTGTTGAAACAAACACCGGTGAAAATCATTTCTATTTCATAAGGGGTATAGGGGCTGTGGATGTAATATCAGGGAATGAGAAATTTTGAATTCAAAGTGTTTACTACACTCCTGAATTAGACGGAAACGTTCTCAGCCTTGATCAACTAGTGATTCAAGGATTCACAGTGAAATTTAATGGAGAAAAATGCAAACTTTTTCCTACTTTCAGTACACCCCTTTTGAATAAGAAAAATAACATAACTGGGTTAACTAGAGAGGATGAAATCGGTTCGAGAGAGAAACAGACAATAATCGATAGAGAATCAGATCATGAAACTTTCAAATCTGATTACTTGAATGATTATTTCGAAAAATTGAATCTAACTTCCAATGAACCCGATTGGAATATAATGATTCTGCAGGCAATGAAATTCAACGAATTTCAAGACTCTAAGGCTCTCTTAGATATGTTAGAAGACAGTGTGTATGTGATGAAATACAAGTACGATTTAGAAGTAAAATTCGAGGAGATGATAGACTGGTTTCTAAGAATAAGGATGGGAATTACAACGAGACCGATTCCTGTATACATGAGTAACAATAAGAAGGTGAACCTGTTGGAACTATACATGATTGTAAAAAGAGAAGGAGGCCATAGGAATGTGACTTCAAATAATCTGTGGGCAATGGTTTCGAAAGATATGGGTCATGACTATAGAGATGGAGATTACATGAGAATTATATATGCTATGTACTTAGATGTTCTCATTTACTACTATAAGTTCAAATCAATACAAGAAGATGTGAGAGAAGGGCAAGCACAAGGATATGCAGGAAATGAAGATAAAGCTGCTGATGAAGGAAGAAGAACGATGAGCACAGGCTGTATTCCAGAAGAAGATAGAGAGCACTACGCCCTGTTCGCTGGAAATGACTGGATGGGACTGAAGAAGGCTCAAAAGCGACGGAGATTTGATTTTAGACAAGCTGAGAAGGCGGTGAACGAACCAATCGAAGCGTTCTCATGCACTCCCGTAAATATAATCCAGTTTAAGGGGGAGTGTTCGAATATATAAACTCGATTATATTAACTATATATTATGTATATTATGTAAACATAACTTTACTATACCTATGTATATGTGTGTATATCGATTATGTATTGGGACACGTCGGTTAAGACATACCGGTTCAAATGGAGGTTAATCCCGCCAAAAGTAACCGCCGGAAATAACTGTCCCTTACAAAATGTATATATATACAATTCGCCGGGATCATTAACCGGCACCAAGATATTTCGTTATAATTAATATCCTTCACTCATAATCATCCAATTCGTTTCGAGTGTGTGTGTTGTTTGTACGTTGATTCATTATGAATTCATCAAGTGTTTATGGTGAATCAAGTTCTGCAAATGATGTTCATGATCAAGTTAAACTTCCGCTGCCAACAAATTTATTATTTTAACTTCTTGATTTTCAAAAACATCATACATGTATTTAAAACTGAATTTTTTCTGATGATTTAAATCGTACAGGAAAATGGATGGAATTATGGTGATCATGCACAACACATAAGCCGCTTAATTAGACCAACAATAATACCTACTTGAAGTCAAAAGTGATTCAACAATACCTCTATATCATATACTAATGAAACAGGAAATTGATATATAAATCACATACAATGAAACAATGGGAAAGCTGGAAATGATGACAACCTTAGCAGTAGTTTTAGTGAAGTAAAAATTATACAAGGGATCACAAAAGCAGTTCTCTATGGATGAGGTAGGGAAGGAATAGGAAAGTCCTTGGGCAACTCAGGAATGGTGGGTTTAGGCAGGTCATGGACTTCTGGAACCTTTGGTACTTCGGGTTTTGGAAGAGTTGGAAGCTCTGGCTTTGGAATTTCAGGAAATGTAGGCTTGGGAAACTCGGGAATGGTGGGCTTTGGAAGCTCAGGAACTTCTGGCTTCTGAACCACGGGGACCTCGGGCTTTGGAACCTCGGGAAGTGTGGGCTTGGGAATCTCAGGAATGGTAGGCTTTGGAAGCTCTGGAACTTCAGGCTTTGGAACCACAGGGACCTCAGGCTTTGGAACCTCGGGAAGTATAGGCTTGGGAACCTCAGGAAAGGTAGGCTTTGGAACCACAGGGACCTCAGGCTTTGGAACCTCGGGAAGTGTAGGCTTGGGAATTTCCGGGATAATGGGCTTTGGAAGCTCCGGAAGTGTAGGCTTGGGAATCACGGGAAGTGTCGGCTTTGGAATCTCTGGAAGTGTCGGCTTAGGAAGATCGGGAACCTCCAAAAGATTACGTGCCTCTGCAAAGCGTTTTCCGCTGCCGGTTGATACTAAAGTGACAAACAACAATATCATGATGAACGAACTAACCTTGTAACAGGCCATTGATGTTATAAAAGGAGGAGATTAGAGCAGTATGAAGCTAGGAAAATATTTTAAGTTGGCTTGAGGATGAATATCCAACCATGTGTTAAGTTGATTTATATAGAGTACGTGGTATGGGGGTAATGGTGATAAGTAGACAAGTTGGTTGAAATTGGTATAGAAATAGGAATGTTAGCTCAACTTCTCACCTGTACATGGTGAGTTGCCCATATGGTTGAAAAAACTGCATATTAGATTACTAATCTGGCAAGCTTCCATACAGTCCCTTTGACTTCTGCTAGCTAGTCAATATAAATATATTAACTAATATTGTAACAAGTTGTTTCTGGGTAAAAGAGACATAAATGATAATGGCAGACTAGTTTTAAGATGTAAGGTTATTGAATATATTTATCATGAAACAAATTCAAATAGGGTTTTATTTTCTACCACCAAAGTGAAATTTCGGTTTTTATGTTTTTAATTTTCAATGAGGCATTTGCAGCAAGGCATTATATTCTGAATATTTAATAAACATTATAATATTATGTACACACATATGGAATCATTTCCTCTCCAATTGAGAGTTGAAACGATGGTGGCCTATGTAATAATAGGGCTAACAACTTTAACAAATAAGAAACGTTGAAAGAATTATCTACGGATGGGATAAGGTCACCATTTGAAAGTCTACATGTAATTTAGAAGGTTCGATAACCTGGATTTTGGCCGGTTATATTGTTATAGCAAATATATATATCTGGAGGTTTTATATAAATGAAATAAGGGTCTGTTTAAAAGTTTTTAAAAATGGTCCAATTAACAAGCCCAAGTGACTAATGTAAACAAAAATAAGGGTCTGTATACGGAGTTGAAGCTGATTAATACATTTTTACCGAGACACATTGACAACCCTTTTGATGTTTTAGACTATATCTTCAAACGCAGTACTACTTATCCTAATGCTATAAATGCATATAAAGTGTTGTTGACAATTCCAGTAACCGTGGTATCGGCAGAAAGAAGTTTCTCAAAGTTGAAGTTGTTGAAAACCTATTTACGTTCTACAATGTCACAAGAAAGGCTAAACGGGTTGGTTTCTATTGAAAGTGAAATATTAGATACTATGGATTACAATGAGTTGATCGAGAGCTTTGCTTAAAAAAAAATGCTAGAAGAACAACATTGTTCGCTTAGCAAGTAGGTTCGATAATTTTATCATTTTTGCTACACTATTGTTGTTAATTTATTTTATCTATTTTATAGCAATTATCGTAGTGTATTATGGGTTTTTAGTATTTATATATTTTATTGAATGATTGATTAGTTTATATTATATGAAGATTTGCGAATAGGGCCCAAATTTTTTTATCTCGAACAGGGCCGATTTTTTATTTTATTTTCTGAGACAGCCCTGGTATACATGTTTAGAAGTATTGCAACTTACGAGTCATAGGATGTTATAATAATGCAATGAATATGATTCTTGAATACTTCTTGTTCAGACAGACGCTACTGCGTGAGACGAATGGAACAAGATTAATGACATCTTTCTCAACAAAAAAGGTCTCGTGTCTCGTGTCGGTGCCCTTTAGCACAACTGGCCCTTAGTGTATATTCTCATGTGGATGAAAATTTCAAAAACCGCATAGTGTTGAAAAACTAGTTGGTCAAGCCTTTGTCTTCAACCGCTTTGTGGCCTCCACGTAGGGTAGGGTACGATTCACCGACCACTTTTAGCATTCAAAGTTCGCTCACTTAGGACTCGACACCATGCATGCTCCAACTCAAACAACACTGATAGACGACTTGACAAAACCTGTCCCCAAACCACCCTTGTCCCGTTATACAACTTGTAGCACCCCCAAACCCTCCTACTAGACAACATTTTTATAGAGTGTTGTGGTCACAACTAGATCATTTATCTTGTGTGGTTTTATGAGCGCGGTCCATCATCACCTGGTGTTTGCATCGTAAATCATAATTATAGAGGGCAATGTGGACTTGTCTCCTTGTCTCCTTGCCTTTACCAATAGAGTGGCTCTGATACATTTATTGGCTTTGGTTGACGAATTTTAAGCACTAATACATAGTAATACAAACTTTGTATATGAGTCTTCTTTATTTAATAAAGAACGCCCTTTAAGAACTCATATCTGAATACACAATATTTTTTTTAAACAAAATTTAAACTCCATTTATACTTGACAAGTTACATCAAAACAGAAGGTAGACAGGCAACAAGCTGTGCTGCCAACCCTTTCTGAATTGCAAACCCTAATCTACAAAGACAAAACCCCGTCCCCCTTAGGCTTAGGCTGGGCAATTGTTGTGGAAGACCCGTTGGACCCTATGTCACACCCCCAAAACACCACATGCGGGAACCCCCGCGAGGCGTGTGACGTACCAGGATCTAGCCACCAATCACATTGAACTCATACATGATCTAAATAAAAACTTTCATTTATTAAGGTAAAGTACTACATTACATAAAGTATAACTCATCGTATCCAGCGGAAGCATAAATCATTTGTTAAATGTTACATAAACCGTATGTACGAAAACCATTAGACTTGTCCCGCGATCCCATGCATTACGACCCATGACCACTCCAGCATCCCAGACAGCAAGTTCCTCGATCTACATAATCTATAAACTGCGAGCATGCACAGAAGGGTATCAGACAACACTGGTGAGTTCATAGTTTTACGAAAACGTTAGTTACCAAGTGTTTAGTTCAGTTCATTTCATTGATTACAACATTGATAATACCTCGAATACAAGACGGCTCCAGATTTATTTTGCCCGTTCCCCAATGCTCCTATCAAAGCATTAGGCATGACTGAGTCATTAGTTCACACATGTCCTCTCAGGTACGGGGTGAGGGTGCCAAACCTAGATAGCGCTACCAACTAATACTCCGTTACCTCTCAGGTAACAAACAAGATGGGACTTAAAGGTGATAGGATGAGTGTATTATCCAACATTCTAGATTTTACCCACAAGACGTATTCCTCTCAGGAATACCCATTTGATTTACCCGAAAACCTATCCCTCTCAGGGATACCCAATGACTGTCCCACCCACCGGGACACATGCTTAAGAGGAATGAACTCACCTTAGATTGCTCGGTATGTTATGTTATGTTACCCGTTCCAAATTGGTCAACCAAGCCCTACCGTGGTTACCAAAGATAAATCAGTTCGTATTCACATAAAGCCTGTATTCCCCAAACACATTCCACAAGTAGCGTACATGTAAAACACGTATCATTATGCAAGTCGTAAACGTTAAGCATGCAACACAACGATCCATAGCATTTATCGTAAAGTCACATAGCACGTGTATGGGCTTCATACAGGTTCACACTACAAAGTTCATGTTTCAACAAATATCAACTGTTAATTCACGTTCACAAGTATGTGCGGTCCAATCAGGTTAACGGCCCAACTCAGAATTTGCGACCCATGGAGGGTGTGCGGCCCATCGGTGGTCAGCCCACACAGAGTGTGCGGTTGCCTCCGAGTGTGCGACCTGGACTTCGATGTGCGACTAGAATCAAGTGTGTGGTTCGTATAAAGTCCAAATGGAGTGTGCGACATGCAGCTAGTGTGCGATCATGTAGGTTATTGTTGTATTTTACAAAGTGCGACTTATATATGTATATTTGTGCGGTTTCAGCTACATTCGGCCATAAATTACGGTCAATCGGTTACAAGGTTTCCATCAGTTACCTCCCAAGTTTCATAACAGTCTCCAAAATAATGTGTAACTGAATTAACATTCAAATTAGCAAATAATTTCCAGAATTATTAATCGCATTCATTGACAGTTTAATACTCAATTCAAATAAAATAGCATATTATCTTCTTGGTTAGTTATAACAGTTCATCGATTAAAATGATTATAGCAATTCAAGAATTTCTTATCATCCCAATGACTAATACAGATTCTTGTGTATTCCTAATTTATCGGTTCACATCACATTCATCATAATTAACATGAATCACTAACATACATAATGAATACAAATCGCCAGCATGTTAATCAACCCAACATACATACTATGATTACTTAACAAAACTCCACCATCGATCCCAACTCGAATATTATCAAGAATTAACTAACTAGTTTTAGTTTCATGTTAACAATTTAGTCCTCACGAGTCGACCTTCGAATCCTAAATTATCATGCCACACTAATTATCGCACATTCAACACAAAATTATATTACTAACCACAGAAGTTTTCGGCACCCTTGATCACCCGTGACCCTCCCCATCATCGATTTAAACCCACAAATAATGAGAAGACATAAGTTAGACTAAGAATATGATACTAACCACAAGATATAGCACTGAGAAGATTGCCTATGTCGATGCACAGAGAGGAAACTTCATGAAGGAGAGGTTGCCGACCCATGCAAGGAAGATTAGGGTTTAGTTATTTTATAATTTTGAAATAATGGAAACTAACCACAACCTTATGTGCGTGCATGTGTTTAAAAACAAGTGAGCCGGACCACTCGGGCTCCGTTTTGGGCTCTAGGAAGCTGGGCCGGAGACAAGCGGATGTCATAGGGAAGGTGTTCGGTCTGTACACTAAGTGTGCGACTAACTTCCTTTTTAGGATTAATATCGTATAGTCAAACGATTGACTATATAACAATGACATAAATTAAAACGTGATGATCACAAATAAAAGGTCGCAAAATTAAGTAAGGTTAACCTCGAAAGTTCGAGTTGTCACATCATCCCCAACTTGAAAGAAATTTCGTCCTGAAATTTGATAAGAAGTCTCAGAAAATGAAATGGTAGTTCAAGACGACTGTGGATGACTGTGGATTTCTCCTGGGTACCACATCATCCCCAACTTGAATGGGAATTTTGTCCCAAAATTCGCCGGTTGCATCAGGATTCGATTCAACAGTTTCAAACAAGTTAGGGTACCCGACCTTCATCGGGTCCTTGCGTTCCCACATGAACTCCGGTCCACGTCTTGAGTTCCAACGAACTCTCATAATTGGAATTCGACGAACCTTGACTTCCTGGTCCATGTTTTCGATTGATTACCCGAAAACTGCAATTTGTCTAATAAAGGTATCACAAATATTTCCTCAGACAAACGCTTCTATAGATTTGAGACATAATGACATCGTGAACGTTACCCAATTCATTAGGTAACTCGAGTTTGTGAGCTATGTCATCGATTTGTTCCAGAAATCCAAATGTCCCAACGCATCGTAAACTAAGCTTGCCACGTTTTTCATAACGCAACGCACCCTCCCAGGGTGAAACTTTCAATCATGACACGTTCGCCTGCAGCGAACTCCCAGTGTTTCCTAAGCTTATCAGCTTTCCTGACGGTCACGCGTTGCCGCCAACGATTTCCGATCTAAACAATCTTCCCAAGAGTTTCGAGTACAAGTCCTGGACCTGTGATTAGGTTGTCACCCACCTTTGTTCAACAAAGAGATCGGCATTATCGTCCATGCAATACCTCAAACAGAGCTGTCTGAATACTAGGATGGTAACTGCTATAGTAAAACTCAACCAAAAGTAAATGTCCTTCTAACTCTTACTAAAGTCAATCACACACATGCTTGCAGCATGTCTTCGAGTGTCAGGATGGTTTGTTTACTCAGACCATTTGTCCTATGGTGATAAGCAATGCTCATGCCTAGACGTGAACCAAGGGTGTTGTGTATTGCCTGGCATAAATCAGGTATCAATCAAAATCAGAGGTAACAGGAGTTGGCACCCCATGCCCAGAGACCGCCCTTCACAGGTAAATACTCACAGGATGCGAAGACTTTGTCAATTTTACTTGTTTGCAAGAAAGTGTATCGATTACATGAGACATTCAACCATCACCCAGGTGATATTGTTTTCGTTTCGAGCCTTAAATAAACCAGTGACAAAATCCATGTCAGTGTGTTCTCGTTTCCAAATGGGTGTTTCTGGTTGCTGACACAAACTAGAGGGTTTCTGTTGTTCCACCTTGACTTTTGCACAAGTCAAACATCGTTCACATACATTGCTATGTGGGCCTTCATGCCCGGTTGCCAGTACCAGATTCGTAGATCCTAATATATCCTATCAAAATCCAAGCGACTAGAATAGTGAGACTCCTATTCGCTCCATGGGGTAGTGGGTATCGCCCGATTTGCCAGAGGTTGCTCCTCCATGCCCCGCATGGACTCAACTTGAAAATTCTCTTCCTTCAGTGCTTCGGTTCGAACAGGGCGAATCTGATCAGATAGGTTAGAGTCGATGGTGTGCTGCGAGACTCGTGCACGTCTCGGTTTCACAGTCGAAAGCATTCAAAGGTTCCATCCAGCGATGCCATCACATGTTTAGCTCCCTCGAATCAAGGGTACACAGGAGACCCTTGTGATCGGTCTAAGTAGTACATTTGGTACCATCCAAGTAATGCCTCCAACTTAAATCCAAAGACTATGGCTTCCACCGTAGGTCGTGGCTCGTGAGTTCTTCTTGTAAATCCACCACGTAGGCCATCACCTTCTCGTGGTGCATCGATGTGTAACTGGGACTCTAATTCAAACCATTAGGGTATACCACTAGATCACCCGTACCCTCGGGTAAAGACGATGCTCAGTGCATTGAAGAGTTGGGATTCGGAAGCTGAAAAGACGTCCTCCTGTTTTGTCTTCCACGAATACGCAGCACCCTGCTGAGCTAAAGAGATTAAAGCTGTGCGATCTTCGAAAATCCCGTGATTCCCACTTCGTTAGTTACATAACCAAAAATGTACCTCGCGAATCCTGAAGTCACACTCAGGTAGACTTTGCATGAAGTTGCTCCTCCCCTAGGAGCTCTAAGATGAAATACAAGTGCCATTCGTGGCATTCCTTTCTCCTAGAAGTGACTCAAAACGTCATAGATAAACATGGTTGATTCATGTGATCCATAAAGCTGCTGGTGTGTTGATTACTCCAAAAGTTATGGAATATAAAGTCATAATGGCCGCACCACGTTTGATATGCCGTTTTAGGAACATTCTCCTAATGCCCATTGTGAGTCCTAAACGCCATCTTAGGAATGCTTTCCCCTTGGACTTTCATCTGATGATAGTTCGTTTGTTAGTCAATCCTCGAATGGGAGCTTGACCTTCGCAACTGGTCGGAAGGTTGTCAATACATGGTCGAGGCAAACGGTCCTTGATTGTCACCTTGTTGAGTTCTCGATAGTCAGTACACATACGAAAAGGCTTATCTTCGCGGACATAACTGGGGCTTCCCAAGGCGAAAACAAGGTCCGATAAAACTCCTGTCCAACAGTTCCTGTGGTTGATTAGACAGTTCTTGTGACCCTCCTAGTGCAAGACAGTAAGGAGTACGAGTAATCAAGGCTGCCTCTAGCATTAGATCAAACTGAGATTCTGCCTAACGGTTACCAATGTAAACCTGAAAGTTCTTCGGGTAGCACACCGAGAGGAATCACGACCAATTGGTGGACCCTCGACCCTCTTTTCCTTAGCCTTAACATCAGTAACGGTTGCTATCATAGCGGGGTAATCTCTCCGTAGACACCTCTGGGTTTTCATAGCTAAAATGGTCCCAACCTTTGCACCACACTAACGCTTTATAACAGATAACGATTCTCCACTTAGGGAGAGGGATACACAAAATTTTCTTCTCACGGTGTATGTCTGCGCGATATCTGGATAACCAATCCACACTAACTACCGCATCGTAACTATCAAGGATAGCAAAAGGAAGGTCGATGTCGAGCACTTGTACCACAAAGTCGAGTTTGCATCCCAACGAACATATGAGGCTTCAACTGATTTGCCATCAGCCGACTTCACAACAAGTTTAGTTTCAAGGAGTATCAGGGTTGAACAGAACATAGACGAGACGATTAGTTACCAAGAACGTGCGAGCCATCATGCCGCTATAATCTTGGCGTCGCCCACGCCAATCCTAAATGCTCCTTCCCACGAGCATTATTTCCAGTGTTGTTGTTTTCGTCACGAGAATTATTTACAGCCAATCCATGTCGTAGGTACCTTCATTTCCATACTGTAGGCTACGATTACGAGTACCTTGATGTTGTAGTGACTGTTGCCTCTAACGTCGTTGCTTGAAACGAAGCCCTACGATCTTTCACCGACAGGGTCCTTCTTTCACATTCCGTGTCACGTCCTAAGGCACTACTCATTGCGCTGGTAGTTACACATTCCACTCTATAGTCGATGGTCATCGTTTATGTCCTGATTGATTCGTAAGAGTTGACTCCCATAACTCGCTGACTTGGGTTAAGGATTCGATCGAAGTCAATTTGCTGGTGCTCGTTGCCGGTAATCAGGGTCGTCCTAATACTGAGGTCGGTAAGGCACTACACTCATCCTCTTGTCCATCGTTCTTGCAAGTTGAGTGAGTAATACACGGTATGTTGCGAGAGTGTTGTAGAAGTGATCGCACTTCGGGATCTAAGACGTCAAGACATTGAGTTCCAGCAAACGAAGAGGAGTGAGAGAGGTATAGACCAATCATTCGACGCTGCGACATCCAACTCAGGGACGTTCGTACTAGCACCTAACATTCCACACAGTCCGCTAGGCGTTCAAATGGGTGTTCAGGTAATACTCGATAGCATTGAGATTCGTAAGGATTCAGAGAGGAGTGAAAAGATCACGTTCGAGTAGGAGACAATCACTGCTATGACTCCTATAGATTTGTTTCGTTTCTCATTGATCGAATAACGGAACAGAACCCCTTTTTCACTTGTTAAACCTCACTGGGGCTTACATGCACCCCACATTATTATTATGTGTGTACCCACAATAATATTGTGATTTGCATGCTCATCTCAGCTCCTCCTAACTCATGTCAAACGGTTCCTCAAACTCGGATGTCAAACGAAGGTTATCAAAATGATAAGATCATAGAAATCCAAAGATTATGACAAACTATCAACACATCATAATGTAAGCTAGCAATTCATGTAATCATGCTATAGTGACAAGTGTGTGTTCGTACGCTACATCATAAACAATTGTCTACTAGTCATGTAAGGTTTACAGTAGGTGAAAAAGATGAACCTTGCAATCTGGAGCTGAGTATCATGGTCGTATTCACGTATTCAAACCTGTTCGGTTATAGTCTGGTTTTATAAAAACATTTTTAAAACCAAGTTCACTATAACCAGTGGCTCTGATACCAAACTGTCACACCCCCAAAACACCACATACGGGAACCCCCGCGAGGCGTGTGACGTACCAGGATCTAGCCACCAATCACATTGAACTCATACATGATCTAAATAAAAACTTTCATTTATTAAGGTAAAGTACTACATTACATAAAGTATAACTCATCGTATCCAGCGGAAGCATAAATTATTTGTTAAATGTTACATAAACCGTATGTACGAAAACCATTAGACTTGTCCCGCGATTCCATGCATTACGATGGTCCTGCATTGCTTTCGATCACCTGTTTATCGATCACCTTTTCTTGCACTCCTTTGAATTTATAGTAGTAAACCAACACATCTAGCTACATAGCATAAATAATCCTCTTGAACTCGCCGTCATGATACTCGTACCCCATGTCTTTCGCAACCACCGGCCATAGATTATCATTTGTGACATTCCGGTAGCCACCGTCATGTTCTACCACCACATATAAACCCAGTAGACCTACCTTCTGTAAGACCCTTGCGCTAATTTAATAATTTGTATATTTTATATAGCGCATTCAAATGTCGTTTATCAAAAACATTAATATAACGACATTTACATAAGTTCTATAACCTGAAAACCGAGTTTGAAAAGTTTTAGAACATTCTATTTTACTAACACATACTTAACTTGTAAAACATTAGTTCTACATTTACAAAATTTGACAAAATAACCCCAAAAGAGTTTGATAACAAAAGTCTTGATTAAGTTGCGGAAGCTTCATATACGTGTGTATTCGGTTCGTTCATTTGCTTGATCGCCATCCGTCCCTTTAATATAGTTACCTATAATAAAAAACACCCAAAATGGTTAGTTTATGATAGTTTAGGTTGAGTTATATGAATTCTTAAGACCAATTCACACAACAGCAACATAATTCAGCAATTTAACCCGTCGCGTGCCGCGACGGGATAGACCGCTTGGTGTCGCGTGACGCAACGGCTTCGGCCAATCAGCGTCGCGTGACGCGAGCATGTTATTTCGACAGAATGTTCAGGTCAAAGGCCTGCATATTCCCAACTCAACTAAATGTTACGAAAACGATCATAACTTCTTCGTTATTGATCCGAATTGGGTTATGTTTCTTTCTACGTGATCGGAATTCGACACTCTATAACATAGAATAAAAATCCAACTATCATATCAAGAATTTTCATAAGTTTAAGCCCTCGGCTTATAAAATTTTCCCAATTATTTTGACCCTTTTGTGTTTTAAGAACCATAACTTGATTTTTTTACCTTCACAACATCTATACGACTACGCATATAGCATATCAAAAATGAAGGAATACTGATCATGCAATTTAAATACCCTTACATGTGTATATAGATTCTTTTATTCGACCCGTTTAACTTTAACTAGTTAAACAAAGTTAATAACATTCAGATATTAATTTTTCATGCATATTCTAGTCATACTAAATCCTGAATTTATGACTTATTTTCAATGTTACCCTTCCTCGGCTAACGACTATAGTATTCATTACTTCAAATTCGGTATCAACTCGGCGTCTTTCTTCATGTAACCTTTCCGGTTTACATTAAGACATCCTATTGACCATTTAACTTTCTTAGCTAAATCCATCACCTTAATTCGCCAAAGTTTATTACTTTGGTTGTTTTGACCCGTTTGGTTTCGTCGGCGAATTCTATCGCTTTCACACAACCAAACATGAATGATTTGGATCACTTGACCCGTTTAAACCTTAAAGTGGAATCCACCACTTCCATGTTTTTATTTAGCACTTTACAGAGTTATTTCAACCGGTTAAAACATACGAAATCCTCCGTTTTAGTAATAACCAAACTTCATAACGATTTAATCATTATTCAAATAACTAGACATAAGATAATGATAATCTACGAAGCGAATAGCCACGTACCTTTAACGCTTTCCTTTCAAACGGGTATCCGATCTTCCTTGATTACTTGAGGATCCACCCAAATTGCCTATAGAATTCAATTCGGGCATATTGCTTAGAATTCATATTTCCATATTCGACCTATAACACTTCTATCTAAATCAATTAAGTGACTCTTCCATGTTTATCACTTATTTCAAGTTCATTTAGAAATTTTTTCGAACATCTTAAGGGCGAAATCTGTATCAAACTATTATCATGTTCATGGTTTACTAGTTAACCATATCAAAACATAAATTTCATACTAATATGACAATAATACCATAAACAACACTTGTACTTACATCATCACAATGAAATAACATCAATTAACACAATGATTCAAGTGTTTATCACAAAACCCACATAACCCACTATGATAGTTCATCAATTCAATAAGTTATGACCCAATTCACTAGATTTTTATCTAGGGCTTGTTCTTAAACTTATAATCACCTCAATTATGCTATAACATCAAACTTTTATTCAAGAATTTAAGTTATGAGAATTCATAACCATTCAAATTATCATCAAAAATCAGAATTAGACATACCTTGTGATTATCTATGTGTAGTAATCACTTAATTGACATGGAATTGATCATTAATCAACTTCCTTCTTTGATTTGAAAGAGAAATTTTGGTGATTAGGGTTTGAGAGCAAAAGCTCTGTGCTTGGCTCTGCTTTTGGTCGACCAGGGATTTACACACACCAGTGTGTGTGTTTGAACTTATCTAATGTTTAAAAAAACAACTTTCAAAAAAGTTAAATTTAGTCCTTGAAGTATTATGACAAGTGAAATGAATAACATCACTTGTTCCCCATCTTTTTATAACAAAATTTTAACTAGGTTAATTATTCCTAGTTTTTATTTTACTATTTTATTTTCGATATTAATAATTATACGTGTATACACACGTATATAATTTAATATTTTTGGGGTGTTAGAAATCTACCCCCCCTTAAAGAGGATTTCGCCCTCGAAATCGTAATGTATACCAATTAAGGAAGGGTATAAATATCTCATTTCTTCTTCGGACTCTCAAGTGATGTCCGATTCCTTCCGATGTTCCCATTTAACTTTAACTTGACTGATTTCTTTGTTTCTTAAGCTTTTAACTTTTTGATCGAGAATTTCGATAGGCTTTATGAGATAGTTAAGTTTATCGTCAACTTCAATGTCGTCTTAGTTTATATAAGCTGTTTTCTTAGCTAAGCACTTTCACAAATGAGAAACATGGAATGTATTGGGTATACTGCTCAACTCTTCTGGCAGTTCAAGTCGGGTAACTACCTTACCCACACGTTCTGTGATTTTGAATGGCCCAATAAATTTCGGACTTAATTTCTCCCAATCGGATAACCCCTTCCCACAAGGGATACTTTGAATGTAACTATATCACCAACATAAAACTTGATTGGTCTTAGTCTTTTAGTCACGTAAGACTTTTATCGATCTTGGGCATGATCACTTAAATCTTTTTATTAGTGCTCCTGACTATATATTTTGTGGACTAATTCTAGTGTACCCACTTCATCCCAACACCCTGGGGTTGATAGATCATGTCGTAAAGCATTTCGTACAGAAATATTCCAATACTGGAATGGTAGTTATTATTATATGAAAATTCAACTAGTGGTAGATAGACATCCCACGTATCGCCAAACTCAATAATACATGCTCGTAACATATCTTCGAGCATTTGAATTGTTCTTTTGCTTTGCCCATAGGTCTGCGAATGATATGTGGTACTAACGAACAACTTAGTACCCCTTTTGCTTTTGGAAACCATGCCAAAAGTTTGAAGTGAACCGTGTATCTCTATCCGACACGATGGACACCGGTACTCCATGGCAAGATACGATTTCAATCGTATATACTTCTGACATCTTCTCAGACGTGTATGTCTCGTGAATCGGAATAAAGTGAGCACTATTTGTCAATCTATCATCAACTACTACCCAATTGGCGTCAAATCCACGTGTTGTTCTTGGTAGTTTAGTTAATAGATCTATGGTGATGTGTCCTCATGTCTACACCGGAACATCTAACTACTAAAGTGTTGGTGCATGCGTCTGTCGACTTCGTCTTGTATCGAGTCTTAGATTAGAATTGTTAGATCAGGGTGCGTTGTATGAGAAAATAGGACGGTTTAAGGTGTGTTTAAGGTGATTTCGCTAGAAGTAGGTGATTTAGCTTGAAATGACAATTTACAGTTTCAAGCGAAATCAAGTCTATTGATTTCGCTTGTACTAACACTATGTCATCTTCAAGCGAAACCCTATCTCTATATATACCTCTCAAGCGAAAATATTTGTAACGGTTCCTGAAATTCATACCGAAGTGCTGCCGGTTTGAATTCTGATTGTACTAGTTGTTATATCAATCAAAATAGTGTTTAAAGTGATTTGCAAGCTGTGTTTGAGTCTGTTTCTTAGTTTCCGCATCTGAAACAGATAAAAGCTCCTCTGAACGACTCGTTCGGGTCAGCTACACGATCCTACAATTGGTATAAGAGATCAGGAGGAGGAGTTCTGCAGTTTTCAGCTTGATTTCATCTTGATTTCTTACTTCTACACCTTGTTTTCTGAATTAAACAATTTTTCACGGTTAAAATGGCCTGAATTTCACATATTACAAGCGAAACAGTATTTTAACAAACCCTTGAGAATATCAGCTTAAAATACGGACTAAAACTGACAAAATTGGACCAATAACCATATTTCGCTTGAGCGAATCATCAGATTTCGCTTGAAAAAGTGTTGCCATTTCAAGCGAAATAATAGGTTTCGCTTGAAGTATCAGATTTCGCTTGAAAAATCACTGGTTTCGCTTGAGAAGGTCATTCATTTGTTTTCGCTTGAAAGTTCTAATCTGATTTCGCTTCAAACAAGTATTTCGCTTGAATTGACATTTTGGTTGAAAATTTTGATCTCGCTTGAAGTGTGTGTGCAGGATATTTCGCTTGAATGAGGTATCTCGCTTGAAACTGTCTGATTTTAGAAAAAAATTTACGGAATCATGAGTGAAGAATTTTACAACGCGTTCGCAACATCTCCGACTACTCCAGCTTCTATTGCTCAGAACATGAATTTGGAAAACGAAACCGGAACATTACAAAAACCCCCGAAGCTAATGAGCATTGAAGAGTATTACGGATGGAAAGACAGATTTGAAAACTGGGTCCAAGCTAACCATCTGAGATCATGGGAATGCATTCTGAAGAAGTATGTTCTACCACGTACAGAGTTGCAAGTTGTGAAAACAATTTCTGAATTCAGTGACCAAGAACGAGATATGTACAAAGCTGAGAAAATGATGATCAGTTTACTTCAGCAAGCTATCAAAGAAGACATCTTTGTGTTGCTTCAACATGACAAGACTTCAAAATCAATTTGGGATGCTCTTCGAATCAAGTTTGAGGGAAGTGAAAACATGATTAAGAGTAAAAAGGCACTGCTTAAGAAGGAATTTGATCTATTCACTAGTTTGCCCGGGGAAGATACAAAGAAGCTAATTGAACGATATTGCCACTTAGTGCGATCCATGTCGATGCTAAGCTTAACCAAAGATCGAGAAGAATGGGTCGACAAACTAGCTGATGCTTTACCTCAGAAAGAGTGGGGTACTTACTTGATGATCCTGAAGAACACTGGAGTTTACGATGATTTGACGATTTCTCAGTTTATTGAGAAGATTGAGGGTCAAGATCTGGAACAGCAAAAGATTGCAAGGATGAATAATCCAAGTGGTCAGCAAGATGTGAAAATGTATTACAAAGGCAGTGTTCCAGAAGCTGAAAGAAGTCCAAAGATTCAAACTGCTTTTAGTGCTGGAGACTCATCTGAAAAAGTTGATCAAAGTTCAAACAATAGCATTGGATTCTCTACATATCCGAGTGTTAATCCCAAGAGTTCATCTGAAAGTTTTCATTCTCAAAGAACAAAAACTGGAAATGGTTATGTGATACAGTGCAACATTGCATTGAATCTTCCAGATGGTCAAAGTTTTTCTGAAGAAGTTGCAAAAGATCACATGGCATTACTTGGTTCTGTGTTACTTTCTTATGAAGGCTTGGTTGCAGGGAGGATCGGGAATCCTATGTTGACAAAAGAGGATTACGATCATATAGACGCTGAAGAAATGGAACTAATGGATATCAAGTGGTGTCTAGCTAGTGTCCTTAGAAGAGCCGAAAAGTTCAAACTGATTACTAGAAGAAATGATTTTCTTGATGCACATGTTTCTACTTTAGGTTTTGATAAATATAAAGTTACTTGTTTTCGATGCAGGGAGAAATGTCATTTCAAGAGAGAATGCAAGAATACAGAGGCAAATGATGCAAAGAATCCATTTGGTAAGGATGACTACTACCGGAAAGCTATATATCAACAAGTTGGTCAACAACAACAACAAGAACCTCAAGTGGCTCATGGTAGAAAAGTGATAGAGGATTCAAAGAGAGCATGTTTGGTGAATCAAGATAATTTCAGCTGGGATAAATACATTTCATCCGACAACAAAGCATGCCTAATCAATCAAAAAGATGAAAGGTTACCTCAAGGATTCAGCTGGGATATGTTTGTGGATAAGAATGGGAATTTTAAAGCTTTCATTGCAAAGATAGTTCAAGAACCAGATATGTTTACCAAGTGGATGAAATCTATTGGTGTTAGTGTAAAGAATGAAGATGAAAAATCTGTTTCATCAGATGAAAGCATAGAAAGATCAAATGAGAGTTCAGAAAGAGAAATTGTATTTGATCAAACACCATCTGATTCTGGTTCTTCAGATGATAACTCTGACAAATCAGTAGAGTTTGATCAATCACCAGTTGATGATAGTAGTGACGATGAACAAGAAAGACATATTAATGTTGCAAAATCTCATCTCTCTCCTGAAAGTTTTCATTTTTATTTTGCAGATCGTTTAGAAAAGCTGAAAAAGAGACGAGCAGCAAAAGAACAAACGCAAATGAAGAATGAAAGTGTTGTTCAAAATGATGAAGTTAAAAGTTTTGCTGAAGAGATTGTTGAGACTGAGCAGGTGGGTAAAGCAGAAAAGCTGACTGAAGCTGAGAAAGTTATAGAAGTTGAAAAGATTGTGGAAGTCATCAAGCCTTGCTCAAAGTGTTTAGAACCATGCAAGGAATGCGCAGCAAAAGATGAGAAGCTAGCTGAGTTTGAGAAGATGAAAGAACAATTACTATTCAATCTCAACTATGTAAAGGAGTCTTATGATGTTTTGAACAGAACAGTAACTGGTCTTCAAAAGACAAACTCTGAAAGAGAACAAGCATTAACCATGATGAATGCTGTGATGATGAAAAAACAGAAAGCTATAAATTTCTACATCGAAGAAAGTGCAAAGTGGAAGCAAGGGTTGGAGACTGAGAAAATTGAGAATGAGAGGATCAGACGATTATTACAAAGTTATTATAGTTCTGATTATCTTATTGATCGAATTTATCCAACTGTTGCAGGTTTCGAAGCATTTCAGGATGACAAGCCAAAGAAGGAAGATACTGGTAAGAAACCGACTGTTAGCTATAACAAGTGTCCGCCTCCGATCTGGGAAGGTTATTCTCCAAGAAAACCAAATTAGGAGCAAGTTCAAAAGGCAGTCAATATAAAACTGAAGTCTGATATAACCGATGAATTACCAGAAAACATTGACGTCACTTTCACAACGTCTGACACTGATCATGAGTCGGAGTTAATAAAAAAGGTGGTCGATCAGGTGTTGGATACATATGAGGAGTCTGAGTCAAAGTCTGAGTCTGGAGGTTCAAGTTCGTCGGTCAACAGTTCAAAATCGTCGGTTAAAAGGGCTTATAGTAAAGAGTTTTTGCTATCAAAATCTAATTTGAATGAGGATACATTTGAAGTCGCATACACTTTGAATGATTCTGACAAATTATATTCTGATAAAGAATTTCCAATAAGAAGCGTTAGATTTGAAATGATCAAAAAGGTTTTCAAAATGACAGAAATAAATATTTCTGAAATAAAAGATTTAAATCTTACTGGAAACCCTAAAAAATACACTTCAAGAGTTCGACAACGATTAAACAAGTAAAAGGGTTACAATTCTGGTTCTGGTTTTCAAAAGAAACCAAACCATAATGGTAATTTCAAAAAGAAAGGTTTAGGTTTTATTCCATCTGAAAATTATAAAAATGAGAAAAATTCTAAAACAAAAACAGAATTTGTTTCAGGAGGAAGTGCTGAAGAAGAACAGAAGAAACCATTCTGGAAACAATCAAACCAGGAGTTTCTTGCTGAAAAGGAAAGGAACTGGAGTTTTTCACAAAAAGGATACTCGAACCTGTTTCAAATGCAACGAAGCTGGTCACATTGCATCAAATTGTGCTTTGATTACAAAGGAAAAATAGGGAGTATCTGAAAAACTTAAAGAAAAAGTTGTTGATATTGAACCACCAACTGAAAAATTCAAAATTTTTGAAAATTCGACTTATGAAGTTGGTGAGTGTTCAAAGAAAAATTTTTACAAAAAGAAAGCCAAAGACAACCAAATGTGGGTTGTTAAAAAATCTGATGTAAAAATTTGCGATGAATCTGGTTCCACAAAACCAGAAGAGCCACAGATTGAGGAAAAAGAAGAAAAATCAGTGTCTTCAGTGGATGATGTTAAAATTCCACCACTGAAAGATGAAAATTTTAAACAAAAGGTTGGTAAGATTGAAATCTCGAATCAATTTTATTTTGAGAAGAATGAATTTGATGTTGAGAAAGTTTTTAATGGAAATGTGAAGAAAATTTTTGGGAAGATGATTGATGGGAAAGTAAAAGGGGTTAAAGATTTTTATGCTACAAAGAAAGCAACTTATAACCCTACTGAACAAGAGCTAAAAACACCCAAGATTGGTAAGACTTGGGTGGAAATTTTGTTTCCTTAAAAATCTGACTTGCCGGAGATCCCAAGTTTGTAATCGTGGATCAGGAATCGGTATCCTTCTTGACAATTGATGTTGTGAATGAATCTTATAAAGGTTAAATTTTTACAGGTTAAGTGAGACTTGCCGGAGCTTCCAGGTTGGTAAGTGTGAAGCAGGAATCATCATCTTTATTGATAAAATGATTTTGTGTAGATGCAATATTCCTACAAGTGGTTGATGAAGGTTTTCACCTACAAGTGGTAAATCAAGGACATTAAGTTGTACTTGTTTTTCCTACAAATGGTTAATCAAGGTCATTAGGTTGAACTTGATTGGATCAAACTTACAAGTGGTATTTGTAGAACAATGTGATGAACCAAACCCTTAACCTACAAGTGATAAAATCAACAAAACTTATTTTCCGGAAAAATCATTTTGGTTAAAACAAACTTAAGTTTTTTGAAATCATAATGAGAAAATAGTTTGTTGTAAGGGGGAGTTCTGATTGTTTATGCCAAGTGGATGGTGAATTGAAGCGATTCGATATCGGTTGTTAAATTTACTTGTATAGTTTGTTTTTCAAATTTCCTCTAATGTGTTTGCATTTTAGGGGGAGTAGAAATTTTCAGAAAATCCAAAAACATTAGAAAATCTGAAAAAGTCAAAAACATGATAAAATTAAAAAAAAAAATGAGTTTTAGTGTAAAAGAAGAGGAAATGATAGTACATCAGTAGACAGTTACAGTATGCTAAAGAATTGTATTGATTAAATAGAGTTAAACGGTCTCACTGATGATATGCCGATAGGTTTTTACACATTTAGTAAGCTTTTTCGGGATATAAACTTAAATTCAAACTTGCTTATTTTGTGGGGAACACTACTTGGATATATAGGTAACCCCTGAAATTTCGTTTGAAGGATCCCTCTTTCTGAGATACTAGGTCTTTATGCTTAGTGATATCTGGGGTATTATCCCGGGACTTCTGATTTTCCGGAAGCAATGGCCTAGTCCCCGGAGAATACTTTCTGCTTGCTTGAAAAATAGCGCCGCCCTCAGCAAAAATGATGAAACAATAAAATTGATAATTATTGCTGTTGTAACAAAAGATCCTCTAAAGGGGACTCACCTAAAGTCGAGCCGGCATCTCTCTGCTGAACGGAAGTTCTGACCTGAGCTCTCACGGTTTCGTACTATAATTTATTCCTTTACAGATATCATCTGTGGTATACTCACCTGTAAGACTGAATATTGGGATCTGGATACGGGAGTATATTCAAGAGGTGGGACACATGAATGAGTTTAAGTTCTTAAAACATCTAACTCATATCCTGAATTAGTTGAAATTTGTGTGAAAATTTAAGTGGATCATTATATAAGCAATCTAAGTGAATTGTTTAATTCTTAATGTGTAACTGAGCTCAACGGTACTTGTGACTTGTAAAAAACTGATATGATCCTCTTACACAAACTCACAAAAATATTGTTTGTACATATTTCTTTACTGCATTTAATTTCATTCTAAAATCCAAAAAGATTTTTAGTGTGTTTTAGCATAAATTTTTGAAAAATCTAAAAAGATTTTCGACAACTGATGTTGGAGAGCTGATTTTCAAAATCCCAAGTACTAAACATGATGAGCATGTGGTAAAAGGGAGTGTGTGTATAAATGAGAAAAGTTTTTAAATATTATTCGGTTCAAGTGGTCATCTGAAGTTTCTATTATTGATATATCATTCTGGTTTTATTTGAGAGAGAGTTTGTATGGATAAATTTTTCAAATGTTAAATTTGTGAGATTTATTTCTGGGTTAAGAATGTCTCATATTTAATTATGTCTCATTTCATTCCGGGCCACAATATGTCTCGTTTCATATTGTGGTACATTTTGGTAGCTCCTAGATGAATATAATAACGAGACTGACGGGCTTCATCTAGAAGAAGAGTTTTAACTTTACATGTATTTAGAACCCAGATTCGATTGAAACGGGTTTTAGTTCATTACTATCATCTTTCAAGTCTTTGAACTAACCTACAATTCTTTTACCGTCTCTAACCGATGTCTTTGTCTCCTATTTAACTCCTTTTGCACAAAGAAGTAATTGAGACTTTTATATTTAGTGAAAATTATACCTTTCACACTATACTGGTAACGTTAATACCGGAGCACTGGTCAATTTTTCTTTAAGTATTAGAAAGGCATCTTCTTGTATGCTTCCCCATACAATTTCCTCATATTCACGGTTCAATTTGGTTAATGGCCTTGCGAATTTAGAGAAATATTATATAAATCTCCGGTAATAACCCGCAAAACCAAGGAAACTCCTAATCTTTGATGGATTTTTCGGAGGTTTCCATTTAGACACAACTTCTATTTTTGAACGGGTTTATCGACACTCCATCAGCACTAATAATATGACCCAGAAACTGTACCATGCGTAGCCAAAAGGCACATATTAAAAACTTCGCGTAAAGTCTTTCACGCATACACGTTTCGAGTACTTCATGCAAATGACACTCATGATTCGTTTCGCTATTCGAATACACGAGAATATCGTCGATGAATACTATCACCGACTTGTCTAGCATTGGTTTGCAGATGCGGTTCAGGATGTCCATGAAAACCGCAGGTGCATTTGTTAACCCTAAAGACATTACTAAGAATTCATAATGTCCATAAGGTGTTCGAATGCCATTTTCGGTATGTCTTCTTCTTTACGCATAATACCATCGCTCCCCAATGAGAAACGCTTGGCCGTATAAATCCCTTATCGAAAAGGTCTTGCAATTTTGACCACAATTCTTGTAGTTTCATTGATGCTAATTGATACAGATTTTTGGTTACCGGCTTTGCACCTGGAACTAATTTGATGCCAGATTCCACCTTACGTTCAGGTGGTATCCCTGGTAGACCTTCCGGGAAAAACAGTTTCAACTCCCGTACGACTAATACGTCTTAAATTTCTAGAGACTCTTTAGTCAAATCATGTATGTAATCCACTTACATCCATGTGATACAAGCTTATAAGCTTCAATAAATGAGCAATTAGGGAACTACAACTTTTCTCCCCATAAGTAATAACATGTTTTCCGATCGGAGACATTAGTTATATCTCCTTATGGTTGCATATATTTTTTTGCGTGATATCGAGTTAGCCTATATTCCGATTACCACTTGGATTTCTCCCATTAACATGGGAATTAGATCGACGAAGTAATCTTCATCGTCAATACTCAATTTGCAGTTTCAACAAATATCACAATCAATAATACTTTTTTTTATTATTACCTATTTCTACTTTTAGAAGCATAGGTAATTTCGTTAACGCGAATGTAGGGTGTTGAATAAAACGATATAAAAAAAGATTTATTCGCACCCGTACTAATTAAAATTCATGCTGGAATTGAATTTATAAAAGTTATACCTGAAACAACACCAGGTTTAGCTTTAGCCTCTACGGCTGTCATGTGGAACGACCTTGCCCTCGATTTCTGAGCATTAGACTTTGTGTCAGTTGTTTCTTTGGTTCCAACCAGCTATGGACATTCAGACTTCTTATGTCCCGGCTTATAACATTTACCCTTGTGAATTTTTCCACATATTTTACACTAATGTAACCCCCTTTTTGTAACTCCTTTCTTGGGAGCTTTAATAGACTTTAATTTCTTTACGGGACTTGGATTCACATCTAACATCCTCCTTTCATCTCTTTGTTGTAAGATACTGTCTTTCAATTCAGTCATTATATCGTCCACCACCGGAACGATTGTGGTTTGTAATCTATCGATAAATTGTGATAGACTATTTTCTAAAGCTCTTCCGACTTCCTCGGAAATCTTAGCTTTCATTTGTTCAGTTAAGTGAGATGTCGAATCACCTCCGGTTACTCCAGACATTTCTTTAACTGAAACGTCCATAATAGTTAATCAATAACTATTCAATTCATTTCCATTTCATTATATGGAAATTTATATCACACACACTTACTCATAAGTATTGTGTTATTCTTTTTCGGTTTAGTCAAGTATATAACTTGCCTTACTATTCTTACTTAGTGTATTTCCTGGGTTCGAGCGTAATAATACACTCCTCCCATACACTTTTCACATATTTTACATCATTTAAATCTATACTTCTAAACTTATTTATAAGTAATTCTTACCGGATGTCTTGATCAAGCTTTGAATCGAACACACTTTGTCTTAATGAGGCTCTGATACCAACTTGTAAGACCCTTGCACAAATTTAATAATTTATATAGCGCATTCAAATGTCTTTATCAAAAACATTAATATAACGACATTTACATAAGTTCTATAACCTGAAAACCAAGTTTGCAAAGTTTTAGAACATTCTATTTTACTAACACATACTTAACTTGTAAAACATTAGTTCTACATTTACAAAATTTGACAAAATAACCCCAAAAGAGTTTGATAACAAAAGTCTTGATTTAGTTGCGGAAGTTTCATATACGTGTGTATTCGGTTCGTTCATTTGCTTGATCGCCATCCGTCCCTTTAATATAGTTACCTATAATCAAAAACACCCAAAATGGTTAGTTTCTGATAGTTTAGGTTGAGTTATATGAATTCTTAAGACCAATTCACACAACAGCAACAAAATTCAGCAATTTAACCCATCGCATGCCACGACGGGATGGACTGCTTGGTGTCGCGTGACGCGACGGCCTCGGCCAATCAGCGTCGCGTGACGCGAGCATGTTATTTCGACAGAATGTTCAGTTCAAAGGCCTGCATATTCCCAGCTCAACTAAATGTTATGAAAACGATCATAACTTCTTCGTTATTGATCCGAATTGGGTCACATTTCTTTCTACGTGATCGTAATTCGACACTCTATAACATAGAATAAAAATCCAACTATCATATGAAGAATTTTCTTAAGTTTAAGCCCCCGGCTTATAAAATTTTCCAAGTTATTTTGACCCGTTTGTGTTTTAAGAACCATAACTTGATTTTTTTACCTTCACAACATCTATACGACTACCCATATAGCATATCAAAAACGAAGGAACATTATTCATGCACTTTATATACCCTTACATGTATATATAGATTCTTTTATTCGACCCGTTTAACTTTAACTAGTTAAACAAAGTTAATAACATTCAGATATTAATTTTTCATGCATATTCTAGTCATGCGAAATCCTGAATTTATGACTTATCTTCAACGTTACCCTTCCTCGGCTAACGACTATAGTATTCATTACTTCAAATTTGGTATCAACTCGACGTCTTTCTTCATGTAACCTTTCTGGTTTACATTAAGACATCCTATTGACCCATTTAACTTTCTTAGCTAAATCCATCACCTTAATTCTCCAAAGTTTATTACTTTGGTTGTTTTGACCCGTTTGGTTTCATCGGTGAATTCTATCGCTTTCACACAACCAAACATGAATGATTCGGATCACTTTGACCCGTTTAAACCTTAAAGTGGAATCCACCACTTCCATGTTTTTATTTAGCACTATACACTAGTTATTTCAACCGGGTAAAACATACGGAATCCTCCGTTTCAGTAATAACCAAACTTCATAATGATTTAATTATTATTCAAATAACTAGACATAAGATAATGATAATATACGAAGCGAATAGCCACGTACCTTTAACGCTTTCCTTTCAAACGGGTATCCAATCTTCCTTGATTACTTGAGGTTCCACCCAAATTGCCTATAGAATTCAATTCGGACATATTGCTTAGAATTCATATTTCCATATTCGACCTATAACACTTCTATCTAAATCAATTAAGTGACTCTTCCATGTTTATCACTTATTTCAAGTTCATTTAGACATTTTGTCGAACATCTTAAGGGCGAAATCCGTATCAAACTATTATCATGTTCATGGTTTACTAGTTAACCATATCAAAACATAAATTTCATACTAATATGACAATAATACCATAAACAACTCTTGTACTTACATCATCACAATGAAATAACTTCAATTATCACAATGATTCAAGTGTTTATCACATAACCCACTATGATAGTTCATCAATTCAATAAGTTATGACCCAATTCACTAGATTTTTATCTAGGGCTTGTTCTTAGACTTATAATCACCTCAATTATGCTATAACATCAAACTTTTATTCAAGAATTTAAGTTATGAGAATTCATAACCATTCAAATTATCATCAAAAATCAGAATTAGACATACCTTGTGATTATCTATGTGTAGTAATCACTTAATTGACATGGAATTGATCATTAATCAACTTCCTTCTTTGATTTGAAAGAGAAATTTTGGTGATTAGGGTTTGAGAGCAAAAGCTCTGTGCTTGGCTCTGCTTTTGGTCGACCAGGGATTTACACACACCAGTGTGTGTGTTTGAACTTATCTAATGTTTAAAAAAACAACTTTCAAAAAAGTTAAATTTAGTCCTTGAAGTATTATGACAAGTGAAATGAATAACATCACTTGTTTCCCATCTTTTTATAACAAAAATTTAACTAGGTTAATTATTCCTAGTTTTTATTTTACTATTTTATTTTCGATATTAATAATTATACGTGTATACACACGTATATAATTTAATATTTTTGGGGTGTTAGAAATCTACCCCCCCTTAAAGAGGATTTCGCCCTCGAAATCGTAATGTATACCAATTAAGGAAGGGTATAAGTATCTCATTTCTTCTTCGGACTCTCAAGTAATGTCCGATTCCTTCCGATGTTCCCATTTAACTTTAACTTGATTGATTTCTTTGTTTCTTAAGCTTTTAACTTTTTGATCGAGAATTTCGATCGGCTTTATGAGATAGTTAAGTTTATCGTCAACTTCAATGTCGTCTTAGTTTATATAAGCTGTTTTCTTAGCTAAGCACTTTCACAAATGCGAAACATGGAATGTATTGGGTATACTGCTCAACTCTTCTGGCAGTTCAAGTCGGGTAACTACCTTACCCACACATTCTGTGATTTTGAATGGCCCACACATTCTGTGAATCAGAATAAAGTGAGCACTCTTTGTCAATCTGTCATCAACTACTACCCAATTGGCGTCAAATCCACGTGTTGTTCTTGGTAGTTTAGTTAATAGATCTATGGTGATGTGCCCTCATGTCTACACCGGAATGTCTAACTACTAAAGTTTACCGTAAGGCTTCTGGTGTTCTGCTTTTACTTGCAAACAAGTTAAGTATTCTTTTCTACATATTTAATTATGTCTCATTTCATTCCGGGCCACAATATGTCTCGTTTCATATTGTGGTACATTTTGGTAGCTCCTAGATGAATAGAATAACGAGACTGACGGGCTTCATCTAGAAGAAGAGTTTTAACTTTACATGTATTTAGAACCCAGATTCGATAGAAACGAGTTATTAATTCATTACTATCATCTTTCAAGTCTTTGAACTAACCTACAATTCTTTTACCGTCTCTAACCGATGTCTTTGTCTCCTATTTAACTCCTTTTGCACAAAGAAGTAATTGAGACTTTTATAGTTAGTGAAAATTATACCTTTCACACTATACTGGTAACGTTAATACCGGAGCACTGGTCAATTTTTCTTTAAGTATTAGAAAGACATCTTCTTGTATGCTTCCCCATACAATTTTCTCATATTAACGGTTCAATTTGGTTAATGGCCATGCGAATTTAGAGAAATCTTATATAAATCTCCGGTAATAACCCGCAAAACCAATGAAACTCCTAATCTTTGATGGATTTTTCAGAGACACAGCTTCTATTTTTGAATGGGTTTACTGACACTCCATCGGCACTAATAACATGACCCAGAAACTGTACCTTGCACAACCAAACGACACATATTAAAAACTTCGCGTAAAGTCTTTCACGCCTACACATTTCGAGTACTTCATGCAATGACACTCATGATTCGTTTCGCTATTCGAATACACGAGAACATCGTCGATGAATACTATCACCGACTTGTCTAGCATTGGTTTGCAGATGCGGTTTAGGATGTCCATGAAAACCGCAGGTGCATTTGTTAACCCTAAAGACATTACTAAGAATTCATAATGTCCATAACGTGTTCGAACGCCATTTTCGGTATGTCTTCTTCTTTACGCATAATACCAGCGCTCCCCAATGAGAAACGCTTGGCCGTATAAATCCCTTATCTAGAAGGTCTTGCAATTTTGACCACAATTCTTGTAGTTTCATTGACGCTAATTGATACGGATCTTTGGCTACCGGCTTTGCACCTAGAACTAATTTGATGCCAGATTCCACCTCACGTACAGGTGGTATCCCTGGTAGACCTTCCGGGAAAAGCAGTTTCAACTCCCGTACGACTAATACGTCTTAAATTTCTAGAGACTCTTTAGTCAAATCATGTATGTAATCCACTTATATCCATGTTATATAAGCTTCAATAAATGAGCAATTAGGGAACTACAACTTTTCTCCCCATAAGTAATAACATGTTTAAAAACATTTAAATTACCGGCAAAGTGATGATTGAATGTTGGACTTACTTACCAGATATCGCCCCACTGGCCACCCTCTGTTCCGGTGACAATCATTTAATTCCGGCAGATCACTTCATCGTTGTGTCTCTGAATTCCGGCATTCATTGCTTGATTTATCAGTTGGGTGGCTTCATCATTTTCTTTCGCTTTGCACGAGTATATTTGATGGCCTGGTTGATAGCAATAGTAACAAAGCCTTACACAGGGAATTCTTCTTTCTTTTTCATTCTTTTCATCGAAACAGTGTTGACAGGGCATCGTTGTCGATGTTGGTTTGATTTATGCATTCTTTCCCACCGTGGCTCTGATACCACTATGTTGGGATTCAAGCATATTTGCAGCGGAAGTAATTGATTTGCTTGAATCGGTATTCATGGTAAACAGGAAATGATATGCAGAAACAGTAAGGATCAAAGGGTATTTGATGAGAATGAGTGGACAATTCTTAAGGAAAATAGAATTTGTCTTGATACCGGAACATGTTGCCGGATATCATCCATATATACATAGGTATTTGGCGGTTTTATTTTTGGCGGGAATAACTGCCATTGCAGTTTAAATCATACCCGCTTATCACCACCATATAGGTTATCATACATACCGAAAAATATAGGTTATTAATCCTAATACATACATAATAACATAATTAAGTTTAATTATATGTCTAACACCTTTTCAATTTCTCATCTTCTTGCGTTGACGACCCACATTTTTTCTTCGTATTGACCTCGGCGGCGAGTTGTTGCATGTTTTCAGTCATTAAGAATGTGGTTGCTGACATTAAACCTTTTTGTAATAGAATGGGTGAAACATGCAAGTTGTTGAAAATTAGCAGAATGGACACATAATTATTGTATGACCAAGAAAGACGTGCAATGTTTAGTTTGACACTTAACCCTAAGGATTTGACTTGAGCGTTTCTCTACTAGGATTTCAGGTGAATTTAATTAGTGATTTTATGTATTAAACTGTAATGCTTGGAAATCCTAACTTGAATAAATTTGAATAGAATGCTATGATTTGATCCATCTCAATGAAAAGTATCCGATAAGAAGGCACAAGGTCACCAATTAAGTCAGTGGCCATCTGAAACTAATAAGTGAAAAGTATCCGATAAGAAGGCACAAGGACACATAAGTTGCTTCGACAAACAATAATACCTACCGGAAATCAAAAGTGATTCAACAATATATCTATATCATATACAAATGAAGTAGGAAATTGATATATAAATCACATACAATCAAACAATGGAAAAGCTGGAAATGATGACAATTGAAATTGGAAACCCGTAAAAAACAACAAATACAATCAACGACCGCTAAAATAATAAGTTAGTTCCAATACGAACAATTAAGCGTAAGGTATATGTTAACAAACTAACAATCTTTTTCAATTTTGTCTGTCTTCGTCTGGCGTTGATGTCACGTGTTTTTCCATATTATTGACCTGGCGGCCAATTGATTCACCTTCTCTATTATTAAGAATGTGGTTGATGAAGTTAAACTTTTTTGTAGCAGAATGGGACCAACATTCCGTTTTTTGAAAATAAGCATGATGGATTGTCTCACCAACAGAGACCTGCAATGTTTTGTTTGACACGTAACGCTGAGGATTTGACTTGAGTTTTTGTTTCTTTAGATTACAGGTCGATTTTTGTGATCTGATGCATCTGAGTGAAAAGTATGGGATTAGATTACATGGAAGGAGGACACCAAGTCGGTGACCATCATTGACTTGCCAAATTATTATTTACTTCTTGATTTTCATAAACATCATACATGTATTTAATACTGATTTGTTTCTGATGATTTAAATCGTACAGGACCATGGATGAAATTATGGTGATCATGCACAACACACAAGCTGCTTAATTGGACCAACAATAATACCTACTTGAAGTCAAAAGTGATTCAAGAATACATGTGTATCATATACTAATGAAAAAGGAAATTGATATATAAATCACATACAATGAAACAATGGGAAAGCTGGAAATGATGACAATCTTAGCAGTAGTTTTAGTGAAGTAAAAATTATACAAGGGATAACAAAAGCAGTTCTCTATGGATGAGGTAGGGAAGGAATAGGAAAGTCCTTGGGCAACTCAGGAATGGTGGGTTTAGGCAGGTCATGGACTTCTGGAACCTTTGGTACTTCGGGTTTTGGAAGAGTTGGAAGCTCTGGCTTTGGAATTTCAGGAAATGTAGGCTTGGGAAACTCGGGAATGGTGGGCTTTGGAAGCTCAGGAACTTCTGGCTTTTGAACCACGGGGACCTTGGGCTTTGGTACCTCGGGAAGTGTAGGCTTAGGAATCTCTGGAATAGTGGGCTTTGGAAGCTCTGGAACATCAGGCTTTGGAACCACAGGGACCTCAGGCTTTGGAACCTCGGGAAGTGTAGGCTTGGGAATCTCTGGAATGGTAGGCTTTGGAAGCTCTGGAACTTCAGGCTTTGGGACCACAGGGACCTCAGGCTTTGGAACCTCGGGAAGTGTAGGCTTGGGAATCTCAGGAATGGTAGGCTTTGGAAGCTCTGGAACTTCAGGCTTTGGGACCACAGGGACTTCAGGCTTTGGAACCTCAGGAAGTGTAGGCTTGGGAATCTCCGGAATAATTGGCTTTGGAAGCTCAGGAAGTGTAGGCTTGGGAATCACGGGAAGTGTCGGCTTTGGAATCTCTGGAAGTGTCGGCTTAGGAAGATCGGGAACCTCCAAAAGATTACGTGCCTCTGCAAAGCGTTTTCCACCGCCGGTTGATACTGAAGTGACAAACAACAATATCATGATGAACAAACTAACCTTGTAACAGGCCATTGATGTTATAAAAGGAGGAGATTAGAGCAGTATAAAGCTAGGAAAATATTTTAAGTTGGCTTGAGGATGAATATCCAACCATGTGTTAAGTTGATTTATATAGAGTACGTGGTATGGGGGTAATCGGGGGGCAAAAGTAAAAGTGCACTAATTTTAACGTTATTTTACTAATTTCGTGAAAATAACGTTAAAAGTGGAGGACGGTTAATCATGCATCATGTGGTGGCGTTGATAGCTGAAAGACAAAAGGGTACATGCACTAATCGGTCTTTCTCCCGATTGCCGAGTGTTATGTGCCTTATGTCCAAGGCTTGATGCAAAACTACTATCGAGCCGGGGGTCTCACTGGAAGCAGCCTCTCTATTCCTACGGGGTAGAGGTAAGGCTGTCTACATCTTACCCTCCTCAGACCCTACCTTTGCTTTGCTATTGGTGGGATTTACTGAGTATGATGATGATGATGATGATGATGGTATGGGGGTAATGGTGATAAGTAGACAAGTTGGTTGAAACTAGTATAGAAATTGGAATGTTAGCTCAACTTCTCACCTGTACATGGTGAGTTGCCCATATGGTTGAAAAAACTGCATATTAGATTACTTATCTGGCAAGCTTCCGTACAGTCCCTTTGACTTCTGCTAGCTAGTCAATTTAAATATATTAACTAATATTGTAACAAGTTGTTTCTAGGTAAAAGAGACATAAATGATAAAGTCAGACTAGTTTTAAGATGGTAAGGTTTTGTGGATATTGAATATATTTATCATGAAACAAATTTCAAATATGGTTTTATTTTCTACCACCAAAGTGAAATTTCGGTTTTTCTTTTTTTAATTTTCAGTGAGGCATTTGCAGCAAGGCATTATATTCTGAATATTTAATACACATAATAATATTATGTAAACACATATGGAATCATTTCCTCTCCAATTGAGAGTTGAAACGATGGTGGCCTATGTAATAATAGGGATAACAACTTTAACAAATAAGAAACGTTGAAAGAATTATCTACGGATGGGATAAGGTCACCATTTGAAAGTCCACATGTAATTTAGAAGGTTCGATAACCTGGATTTTGTTTGTGTCGTCACTTACGGGTTCCCAGGTCCATTGTGAACGAGAACGAGTGCGATGGCAATCGTAAACGTAATCGTAACAAACATGGCACCAACTAGTCTTCATGATAACAATTGAATAAAACAAACTGTAAACTGAATTTGCAGTATCAAACTAACGGAATTAAATGAACAAAACTTGAATTGCAGAAACTTGAATATCAGGAACTTGCATTACAGACACGTTGAAGAAACTGAAGTTGGGAACCGTATATATATGAAACGAACGGGTGTGTGTGGGGAGTCACGTCGTTCATTGAAGGGATGCGATGATTCCCTGATAACCGTTCATACGGTTACTTCCATACACGCACGCCGTTTCAAGATAACCACGGCCCAATCCTTCAAGTTACCCAATATTACACTAGACCTAATGGACTTAATATTCGACCCATATTTACATGTTTGGCCTCAGGCCCAAGTCGCAGACATAAACTGTAGGTCCCTCGGAGGTTGAGGTTAAACCTATTCCTTGTTATATCTAACACACTAGCAAGTGCGGAATCCAAGCTAGCATGCAAACCGAGATAGAACACGACAATGATAAACACACAAGACTCAACGATTAACACCTCTTGTATTAATACGTATGAAAGGTCGGTTACAGCACAAGGTTTACAAAAGTATTCTGTAAACTCTCTAACTCTCGTGTGTGTGTGTTTTTGCTCTGAGTGTTCTCTGATGTCTAACTTGTCTGCCTACTAAGAAGTGAACACAATACATGGGTATATATACCCAAACACAGATCGTCTGGTCGAAGGATCAGATAGACTGATCGAAAGATCATCTATCGATCTGAAACAGCTCGAAGGATCCACATATACCTCGAAGGATGATATCCTTCGAGGTCCATCTATATCTATCGGAGGTTTATCTTTCGAGCTCATCGAAGGATCTAAACTATCCTTCGATGACACATCCTTCGACCCAAACATCTTTCAACCAATGTGCTAACTGTTTGGTCAAGTCAAACCAGGAGGATGGTTGACTTAGTCAAACTTACATCGAACGCACATAATAACAAACCTAAGACGTAACTCAGACTATCACAAGACATCGTTTGGTATCATGACATAATACAGACAAAGTACAGACACAAGTGCACCAACATAAACAAATAAAACATAAATTGTTTGACCCAATACGTAAGCTAATAACATAGATAAACTACCGGCCCGAAACCGGATCCACTCAGATGATCTTGATTAAATTTGATCTTCATTCACCGCCGTAAGCAAGAACATCCGAATCTTCCAATCTTGATCACTTGCTCTTGTTGTTATCGGTGACCTTGACCACGATTACCAAGTCATCATCGCTTGAATCGTCTTCAATCCAACCATTGCCTTTTTCTTCAATCACATCGCTTGCTTCCTTCTCTTTCTTGTGTTTCATAAAGTCGAAATACCATTCAACCATTCCAAATAATAGATATAAGCAATTTTAACCACTTGTGCGTCATCCGATTCGTATCTGCACTTGAATGCTATCTCGTCCCATGTATCGTTTTCCATCACCTTTTTTAATCCACCTTCGACCCTCACAACCAAACTTACTTCATGCCCATCAAGTAAAGTAGGAGGCATAACACGCTCCTTGAAGATACCAAGAAAACTCAGTATAAACCAAATGATTATTTCTTCAAACGTAGCATTGTGGAATCTTTGATAGTTTGCCAACTCTTCGTGAAGTGTGATGAGAACAACCGTATCTAGGAAACTTTCAATTATAATGTCGTTTTCGACGACATCTTCTTCGAATTGCGAGAGTACCACCGCCCTTTCTTGAAGCGCCTCCTTCGACTCGGACGGGTTGTCCTTCAAACCCTCATAATAGATAATGAAACCCGTTGTTATCTACTTTGAGTACTTGACTTCCTTCTTGTTCGTTCCCAACGAACCTTCACCATAAGCCTTCTTATTCTTTTCTTTCTTGAATTCTTTCTCGTGGTAATCTTCGATGGTTTCTTGTAACTTTGCTTTTTCTTCCTTATGACCATTGTTGACACCGAGATTGTCATAAAACTTATCGAGATATTCTTGCTCGAGATCAACTTCCGATTTGTACTCAAAGAAATCAAAACCCTTTGCTCTACTACCGAACATCTTTTTCAAGACACACCTGTCACCGAACGTGAGTGTCTCGATTCCTTGGTGTAGTAATTGTTCTAGACTCAAGATGTTTTTCTCGAGACTAAGCACATAACTAACACAAGGAAGTGTCTTATCTTTCCCGTCTACCGGAATTCTTACTTCACCAATACCGTGTACAAGATAATCATATTCAACGGGTAAGGGTGATAAGTTAACGTACTTACTTGGACAAATTGAGGCAATATGACCGAACTCTTGACATTTGAAACAACGGATTCCTGCTTTCCTTGGTCTTCCAACCGGTGCGCAGCCCTTCATGCCGGATTTCTTCACGAAACCTTTTGCAACCATTCTCTTAGGGAAATTTTTCACGGGTGATTTCCAAGAGCGTGTGGTTGGCTTCCCCTGCGCGTACTTTTTCGACCCTTCCGCCCGGCCACACTTTCCACCACTCCTTCCATCACCGAAATCAGTCGCCACCGATTTACCCATATCTCCCTTCAAATGGTTTCCGTTACCATCATAATCTTTCTCTGCCTTCATAGAACCTTCGGCTCTGATGGTATCGTCATTTACGGTTTCCCAGGACCATTGTGAACGAGAACGAGTGTGATGGCAATCGTAAACGTAATCGTAACAAACATCGCACCAACTAGTCTTCATGATTACAATTGAATAAAACAAATTGTAAACTGAATTTGCAGAATCAAACTAACTGAATTAAATGAACAGAGCTTGAATTACAGAAACTTGAATATCAGGAACTTGCAATACAGACACGTTGGAAACTGAAGTTGGGAAGCGTATATGAATATTGGGGGCGTTGGTGGCCACATGTGGCGGTGGCGGAGTAGTGGTTTGTAGTTGTTGAATATTATCGCCAGCAAGAGGTGGTGGTGATGGTGGTCGTGTGGTTGAGAGAGAGATAAGGAAGTGAGAGAGAGAGAGATAGATGAGTAAGAGAGGAGAGTAACCAGTGTGTGAGATAATATATATATTAATAAAAAATAATATGTAGGGGTATTTTAGTCTTTTAATGAAAAACTAACAGAAAATTCAAACAGAGTTAAAAAAAATTGGACTCAAATGGTTATGAAAAGTGGTTGTAGGGACTCAGGTGGTTAGACATTTTGATTTTGGAATCAAGTTGTTAAAACTAGTAAAACACAGGGACTCAAAAAGTAATTTACCCTAAAATATATATACTTCACTCACATCAAGTTTTTCGCGCCGTTTCTAGGGACGCAACATGTCTTGAGAACGATTCGAGTTACTTATTTTGTAATTTGTGAAAATTGTATAATGTTTTTTTCTCTACTTGTTTTATTTGCCTTTGTGTGACTACTTGAAAATAATAATATTTTTTTGCTGGTTCTTTTTATTTTGTACACATAGTGCAATGTATTTCTTCTTTTTCCTTACTTGTTGTGTATGTCCTCAACCGCCACCGTTGAAATCATTGAGCCTTTGTCGGAGCCGGAGTGTAATCTTCATCGAAGACTGCAGGAGCGGTCCCGCGTGGTAGCCGCCACGATTGAGGTAGACGCAGCGGGAGACGACACGTTCTACGAGGTTCGAGTAGAGATGGCGAATGATGTGTGAAAAGTGTAGATACTAATATTGAAACAAGTTTTAAAATGGGAATCACTAGACTACACAATACGCAATCGACAAGTGTACCAATCACAATGTAGTAAGTAGGCAAGACCGGATATCAATCCATGGAAATATGCTGCAACTTTCAATATTGAACCTCTATCGACTCCTAGCCTATTTTTAATTGAGATTTGGGATTTTTAACTTAAAACTAATAAAACAAATAATACGAAAACTACGCAAACAAGCAGAATGATGAACTGACTGAACAACAGACAATGATGAGAAAGAACTACGCGGGCTTCAAATCCTTATAACCATACAATAACCTCTAATCCTGACGAATGAGTAAAACTTCAAATCTACCCAACAAACCCCCCCACCCCCGCTAAGGATGTTAAACCAAAATAGAAGATGGAACAAAGTGATGCAGTGCCAAATTTGGAAACGACTCATCCTATCGACACCGAATCCCACAACTTTCAGATTTAAGGCAACTCAGGAACCAAAATCCTCCAATTGTGAAGCTAAACCTGATAAGATAACTGAGAACCTAGGAAACTCTAAACACGAATAAGCAGCAAGATCCAAGTTATAGGTCATCTAAACTGCCAACCAATGCCCAACTATTAACTTAGCAATCCTGACTCGTCTCTCGAGTTGCTAGTAAAAGCTACACACAATACTTAGTTGATTTCAATCAAATTAGTTAAACCTGAATTATGTATAATCTCAAGCTCGAGACTGAAAACCTAATAGATTAACAAACCTAGATTGATCTAAATAGTTCTAGACCAGACTTACAAATCACCTAACCAAACAATCAATCACAACCAACAAAATCATACAAATTCATAAACAAAAATCTAGTAGGAATACGTAAATCATCATAATTTAGTCACTAAATCAAAGAAAATAGTCAAAGCATTAAATCATAGTTCATCTAGGCCTATGTATCATGAAATGTTTAGCTATTCATGTTCAAAGTAACAAAAACGAAATCAAAATCAATCTCAAACATCATAATGATAAGTTCTAAACTCGTTAAAAGCATAAAACCAACCCAGGCACCCTCCAATCTCAAATCCTCCACTCCCAATCCTTCAGATCTTTAATCACAACTCCAAAATTCTCCCTCAACTACTCTACTCTGGATTCTTTAATTATGAGTTACCCTCAAAACCTACCGCTCTAGGGCTAACCTTTGACAACTGTAATTAACATATGCAAAACGCAAGTAATGATAGTCAAACTCCATTGAGGTATATAAGTAAGTTCTAATACAAACCATTAGTACAAGGTATCTTAACAAACTAACAATCTTTTTCAATTTCGTCATCTTCTTGTGTCGACGGCCCGCAATTTTTCTTTGTATTGACCTCGGCGGCGAGTTGTTGCATGTTTTCGGTCATTATAAATGTGGTTGTAGGTCCCTAGAGGAGGATCTAGAACAACCTATCCTTGTTGTTTAAGATACCCGCAAGTGCGGAATCCTAGCGAGTATGCAACCAAGCCAAAGAACACAAGATATAAGACAAAGATTCAAACTTTAGAGCTCCTTTGTATATTCAGCAGAGTTTAGGATACAGGATAACACAAGATAAAATTCTCTCAAAACTCTCATGTGTGTTCTCTAAACCTATATGTTCTGCAAGTTCCCTTTTTATAGCCAAGACCCAGTACATCAACGAAAAATGTCCTGGCCCAGACATAAGCCCAAGAAGAACCAAAACCAAAAAGAACTTAGGTTCTTCTTGAGAACCTCCCTACGAAAAACTAACCCAAGAAGAACTGTGTAATTCTTCAATATGGTTCTTCGTGAGTTTTTATTACACATGGAAAGTTAAAATAATCACATGACATCATCATGGTGATGTCATGGTGATGACGGTTCGTGGTTCTTCGTGCTTCGTGTGTCGGTCTCTAGGGCGCACGACGGAGGAATGTCGTGACGTCGGTCTTGAGCCGAACCGAACCGAGCCACATCCACACAAAACTGTATCAAAAAACTCCCCCTTGGATGTTGCTGGTGAAGGTTCACTCTTCATGTTGTAGGATCTTCAAAGTCTTCACGTGTCACATATAGGGAGTGTATCAACAAACTCCCCCTTGAATGATGCTCGTGAATCTTTTGATATTCAATACTTCAGATCCTTTTGGTATTGATGAGTGGTCAGCTGCAACTCGATCATCTTGATCCTCTGATTGCATCAATGTCATGTCTTCATTCAACAGCTTATCATCTAACACGTTCTTGTTGCCTTTAACTGGTTCGAATGTCGTATCTGCACATACAAGAAAGCTAAACACGTAATGAGAACAACTGCTTGAAATATAGTTAATATAAACAAACGACACACATGTGACCAACTCACAATCAAACATCCGACCGACAACAGTTTGAAAAATTAAAATTTTATCAATTTTAGTCTTTAACTTTGAAAACTTGTTAACTTCGACCGTTTATGAAGATGCACCGGCTTACAATCAGGATTTTAGGTAAGATAAACTCGAGATCCAACATCGGGCAATAAAAACTAAAATAGAAATAAAATCTTTTTGGTTTTTATAAGGTTTAATTAAAACACGCCTAAAATCTTTTTGGTATTTTTGAATAATTCAAATGAAAAGACGGAAAGCAGTAAATAAATATATATAGAGATGCAGAAACAGAGAAATATAAATAAATATTTACAGACATTCTTTTTGCGAGTTTCGAGGGTAAGAGAATCATATCAATGCATGGTCACGGGAAAACACTCGTGTTGTTCAATTAGTTAACATTTAGATAAGCATCCTATAACGATTATCGGTATTGTTGTCCACTTAAGCTCAACTTGTCAGATGTACTCGTGGTTAGGGGATACGTTAAGGTATAATTTATACTTACCGACCGGTGTTCATCCACACATGACCCATTCCCGTATTAAGGTATGCACGAGAGTTCATCTTACTGGTGAGTATACCATTTATCATTTGTTTTCAATGTGTATGATGTGAGATACTCACTTATTTGAATGATGAATACAAGCCCTATGTGATTAAAATCACTTATTAATGAGGAACTTGATATTCGATGCATGTAGGGCACGAGAGCAAGTCCGTGAACAGGTTAGTACCATCTTACCGACAAAGAGACGAGCTTGACACTCGGATGATAAATGTAATTTAGAATCACTTATTCGGGGTGAATGTGATATTTTTATCACTTATTGATGGTCGTATGCATCATGTATTATATACATGTTTGCATGATATGTACACGTATGTATGGTATTATGGAAGCTCTAGACTTGCGTCCCTGTTGTTTTCGGTAAAACAAACAACCATGATACCCTGATGATAAACAGCATAAAGACCACGTGTCTCAGAACCTCAACAATCTATCAAACGAAATTTCGGTACCAAGACCATATGCCAATGAGCAGTTCCCACACGGTCTTCAGTCGATTTAGGTTTATATCACCCTGCACACTTTAAAATGATTATGAGCCTACCGATACATCTTATATAGAGTTGCTTATCGTTTTTCATTTTAAGTCCAAAGAGGTTTCGACAGACCACTGATGTACTATCATTTTCTCTTTTGCTCACCAGGATACTCATTTTTGTTTTTCTATTGTTTTTGTATTTTTCTAATTTGGATTTACTCCCCCTAAAATTCAAAAAGTAAACTTAAACTTATTAAAAAACATCTTTTTGGATTTTCTTAAGAAAAATATTCACAAAAACGAATTCCAGATGTGGATTAACTCATGTTTTAACTCGATGCCGTTTACCAAAATTAATTTTAATTAGAGATGATTTATCAAATTTTGGAAAAATGAGTTGGCACTGGTAATCAGTGTAGACCCAAACAACATTGATGAGTTTCGTATTGAAACGATCACGTGTGAGGTGATATTCGAAATCAATGTGTCTCATCAAGGACTGCTTATACGAGATGTTAGTAAATCATAAAGCTGCTTAAATATCGACAAGGATATGAGAGATTAGAAATTCAAAACCGTAATCCTGCTACTACTTCGTGCATTGGCAGGAATCTGAGTGCTCTCCCAAACTGGATATCCACCCGGTGTGGATTTCAGGGTCGATTTTGCAGCTACTTCAATTAACTTAGAAATCTCTTCACAACAACAAGATGATAAACCTCCGGGTCCGGCTGGTAAGAAGCAAGGGAGCATGTGGGAAAGCTTGTACACATCATCATTGGTCGGTCCATACAAGATGTCTTCCACATGCTTTTACACCAGCAAAGGTCTTCGTCGTTCTCCTTTAGAAGTAGTGTGCAGTTGTTCAATGCATGCCAAGGTATCCGCACACCTGGTTGGTTTGATCAACAAATACATTTTCTTCAACACACCGTAGAGAAAAGTTACACTGCACGTTCATCTTGTAGACTTTAAACGTCTTGTGGAATATATAAGACATGAATCTTTAAAAGCTTCAAACGTGCTACAGGCGCGTATACTTCATTTAAATCTATCTTTTGGACCCGATCAAAGCCTTCAACAATCAAACTTTGGAATGTTTTTCATTTTGTCAAAATTTTTCAATTTCTTCCAACATCATTCTTTCATCGGACATTTTTTTCTTCTTTTCTCCTCTCTCCATCAAAGGCAACAATATTCTCCTGGATGTAATAATGTTTCGGAGCCTTATGCCGCTGATCTTGTGCATTGACACTCCACTATCAAAAATCCTAAGACTATCAATAGTTCCTCCTGAACATCCTGCACACTCATACAGAGATTAGTTGGAGAGGGGGACCCAAGCCTTCATAGACTTAGGTCGTCCGTCATCATCGAGGATTGTGACTTCCATTTTTCGATGATTCAGAATTGATGGAGCTCCCCCTGAAATAGTTACTGATTTTGGTTTCCAAATGTGTTTCTGTAGGTCCGTTTTTCCGGTGGATCGATAACGAACACCTATCCTTGTTTATCACGAACACGGTAACGGGTGCGGAATCCCCGTGACGGTGCAAACCAAACATATAAAGCAATAATAACAACACGGATTAACCAATGAAACACACTCTATTGATTAACGGGATGAGAACCGATTACAAACTGATACAAACACAGTTTTGACGGAATTTTGACAGAGTTTCTTTACAAGTATTTTCTGATCTCTCTGCACTCATCTCTGAGTTCAAATGAACACAAGATGTTGTTTTTATACTAAGACACAGACCAGACATGACGAAACTGAAATAACTACGGCGAAACACATAAAGTCGACGAAACACAACATGTTTCGTCGACAAACATATTAAGTCTATATGTTTCGTCGTTTACAATAGGAGCCCAAATAAAGTCAAGAGCCCACACATGTCTTCGGCCCAAGTAAGAAGGTTACGGCCCATCTTTTGGTTTCTGTTGTAATCTTCCACTAAGTTTCAACATAGGACAAATGTTATGACATCATCATGACATCACTAAGGTGATGTCATGGTGATGTGTATGCGGGAAAGGCTTGCGGCGCTCCGTGCCTCGCGTGTCGAACTCTGGGGCGCACGACTGAGGAATGTCGTGACTTCGGGCTTGAGCCGGACCTAACCGTGTCGAAACCAAGTCGAACTGAGCCGAGTCGAACCGAGCCGAGTCGTGTCCACATAAAGTGTACCAACAAACTCCCCCTTGGACGCTACTCGTGAGGTTCGTCTTCTGTGATGGTTCGTCTTCTGTGTCTTTCATGTCTTTCATGTCGGAAGATCTTCAAAGTCTTCACGCTTCGTAAGTAGAAAGTGTATCAACAAACTCCCTTTTCATTTAGGTAGTGTGTTAACAAACTCCCCCTTAGAATGAACTCTCCATTGAGTCATGCTCGTGAATCTTTTGACTTGTCAATTCTTCAGATCCTTGTGGTGTTGATGAAGGGTCAGCGGCAACTCGATCATTTTTATCCTTTGAGTGCCTCCACTTCGTGTCTTCATTCCAAAGCTTATCATCGAACATGTTCTCCTCGCCTTTAGCATCTGCACATGCAAGAAAGCTAAACGCATAATGAGAACAACCGCTTGGAATATAGTTGACATTAAAACAAATGACATATTTGAGATCAAATCTCAATCAAACACCAACCGAAAACAGTTTGATAGTTTAACAAAATTATTCAATTTTAGTCCTTTAACTTTCAAAACTTGTTAACTTCGACAGTTTTATGAAGGTGCAATTGTTTTCCGGCTTACGATCAGGATTTTGGGTAGGATAGACTCGAGTTCCAACATCAGTCAATCAAAAATAAACTAGAAGCAAAATCTTTTTGGATTTTATAAAGTTTTTCAAATGTAAAGACGGAAAGCAATAAATAAATATATACAAAGATGTAGAAACTGAAAGCAGTAAATAAATATTTACAGACATTCTTTTTGCGAGTTTCGAGGGTAAGAGAATCATATCAGTGTACGGTCACGCCAAAACGCTCTTTTTGTTCAATTAGTTAACATTAAGATAAGCATCCTATAACAATTATCGGTATTGTTGTCCACATAAGCTCAACTTATCAGATGTAATCATGGCAAGGGGATACGTTAAGGTATGATTTATACTTACCGACCGGTGTTCATCCACACACGACACATTCCCGTATCAAGGTATGCACGAGAGTTCATCTTACCGGTGAGTATACCGATTATCATCTGTTTGACCGTATAAAAATGTGAGAAACTCACTTATTTTGATTGAAAACAAGCCCTATGTGATAGAATCACTTATTGATGAGGAACTTGATTTTCAGATGCATGAGGGCACAGGAGCAAGTCCGTGAACAGGTCAGTACTTCCGTACAGCAGAGAGACGAACTTGACTCCCGCAAAGAATCTGTGATATAAAATCACTTATTTTGTTTGGACATGTGATTGTTGATCACTTATTGAGGTCGTATGCAGTATGTACACGTATGTATAGTATCATGGAAGATCTTAGACTTCGTCTCCGTTATTTTTACGGTTTGATACAACCATGATACCCAGATGATAAGCAGCATAAAGACCGAATATTTCAGATCTCGGCAATCTCTCAAACGAGATTTCGGTACTAAGACCATATGCCAATGAATGGTTCCCACCTGACTTGAAGTCTGTTAGGTTTGTATCATCCTGCACATTTTAGTCTGATTGTGAGCCTACCGATACATCGTTAGTAGAGATACTTATCATTCATTTTTTTTTTATTTTGCATTTCAGTTCGAAGAGGTTTAGACAGACCACTGATCTACTATCATTTTCTCTTTTTCTCGCCAGGAAACTCATTTTTGTTTTTCCAATGTTTTTGGGTTTTGAAATTTTTCGATGTTTTTGAATTTTTCAAATTTGGATTTACTCCCCCTAAAATCAACAAACTATGATAAATTTAAAAGACACAAAGATATTTACAAAAACGATTTCCCGATGTTGGTTAACTCATGTTTTACCTCAATGCCGTTTACCAAAATTAATTTTAATCAGAAATGATTTCTCGAATTTTGGAAAAATGAGTTGGCATGTCGGTAAGCGGTGCGGACCATGACAACATTGTCTGGCCAAAGAGTGCTACTAGATGATAACAATTTATAAAGCAGCTGAAATATCGACAAGTAAAGGAGAGATTAGAAATTTAAAACCGTATCCTGCAACTGCTTCGTGCATTGCAAGGAATCTGAGTGCTCTCCCAAACTGGATATCCACCCGGTGTGGATTTCAAAGACGATTTTTGTAGCTACTGAGAAATCTCTTGACAACAACAAGATCATAACCCTTTGGGTCATGCTGGTCTTCAACATTTCACCAGCGAAGGTTTTTGTCTTTCTCTTTCAGAAGTAGTGTGCGGTTGTTCAATCCATGCCAAGGCATCCGCACACCCGGTTGGTTTGTTCAACAAACACATTTTCTTCAATCACAATTTTGATTTGAATCTACCCTGGGGACCCGATCAAAGCCTTTAACAATCAAACTTTGGAATGATTTTTCATTTTGTCGAAGCTTTCAATCTCTTTCGACAGACACTTCTGTCTTCTTTTCTTTTTCTTCTTCTCTCCATCAAAGGCAACCACTCCTAGAAATAACAATATCTTGAAGCTTTGAGTCGCCTATCTTGTGCATGGACACTCCACTATCAATAATCCTATGACTATCGAAAGTTCCTCCTGGAACATCCTGCACACTCACTCAGAGATTAGTTGGAGAGGGGGACCAAGCCTTCACAGACTTGGGTCTTCCGGCATGATCGAAGATTGTGACTTCGATTTCCCGATAACCCGGAATAGATTGAGCTCCCCCTGAAACATTTACCGATTTTGGTATCCAAATCTGTTTTTGTTTTTCATATTTAACATTTGATTCAACAGATTTTGTTAGGACAACCTCCGGTTTTAACGCCTTTTCAACCTTTTTGACGTTTTGACGTCGTTGTTTTGTTTCTTGTTTTTTAACAGTTCTTTTATCATGTTTTGGTGAAACAGGACGACGTTGTGGGTGAACCTTTTCAGGTGGTGCTCTTTCTACAAAATTTGGTTTGGGCGAGTTTGTGCAGTCTTTAATGATATGCCCAAACTTCCCACATTTGAAACATTTTCTCCTTTCAACAAACTTAGGAGAATCTGATCGACGGCCTGACGTTGAAGTTGTAGACCGAGAGGTACTAGCTTCACACCCATTTGTGTGTTGAGTGAAATTGTTATCATTATTACGTTTCAAAATGTTGACTTTTTGAACAAAATCGGTATTTGACTTATTTTCAAAAGTCTCCACTTTATCAGTACCTTTGGAGGCCACAAATTTAACGTCTTTTGCCTTCTTCTTGTAACGAGCTCCTTTTGATTCAACCTTAGCCTTAGGCTTTGGAGCTCGTTGTTGTTGTTGTTTACCCTTAAAAGCGACAGGTTGTTGCTTTGTCGGTGATTTTTGATTTCCAAATTTTCTTCTAACTTCAGCTTTTGGAATAGGATCACACTGAGTTACTGAAACTCTTGGGATCACTTTTCCCAAAAACTTAGTTGTAGTATCTTCAAACACTTTGTCAATCAAAGATTGATTGACATTTTTAATTGGAAAAGATGTGTTTGAATAAATTTTGTCATCACCAACTAAAGTATACAACACGTTATCACTTTTAATGGTAGACACTGTCTCAGTGATAGGATATATCTCTTGTTTAGCACCAGTTGATTGCACAACAGGAGTAGGAGGATCACACAGAATGTGATTCTCAAAAGGCACTTCTACTCCTTTGTTCTTTTCAAGAGATTTATCCTCATCACTCACATCTGGTTCATCATCTGACGAATCATAGTCCTCAACTGTGGGAGGACTTTGTTCCGTACCAACAGATGCTGAATTTCCGGTTGTTCCAGATGAGCCCTCCGAGGAACTGTCCGATTTGAACCCTAGACCAGTTGTAAACTCCTCATAATTAAGAGGAACAGTTGGTTCAAACCGAGGCATTTCCTCCTCATCGGGCATATAAGTATAATCATGTCTCAAAGGGGGCGGACACTTCTTATACCCAACACCTTTCTTGTTTCCCTTTAGTTGTTGAACATCAATAATGTGATCGAGCACAAATCGGGAGTTAGAGTAACTCTCCAATTTTTGCTTGATTGCATCATGCTCACATTTGGCAATGGCTAGTTCCTTTTTAGTTTCCTCAACAATGTTAATGTAATCATTTATACTAACTTGTTTATGATAAACAGTTTTTGTCACTTCGGAAACATTTTTCTTTTGAATTTCAATCATAGATTTAAATTATTTTTCGTTTCGAACCAAAGCCATATTCGCTTCTTTGCATTTAGCCATTTCAACAACTAAACTCTGATTGTGAATATGAATCTTATCACATTCAAGTTTTATTCTATCAAATTCATTTTTCATATATTCACAATCTCTACAGTTGATAAGAATTTCAGATTTTACCTGACTTGTAGAATCTGAGACATTTGCCATAAAGGCAGTCTGAGAAGAGAAAGATCCATCTTCAGTGAGAATCTTCTCCATTTCTTTTGATGTCGCATCAGCTTTCTTGATCAAGTCAGATTTCTCGTTAGCATCATTCGACAAATTATCAGCTTCAGAATCCATTCCCTCCTTGACGTGTGATTCTGAACTGTAATAGCTTCCTGAAGATTCACCATCACTGACATTCTTGACAACTTCAGCATAAAGTGCAGTTCTTGTTTGATCACTGTTTCCTAACGGTATGGTCGAACCACAATCGACAGTAGGTTTAGGAAAATAGGCACTTGGATCGAAAACAGGAGGTGGAGCTGATTGAGGAAACGGAGAAGAGTTTGTATTTGATACAAACGCCGTTTGTAACTTTGGTTGTCGCAGACTAGCTGACGGGTCAAAACCTCCTCCAGAATAAGCCTGAGGTTGAGTAGTAGAAACTGGAGGTATAAAAGGAATAAAACCTCCTCCAGAATAAGCCTGAGCTGAACTGGAACTAGCTGACGGGCTAAAACCTCCTCCAGAATACATTTGAGCTGAACTGGAACTAGCTAACGGGCTAAAACCTCCTCCAGAATACATTTCACAAAAAAAACTGGTCACACACTTGAAAACAGACTGTTATCACACTTTTGGAAGTCCTCTGTTTAAAATAATACAAGTATCGACGAAACAGTTGTGATGTTGACCACTCGACGAAACCGAATTATGCTTTGATGTATCGACGAAACAGAAGTGAAAACTTGTTGACGAAACAGAACTGTAAACTGGTTAACGAAACAGAAGTGTAACCTTGTCGACGAAATAGAATTTATTCTTGTTGTCGACGAAACAGTTGTTGTATGTTGATATTGGCGAAACAGATTGATCTCAGGTCGACGAAACTGAATGTTGAGAGATGTCCGACGAAACAGAAGAATAAACTGTTTGACGAAACTGATTGTTGCTTGTTGATCAACGAAACACAGTTCCACGAAACAAAGATAAGCTGCTTTGGGCTTTTTGACTTCGAAGAAACAAGGAGGTATGTTGTTTGTGACTGGCGAAACACTTAAGCCCACATAAAGCCCAAACAACTTGAAATTTAATTTAATGTGAAGCCCAAATCACTGTTAATATTCGGCCCACCTCAAAGTAACGAAACAGGTTGTATTTTTGTATCCCACGAAACAGAATTATAATTTAATGATCTCGACTGCAAACCAAACAAAAGTGTATAAAATAAAGCAATAATAACAACACGGATTAACCAATGAAACACACTCTATTGATTAACGGGATGAGAACCGATTACAAACTGATACAAACACAGTTTTGACGGAATTTTGACAGAGTTTCTTTACAAGTATTTTCTGATCTCTCTGCACTCATCTCTGAGTTCAAATGAACACAAGATGTTGTTTTTATACTAAGACACAGACCAGACATGACGAAACTGAAATAACTACGGCGAAACACATAAAGTCGACGAAACACAACATGTTTCGTCGACAAACATATTAAGTCTATATGTTTCGTCGTTTACAATAGGAGCCCAAATAAAGTCAAGAGCCCACACATGTCTTCGGCCCAAGTAAGAAGGTTACGGCCCATCTTTTGGTTTCTGTTGTAATCTTCCACTAAGTTTCAACATAGGACAAATGTTATGACATCATCATGACATCACTAAGGTGATGTCATGGTGATGTGTTTGCGGGAAAGGCTTGCGGCGCTCCGTGCCTCGCGTGTCGAACTCTGGGGCGCACGACTGAGGAATGTCGTGACTTCGGGCTTGAGCCGGACCTAACCGTGTCGAAACCAAGTCGAACTGAGCCGAGTCGAACCGAGCCGAGTCGTGTCCACATAAAGTGTACCAACAGTTTCTCAATTTCATTTTTAACATCTGATTTAACAGACTGTGTTTGGATAACCTCTGGTTTCAAAGCCTTTTCAACTTCTTTTCTTTGATTCTTTTTCTGTTTCATTTCCCGTTGTTTAACAAGACGAGGGTCCTGTTTTGGTGAAACAGATCTTTTATGGTAAATGTTACCACAGGGGTATCAACTTTTGCCTTTCCTTTCGTGAGATATGGACAGTTTCTGATAATGTGCCCATACTCACCGCATTGAAAACATGATCTTCGCTTAACAAACCACGGAGTATCATAATTGTATGAGCTTGATGATGAACTTCGTGATCTTGAGGTACTTGGTCCTACATCACAACAGTTTGTGTGTTGTGTGTAGTTGTTTTGACTGTTTCTTTTCAAAATTTTCTTTTGCATAACAAAATTTGTGTTTGATTTGTTTTCAAAAGATTCAATTTTATCATTCCCCCAAGACTTCACGAAGTTTATCTTCTGAAACTTCTTCTTGTTCTGAGTTCTTTTGCCCTTTCTCTTTCCTTGATTAGCATCATTTTGCTTTTGTCGATCTGGAAGTTTTTGATTTCCATATTGTTTCCGAACATTGGCTTTTGGGATGGGAGTACACTGATTTACTACAACTCTTGGGCTTGACTTTCCCAAAAACTTACTGGTTGAATCCTTAAACACTTTATCAATCAAGGATTGATTAACATTTTTAATGGGAAAATCTTGGTTTGAGTAGACCCTATCATCACCAACCAGAGTATACAGCAAATTCACACTCTCAGACTCTTGCGCAGAAGTTGGCTCAACCAGAACAGTCTTAGCAGGTTTTGCGGGAGGATCACATAGAAATATGATTCTCGAGAGGTATGTCCTCTTCTTTGATCACCGCATCAGACTGTGCTGAGTTAGTATCATCGGATTCATCATCTGAAGAGTCGGCATCCTCAACAATGATCGGAGGATCTTGATTTTGTTCAGTTGTTGAAACTTTCGTATCTGCTGATTCATTCGAATCTGAGGATACTTCCTTTCTGAAACCAAGTCCAGCTGCGCATTCCTCTAGATCTAATGGAACTGATGGCTCAAAGTGAGGTTTATCCTCCTCATCAGGCATTGCGGTATAATTTTGTCTAACAGGTGGAGGACACTTCTTATAACCAATGCATGTGACATCATTCTTCTTTTTCTGTATGTCAATGATGTGATCCAGCACATACCTAGAGTTTGAGTAACTAACTAACTTAAGCTGGATCGCCGAATTTTCACACTTAGCACAGTCCAACCCCTTTTGTGTTTCCTCGAGCCTATTGATGTAATTGTTTATGGCAGTTTGTTTTCTTGAAACTATTTTTGTTAGCTCGAACTTATCTTCCTTTAATGTGTCAATTATCTTTTTAAATTCCTTTTCATGATTTTTGTGAAACATATTGGCCTCTGTGCATTTTGAAAGATCCACGATCAAATTTTGATTGTGGATAAATGTCACGTCATACTTGCATTGCAAATCATTATATTTGTTTTGCAAATCCGACAATTTGCTTTGCAAATCAGACAATTTAGCATTTAACTCAACACAACTATCACACCTATTAGATTTTGGTTCATCGACACATACCTGACTGGATTCACTTTCAGATATTGACTCACTTGCCTCAGAATCAACAACTTCCCTTGATGATTCATATTCAGATCCATCCTTGCTTGAACTTGAACTTGTAACATCATCAACTGAATTACCGCCATGTTCAGAACTGTCATCATTTCCCGAGGACTCACAATCGCTAACATTCTTGACAATTTCAGCATAAAACGTCATTCTTGTTTGACCACTGTTCTCCAACTGAACTGTTGGATCATAATCATAATCGACAGTAGACTTATCCCAAAGCTTGATTTTTGAAGATGGAGGAGGGTTATTTGACGGTATAGGATACTGAAACCAAGATGGCACTGATCCCTTTGATGAAGTGTTTCCGTAGCAAGCTTGTTGTTGACCTTTGTAGTTTGGATCAAGAAATAATGGTACTCCAGTAGACCAATAGCTTTGCTCTGAAGCAACTAGTTGTGGTGTTCCATACATATCTGTTGCCATTTTCGGTTTACTTTGATGAGAAGGATCATATGAAGATTGAGATCCTAAAATGCTTGACCCCCAAAGGTATGTACTCATGTTTGATTGTAAATACCAACTTACAAACCAACTGTGAATCTTTTGAAAAGCTTTTGTGAAAGCCTAGATGTCCACGAAAAATAACAAGTCCCGACAGAACAAGCTCATGAAAATTGTTTGTAAACTATATAATCCACAAAAAAATGGGAGCCTAAACTCAGATAACCAAATAACAACCTAACGAAGAATACAAGTGAAATACAATCCCAAGAATAATTAAGCCTACGAAAAATGTATTTTGGCCAAGCCCACTTTCACAAAAAATAGCAAATGAAAAATAACAGCCCACGAGAGAAATGACGGATCAGCCCACTATGAAAACTCATGAAGAGTGGACAGGCCCAATAGAATTAACGAAAGACTATGTAATTCAGGCCCAAAGAATCAACGAAACACCATGAAGTTTTGTGAGGAGTGTTTTGTGAGTATCGGTTCTTCTTTGAATAAGACAACACAAGGGTGAAGAATGTTTTTCTTAGGATAGGACAAAAGCAAATGTTCTTCTTAGAAGAATTGTTCAAGAAGAATGTTCTTCTTAGGACAAGACAAAAGCCAAGAAGAATGTTCTTCTTTGAATAAGACAAAACAAGGGTGAAGAATGTTATTCTTAGGATAGGCCAAAAGCAAAGGTTCTTCTTAGAAGAATTGTTCAAGAAGAATGTTCTTCTTAGGATAAGACAAAAAAACAAGGTTCTTCATTGACTCACAAGTATCTTTCTTTGACCTTATCTCTGAAATGGTTTTTCTTTGAAACAAGACAAAAAAATGGGTTCTTCTTTGACTTAGGTGATTCGCAGGTACGGGGATTCAAAAAAAAGTTGGTGGAAAGTTGGTAACCTTTTTGTATTTTGACAGGATATGGTTTCTGAGATAAGGTTAAGTGCAGGCAACACAGATCACATTTTCAGCATAGATTTGAATGTTATCTTTTCAACAAAGAAAATCTGGTGACTTTCCGGTTAAAACACTTCACCTGAAAAATTGTCGAACAAGATTTTTTTGCAATAAATTTTAAGAAAAACCCTATATTAACATGTCTCCATGTATTTCAACAAGGTTTTTGTAAAAATTTTAAGCAAACAACAAGTTTTTCTAAACTTTTAACGCATTTTACTTTTAAATCTTGAATATCTTGTTTTAACTTCAAGAAAAAAATCTCAGAAACCTTCAAAACTTTGCTTAAAAACACAACCAAAAGCTTGGATTTAACAAGGAAGAGAGCCTATACCACTTGTAGGTCCCCAGAGGAGGATCTAGAACAACCTATCCTTGTTGTTTAACATACCCACAAGTGCGGAATCCAAGAGAGTATGCAACCAAGCCAAAGAACACAAGATACAAGACAAAGATTTAAACTTTAAAGCTCCTTTGTATATTCAGCAGAGTTTAGGATACAAGATAATACAAGATAAAACTCTCCTGTGTGTTCTCTAAACCTATCTGTTCTGCAAGTTCCCTTTTTATAGCCAAGACCCAGTACACCAAAGAAAAATGTCCTTGGCCTAGATATAAGCCGAAGAAGAACCAAAATCAAGAAGAACCTGGGTTCTTCTTGAGAACCTCCCTGCGAAAAACTAACGGAAGAATAACTATGTAATTCTTCAGTATGGTTCTTGGTGAGTTTTTCTTCATGAGTTTTTATAACACATGGAAAGTTAAAATAATCACATGACATCATCATGGTGATGTCATGGTGATGACCGTTCGCGGCTCTTCGTGCTCCGTGTGTCGGTCTCTAGGGCGCACAAAGGAGGAATGTCGCGACGTCGGTCTTGAGCCGAACCGAACCGAGCCACATCCACACAAAACTGTATCAAACATTTGGATAAAGAGCATGACATCATCATGGTGATGTCATGGTGATGTCGGTTTGTGGCTCTTCGTGCTTCGCGTGTTGATCTCTAGGGCGCATGAAGGAGGAATGTCGCGATGACGGTCTTGAGCCGAACCGAAACGAGTCGAACCTAACCGAGCCGCATCCACAAAATATGCATCAACAGTGGTTGCTGACATTAAACGTTTTTGTAATAGAATGGGCCAAACATGGAAGTTGTTGAAAATTAGTGTGATGGATACATAATTATTGTATGACCAAGAAAGACGTGCAATGTTTAGTTTGACACTTAACCCTTAGGATTTGACTTGAGCGTTTCTCTACTTGGATTTCAGGTGAATTTAATAAGTGATTTTATGTATTAAACTGTAATGCTTGGAAATCTTAACTTGAATAAATTTGAATAAAATGCTATGATTTGATCCAACTCAGTGAAAAGTATCCGATAAGAAGGCACAAGGTCACCAATTAAGTCAGTGGCCATCTAAAACTAATCAGTGAAAAGTATCTGATAAGAAGGCACAAGGACACATAAGCTGGTTCGACCAACAATAATACCTACTAGAAGTCAAAAGTGATTCAACAATATATCTATATCATATACCAATGAAGTATGAAATTGATATATAAATCACATATAATCAATGGAAAAGTTGGAAATGATGACAATTGAAATTGGAAACCCGTAAAACACAGCAAATATAATCAACGACCGCTAAAATAATTTGACTTGAGCGTTTCTCTACTAGGATTTCAGGTGAATTTAATAAGTGATTTTATGTATTAAACTGTAACGCTCAGAAATCTTAACTAGAATAAATTTGAATAAAATGCTATGATTTGATCCAGCTCAGCTCAGCTCAGCTCAACGACCGCTAAAATAATAATTTAGTTCCAATACGAACAATTAAATATAAGGTATATGTTAACAAACTAACAATCTTTTTCAATTTCGTCTTTGTCTTGCGTTGCGTTGCGTTGATGTCACGCGTTTTTCTATATTATTGACCTGGCGGCCAATTGTTTCACGTTCTCTATTATTAAGAATGTGGTTGATGAAGTTAAACCTTTTCGTAGCAGAATGGAACAAACATTCCGGTTTTTGAAAATAAGCATGGTGGATTGTATCACCAACAGAGACCTGCAATGTTTTGTTTGACACGTAACGCTGAGGATTTGACTTGAGTGTTTGTTTGTTTGGATTACAGGTCAATTTTTGTGATTTTATGTATTAAACGTTAAGTCCGGAAACTTAACTTATATGATGTTGAATAAAATTCTTTGATCTGATGCATCTCAGTGAAAAGTATCGGATTAGATTAGATGGAAAAAGGACACGAAGTCGGTGACCTTCATTGACTTGCCAATTTATTATTTTAACTTCTTGATTTTCAAAAACATCATACATGTATTTAAAACTGATTTTTTTCTGATGATTTAAATCGTACAGGAAAATGGATGGAATTATGGTGATCATGCACAACACATAAGCCGCTTAATTAGACCACCAATAATACCTACTTGAAGTCAAAAGTGATTCAACAGTACCTCTATATCATATACTAATGAAACATGAAATTGATATATAAATCACATACAATGAAACAATGAGAAAGCTGGAAATGATGACAACCTCAGCAGTTGTTTTAGTGAAGTAAAAATTATACAAGGGATCACAAAAGCAGTTCTCTATGGATGAGGTAGGGAAGGAAAAGGAAAGTCCTTGGGCAACTCAGGAATGGTGGGTTTAGGCAGGTCGTGGACTTCTGGAACCTTTGGTACTTCGGGTTTTGGAAGAGTTGGAAGCTCTGGCTTTGGAATTTCAGGAAATGTAGGCTTGGGAAACTCGGGAATGGTGGGCTTTGGAAGCTCAGGAACTTCTGGCTTCTGAACCACGGGGACCTCGGGCTTTGGAACCTTGGGAAGTGTAGGCTTGGGAATCTCAGGAATGGTAGGCTTTGGAAGCTCTGGAACTTCAGGCTTTGGAACCACAGGGACCTCAGGCTTTGGAACCTCGGGAAGAATAGGCTTGGGAATCTCAGGAATGGTAGGCTTTGGAAGCTCTGGAACTTCAGGCTTTGGAACCTCGGGAAGTGTAGGCTTGGGAATCTCCGGAATAATGGGCTTTGGAAGCTCAGGAAGTGTAGGCTTCGGAATCAAAGGAAGTGTCGGCTTTGGAATCTCTGGAAGTGTCGGCTTAGGAAGATCGGGAACCTCCAAAAGATTACGTGCCTCTGCAAAGCGTTTTCCGCCGCTGGTTGATTAAAGTGACAAACAACAATATCATGATGAACGAACTAACCTTGTAACAGGCCATTGATGTTATAAAAGGAGGAGATTAGAGCAGTATGAAGCTAGGAAAATATTTTAAGTTGGCTTGAGGATGAATATCCAACCTTGTGTGAAGTTGATTTATATAGAGTACGTCGTATGGGGGTAGGGCTGTTCAAAAAGCTCGCGGCTCGGAGCTCGCTTGAAGCTCGCTCGGATTTAGCTCGGAAAAAGCTGGCTCGATTTGGCTCGGTTTAAAAGTGAGTCGAGCCGGCTCGGCTCGGTTAGAAAGTGAGTCTAGCTCGGCTCGGCTCGTAACGAGCCGAGCTGGCTCGGTCCGGCTCGCTTTGTAGCTCGGCTCGGTTTAGCTCGAATTATTTTACTTATAATAAGTTTTAATTTTATATACATTATAATATATTACAAAAAAACTTATTATTATTTACATGTATATATGTTTGTAATTTGATATTTATGACATATTTGAAGATTGATTACCATACTAATGAACTAATATTATATTTTATTGAAATTAAAACTTATTTTGCGTTGTTAAACTTGATTTTGGTTTGAATTGTATTAGGTTGAACTTATTTTGAATATATTCTTTTAAATTATTGAATAATATTTTAGGCTATTAAATTTTAAGAGGTATATATTAGTTTTTTATATAAAATCGAGCCAAACCAAACCGAGCCGAGCTAGCTCGGTTTAAAACCAAGCCGAGCCCGAGCTTATATTTTCAGCTCGGTTTCAAATCCGAGCCGAGCCAGCTCGGTTTATAATCGAGCCGAGCCCGAGCTTGGCCTGGCTCGGCTCGGCTCATGAACAGCCCTATATGGGGGTAATGGTCATAAGTAGACAAGTTGGTTGAAACTGGTATAGAAATTGGAATGTTAGCTCAACTTCTCACCTGTACAAGGTGAGTTGCCCATATATGGTTGAAAAAACTGCATATTAGATTCCTTATCTGGCAAGCTTCCGTACAGTTCCATTGACTAGCTAGTCAATTTTAATATATTAACTAATATTGTAACAAGTTGTTTCTGGGTAAAAGAGACATAAATGATAAAGTCAGAATAGTTTTAAGATGTAAGGTTTTCTGGATATTAATTAAATATATTTATTATGAAACAAATTTCAAATATGGTTTTATTTTCTACCACCAATGTGAAATTTCGGTTTTTCTTTTTTAATTTTCAGCGAGGCATTTGCAGCATGGCATTATATTCTGAATATTTAATACACATAATAATTATGTAAACACAGGAATCATTTCCTCTCCAATTGAGAGTGGAAACGATGGTGGCTTATGTATTAATAGGGACTAGTGAGAATGCCCGTACATTTGTTTTGTCGCCTATTTGTTTGGCCAGTTAAACACAATCAAATAGTTCTTAAAACCCGTTACCAAACATAAATCTTTATTTTTATAACTAATATAAGTCACCGACGATATAACCAATAATGGAATCTGTCTCTAAACAACACCCCAAGAGCTTGACCACATTCCGATGGTTAACTCGTGTTAAGATGACTACTTTATTTATGAATTGTTGTATTTGGCTATCATCCATTTCTTTGGACTTCTTGATTGCTACCACTCGTTTGTCACGCAAAATACCTTTATACACAGTACCAAAGCCACCTTGGCCCAGAATCATATCCTTGGCACAATTGTTGGTTGCAATCTCCAAATCATTGCCCTAATTAATAATACCTAGCAAACGGGTCGGGTCGGGTCATGGGTCAAAATGGGTCTCACTCTTACTCTGCTTCTTCCTTTTGCATGATACGACACTCATTTCTTGAATAATCCCTTACTGACAAACGATTCCGCTGTAATACATAAAACCATGTTAGATAAAGGATAAAAGTTTTCAAGTCTGATACAATTTATAATGACCATAAAATGCGCGTAGTTATGTTCAAGATGGAAGTAATTTGGTTTAATGTATATTACCAACGATAAGCCTAGCTGCATCAAATCCATGATTTTGTGTAGCATTTGCCCGGGCTGAATGGATAACACAGACATCGAATTTGAGTACAAACCATGCAACTTGTTTTTAAAGTTCACAAAGACTCGACAAAAGACATTAATTAAAATTATTCTTTGAAGGTTGTGTCTTATTTAGAATAAGACACACAATCCAAATCCTCAGACATAGGACGACACCTTTTATTCTCAACTTTACTTGAAACATCCAAACGCGCGCCAGATGCATACTTAATTTCCTGAAATACATGTAGTTTGAAAACATCAACAAAAGTTGAGCGAGTTCATGTGTGTGTTTGTGTGCATGAATAAACCTTTATAATCATTGAAAGTATGAATGTATGTTTGTAAACTCCTGGTATGAAAGCAACAAGGAAAACAGATCACCAATAGTTTGCAAGGCCATTGATATGTGTGAAGTGATGCAGGAAAACTCAAACCTAACAGATTTGTCTCCGGGAATAAGACATAGTCACCACATGGGCCACCCTAGTCCACATGGGTGTGGGCTCGCTACACCCAAATAGATCTATCACTCATGTCCCTCGGTCCTACAACGAGGATTAATGGCCTTAAGTGTTGTACCCACCACTCACATGATCAAGTAGTACCCTTCCTTAGCTAACCATACCAAATCGAAATGTTTGTATACAGTTTGTAACATGTATTTCACCCCCGAAGTTATAAAACCAAAAACAGTTAAAGAAAAGGGGGTAATGAACTCACAGTATTGCGTCTTCTATCACCGTAACTCAGGCTTCTCGGATAAACACGACTACCTACAACGTACTAATGTCTATTAGACGAGCGGGCCGTGCCTTGACTTAGTATTAATGTCTTTGAGTTACGATTCTTTTGGTGTCTTCGATATTATTCTGAGTTTTATAATTATTTGTTAAAATAATAAATATTTTAACTTAAATTATATTTATTAAATTTTTGGAATAATAATATATTTTTGGCTTGATACACACCGGGTATTTACACATGTATATCCTTCCCAAGGATGGGGTATCTTTCACTTGTATATTTTTGTCTTATATCGGGGTCGTATTCCGGTGTGTTTTATACGTACGAGAATACGTATTTTTATTGAATTCATTAAGTATTCTTTATACGTAATTTCATATTAATTATTCCGGAATATTATCTTTAATAGAGATTCAATATATATTTAAGGGATATTACTTAGAAAAATTATTCATAATTTTTCTTTGGGCAAAATTATTTGTAATTTCTCATAAGCTTCAAAAATATTAATATATTTCCAAGTCCAACTTAGAAAATATATTTAAACTCATTTTTCTTCCAAAAATGATATGTTTCATACTTATTTGAGAAAATATATATTTTACTCAAAAATATTGTATCTCATGTTTGTGTAAGAAAATATATACTTCTTAAAAATAATATATCTTCTAAAATTTCAAGAAAAATATATATTTCATATTTGTCAAAAATAATATATTTTTCCTTGTCAAAATATGATATATTTTTGTATTATTGTAAAAATCTTATTTTAATTCCTTGGTGTCCAAAATATTATTTACCAAAATATACTTTGTGAACAGGTTTTTCCAGAATATTTTTGTAAGTCTTATTCCATAGTTCGGTTTCATCAATATTTTGTGTAAATGAGTATATTCACTTGTTGGAATTTTGGTGATATTTTGGATGGAAATTCTTGTTACTTTTGTGTGTTATATTATTTCAAGTCTTAAGTTAATATAACTAATACACAAAATATACAAATAATCACACACCTGTGACTTCTAAATATATATTTTCCAAATACATATTTGGTCACTTTTATTTATGAAAACCAAACTCCAATATTTATATTTTTGTAACAAAAGTTATGGCAAAGTTTTTGTAGGAAACTCATGGTTTAAAATACATTTGTAAATATTTGTTTAAAAATATTTTTCTAAGTGTTCGGATTTTTAGAAAATTTTGCCATAGTTTCCCCTAAAAATGGAGGTTTCTATGTTTTCAAGCATATCATTTTCTTTTGTAAAAATCATCACAATCAATTCACAATCATCAACTAGCAACCTTTACTTACCAATTTTGCCAAAATCATGCATTTTCTACTACTTCATGAACTTGAATATTTGTAAAAAATTGTAGTAACTTACCAATGTTATTAGTAAGCCTAGTTATCCTTTAAAGTGTGATTAGTTCTTTAAAAATGAAGTTTTTAAAGAAGTTAGATGTTTACAACTTCTTGTCACATTTTCTAAAAATATTTCTTTATGCATTCTTCTTGTTACACAAGTATTCCTATACTTGTTTAACTACTAAAAATAAAGTTTGTTTTTGTAAGAACCAAGATTTAACAAAACTTATATTTTTAACTTGCTTTCTTTGATAGACCATTCATAAATATTTAGATCTACAAGTGTTACTACTGGCTTTGATCATTATTCTTACAACCAACTTTGTTATTTCAAGTTCATGCTTCATGTGTGGATGATCTATCATCCTACAACATTTTTACTTTCTCATCTTGCTAGATTATGTTTTTTTTTTTTTATCATGATCTAGCAAGATCTTATGATAATCAACATCATTTTAACAAACAATCAATGATCAACAAGCATAACAACTCATATTCATCAAGATTACTTCATTAAACAAGCCTATGTTCATGTTTACTTCTTATGTTCTTTAGTGTTCTTCAAGTTTTGATTATGATTCTTCTTTAACCACTAAAAATGGAAGTAATGTAGCAAGGTCAAGACTCTTACCACTAGCACAAGGCTAGGGATGATTCAAATGTAGAAAACAAGTGGATAAAAGCAAACAAGAGAGGTTCTTCAAGCTTCAAGGCCACCAAGCTCCTTAGTCTTGCCTCTAGCACCTTTGTATATACTTGGAATGGTTATAGGTTGGATGAAGAATGATGATGATGGTGGTGCTATGTTCAGCCAAAGGTAAGCAAGGGAGAGGGAGAGAAGAGTGTGTGTTAGTGTGTGTGAGAAATGAATGGTATGAACCCAAGTGTCTTCTTATAACCCATGCTCTCATTTTATCTCATGGTTATTATGTTTAGTAAAGTGTTAACATATCTAATTAAATAATGAAATAAAATCAACTTGGTGGGGGCCATGTTGGCCGTGAACTAGGTGGGGGGGGGGGGGGGTTTCTAGATTAGGTTTCAACTAGTTTAGTTACAATCTAGTTTAAATCCAAGTATTAGTTACATGTTCTAGTTATTAGATATTTTTAGGGGGTGTTATGATGTTCGGGGATCATAACTAGCTTAGTAATGTTAAAACCTGTGCTTCTAGTGTCTGGTTGGTTACTGGTTCATTAAGGTGCTAAACCTTGCAGTTTAGTGTGGTTTATATATCTTTTTGTGACACTTTTAATTCCCGACACTTAGGAATGCATTCAGGACCATTTAACCATATTTCTGCATAAAATTTGATTGTTAAATTGCTGAATTCAGCACTTTGGGTGAGTTTTAAGAACTTTCCGGCACTTAAACTATCTCTAGGAAGGTAGTTTTATGATCCTTACTTTTCTACACACTATACTAGTGTAATACTTAATTTCTGGCTCATTCTGTGTCTAAATGCATCGTCTGTCTATGTGCTGAGTTCTGTTAGCATTTTCCTGATTTATCAGATAACTATGCTAACTATACTTAATGCATCATTCAAGGCAATATAGCTTTCATGCATTATTGGTATAACATTAAACAATGTATGATGCACATGTATGTATAAAGCAGAAATCAGAAAGCAATTAATTGCAATTCAGCACAGTCATTAAACACTAATCCTTTTTTAATAATTGTACGGATACCCAGAATTTTGACAGTTGTCACATTCTCCCCCTGTTAGGAAAATCTCGTCCTCGAAATTTATACTACCTTAACTCCTTAGGGTTACGTCATGCATGTATAGATATGAATAATCACCACAGTAACTAACCACATTACCAAATCAAGACCTATTGATTCAGGTGAATCCAAGGACATCTTTCTATATTAAGAATCCAATGGTTAAAAGGTATGTCTCTCAGAATTCGATGTCAAGGGATGCGAGATGTATAGATGTAACATCTGGTGTCACTTACATCACATGGGTCCAATAAAAGGGGAGTTCTGACCAATAGAATTTCAACAGATTGTTTACAATATGCAAATGAATTTTTGAAACAATAACATCCACTAGACGTACTCAAAATCAGCAAGCTTAAATGTGACAGTAACATGGAAATGATCCGTCAACTTTCGAACAGAAGGATGAATAAAATTGGTGTGTCGACAGGTATGGAAACGCAAGAATACACCGAAATGAAATACAATCGAAGTTGGCGTACCATTGTCTTAATTCATAGTTGCACTAAGAATGTTTAAAAGACAAGTTGAGTAAGAATAAGGGTAGTTGCGTGTGAAACGGTTGACCATGACTAGCACAAGCTACAAGTTTGTAACGATACCACAGGGTGTCGCAATTGACATAATTTAATAACAGCGGTGACCAAACAAGTTCACCGTTGTTTGAAATCAAATGAAAGTGCAATGAAACAATCTGAAGGTTTGATTTACACAATGTATAGAGTTTTCAATTGAATACGGAACATCAAAGGACTACCGGTTTCGATCGAAGATGAAAAAGTGATAAACACTGCAAAGCATTTGATCGCTAATGAAAGAACCTTTAGGAGGTACACTGGAATATAAAATGAATCTTATGTACCATTGTCTTGACACACAACTGTGTTAAGGCTACTTTAATCATGATGAAATAGAACGGATTTAGAGCTAGTCAATAAATAAACAATTAAATACGTGTATGAGGTGCGTAAACGAGATTAGCGCAAGCTTCAATCTAGTGAAAACATCACAGCAAAGTGTTGGTGCATGCGTCTGTCGACTTCGTCTTGTATCGAGTCTTAGATTAGAATTGTTAGATCAGGGTGCGTTGTACGAGAAAATAGGATGGTTTAAGGTGTGTTTAAGGTGATTTCGCTAGAAATAGGTGATTTAGCTTGAAATGACAATTGACAGTTTCAAGCGAAATGAAGTCTATTGATTTCGCTTGTACTAACACTATGTCATCTTCAAGCGAAACCCTATCTCTATATATACCTCTCAAGCGAAAATATTTGTAACGGTTCCTAAAATTCATACCGAAGTGCTGCCGGTTTGAATTCTGATTGTACTAGTTATATCAATCAAAATAGTGTTTAAAGTGATTTGCAAGCTGTGTTTGAGTCTGTTTGTTAGTTTCCGCATCTGAAACAGATAAAAGCTCCTCTGAACGACTCGTTCGGGTCAGCTACACGATCCTACAATTGGTATCAGAGCTCAGGAGGAGGAGTTCTGCAGTTTTCAGCTTGATTTCATCTTGATTTCTTACTTCTACACCTTGTTTTCTGAATTAAACAATTTTTCACGGTTAAAATGGCCTGAATTTCACATATTACAAGCGAAACGGTATTTTAACAAACCCTTGAGAATATCAGCGTAAAATACGGACTAAAACTGACAAAATTGGACCAATAACCATATTTCGCTTGAGCGAATCATCAGATTTCGCTTGAAAAAGTGTTTCCATTTCAAGCGAAATAATAGGTTTCGCTTGAAAAATCACTGGTTTCGCTTGAGAAGGTCATTCATTTGTTTTCGCTTGAAAGTTCTAATCTGATTTCGCTTCAAACAAGTATTTCGCTTGAATTGACATTTTGGTTGAAAATTTTGATCTCGCTTGAAGTGTGTGTGCGGGATATTTCGCTTGAATGAGGTATCTCGCTTGAAACTGTCTGATTTGAGAAAAAAATTTACGGAATCATGAGTGAAGAATTTTACAATGCGTTCGCAACATCTCCGACTACTCCAGCTTCTATTGCTCAGAACATGAATTTGGAAAACGAAACCGGAACATTACAAAAACCCCCGAAGCTAATGAGCATTGAAGAGTATTACGGATGGAAAGACAGATTTGAAAACTGGGTCCAAGCTAACCATCTGAGATCATGGGAATGCATTCTGAAGAAGTATGTTCTACCACGTACAGAGTTGCAAGTTGTGAAAACAATTTCTGAATTCAGTGACCAAGAACGAGATATGTACAAAGCTGAGAAAATGATGATCAGTTTACTTCAGCAAGCTATCAAAGAAGACATCTTTGTGTTGCTTCAACATGACAAGACTTCAAAATCAATTTGGGATGCTCTTCGAATCAAGTTTGAGGGAAGTGAAAACATGATTAAGAGTAAAAAGGCACTGCTTAAGAAGGAATTTGATCTATTCACTAGTTTGCCCGGGGAAGATACAAAGAAGCTAATTGAACGATATTGCCACTTAGTGCGATCCATGTCGATGCTAAGCATAACCAAAGATCGAGAAGAATGGGTCGACAAACTAGCTGATGCTTTACCTCAGAAAGAGTGGGGTACTTACTTGATGATCCTGAAGAACACTGGAGTTTACGATGATTTGACGATTTCTCAGTTTATTGAGAAGATTTAGGGTCAAGATCTGGAACAGCAAAAGATTGCAAGGATGAATAATCCAAGTGGTCAGCAAGATGTGAAAATGTATTACAAAGGCAGTGTTCCAGAAGCTGAAAGAAGTCCAAAGATTCAAACTGCTTTTAGTGCTGGAGACTCATCTGAAAATGTTGATCAAAGTTCAAACAATAGCAGTGGATTCTCTACATATCCGAGTGTTAATCCCAAGAGTTCATCTGAAAGTTTTCATTCTCAAAGCACAAAAACTGGAAATGGTTATGTGATACAGTGCAACATTGCATTGAATCTTCCAGATGGTCAAAGTTTTTCTGAAGAAGTTGCAAAAGATCACATGGCATTACTTGGTTCTGTGTTACTTTCTTATAAAGGCTTGGTTGCAGGGAGGATCGGGAATCCTATGTTGACAAAAGAGGATTACGATCATATAGACGCTGAAGAAATGGAACTAATGGATATCAAGTGGTGTCTAGCTAGTGTCCTTAGAAGAGCTGAAAAGTTCAAACTGATTACTGGAAGAAATGATTTTCTTGATGCACATGTTTCTACTTTAGATTTTGATAAATCTAAAGTTACTTCTTTTTTCGATGCAGGGAGAAAGGTCATTTCAAGAGAGAATGCAAGAATAGAGAGGCAAATGATGCAAAGAATCCATTTGGTAAGGATGACTACTACCGGAAAGCTATATATCAACAAGTTGGTCAACAACAACACCAAGAACCTCAAGTGGCTCATGGTAGAAAAGTGATAGAGGATTCAAAGAGAGCATGTTTGGTGAATCAAGATAATTTCAGCTGGGATAAATACATTTCATCCGACAACAAAGCATGCCTAATCAATCAAGAAGATGAAAGGTTACCTCAAGGATTCAGCTGGGATATGTTTGTGGATAAGAATGGGAATTTTAAAGCTTTCATTGCAAAGATAGTTCAAGAACCAGATATGTTTACCGAGTGGATGAAATCTATTGGTGTTAGTGTAAAGAATGAAGATGAAAAATCTATTTCATCAGATGAAAGCTTAGAAAGATCAAATGAGAGTTCAGAAAGAAAAATTGTATTTGATCAAACACCATCTGATTCTGGTTCTTCAGATGATAATTCTGACAAATCAGTAGAGTTTGATCAATCACCAGTTGATGATAGTAGTGACGATGAACAAGAAAGACATATTAATGTTGCAAAATCTCATATCTCTCCTGAAAGTTTTCATTTTTATTTTGCAGATCGTTTAGAAAAGCTGAAAAAGAGACGAGCAGCAAAAGAACAAACGCAAATGAAGAATGAAAGTGTTGTTCAAAATGATGAAGTTAAAAGTTTTGCTGAAGAGATTGTTGAGACTGAGCAGGTGGGTAAAGCAGAAAAGCTGACTGAAGCTGAGAAAGTTATAGAAGTTGAAAAGATTGTGGAAGTCATCAAGCCTTGCTCAAAGTGTTTAGAACCATGCAAGGAATGCGCAGCAAAAGATGAGAAGCTAGCTGAGTTTGAGAAGATGAAAGAACAATTACTATTCAATCTCAACTATGTAAAGGAGTCTTATGATGTTTTGAACAGAACAGTAACTGGTCTTCAAAAGACCAACTCTGAAAGAGAACAAGCATTAACCATGATGAATGTTGTGATGATGACAAAACATAAAGCTATAAATTTCTACATCGAAGAAAGTGCAAAGTGGAAGCAAGAGTTGGAGACTGAGAAAATTGAGAATGAGAGGATCAGACGATTATTACAAAGTTATTATAGTTCTGATTATCTTATTGATCGAATTTATCCAACTGTTGCAGGTTTCGAAGCATTTCAGGATGACAAGCCAAAGAAGGAAGATACTGGTAAGAAACCGACTGTTAGCTATAACAAGTGTCCGCCTCTGATCTGGGAAGGTTATTCTCCCAGAAAACCAAATTAGGAGCAAGTTTAAAAGGCAGTCAATATAAAACTGAAGTCTGATATAACCGATGAATTACCAGAAAACATTGACGTCACTTTCACAACGTCTGACACTGATCATGAGTCTGAGTTAATAAAAAAGGTGGTCGATCAGGTGTTGGATACAGATGAGGTGTCTGAGTCAAAGTCTGAGTCTGGAGGTTCAAGTTCGTCGGTCAACAGTTCAAAATCGTCGGTTAAAAGGGCTTATAGTAAAGAGTTTTTGCTATCAAAATCTAATTTGAATGAGGAAACATTTGAAGTCGCATACACTTTGAATGATTCTGACAAATTATATTCTGATAAAGAATTTCCAATAAGAAGTGTTAGATTTGAAATGATCAAAAAGGTTTTCAAAATGACAGAAATAAATATTTCTGAAATAAAAGATTTAAATCTTACTGGAAAACCTAAAAAATACACTTCAAGAGTTCAACAACGATTAAACAAGAAAAAGGGTTACAATTCTAGTTCTGGTTATCAAAAGAAACCAAACCATAATGGTAATTTCAAAAAGAAAGGTTTAGGTTTTATTCCATCTGAATATTATAAAAATGAGAAAAATTCTAAAACAAAAACATAATTTGTTTCAGGAGGAAGTGCTGAAGAAGAACAGAAGAAACCATTCTGGAAACAATCAAACCAGGAGTTTCTTGCTGAAAAGAAAAGGAAAGGAACTGGAGTTTTTCACAAAAAGGATACTCGAACCTGTTTCAAATGCAATGAAGCTGGTCACATTGCATCAAATTGTGCTTTGATTACAAAGGAAAAACAGGGAGTATCTGAAAAACTTAAAGAAAAAGTTGTTGATATTGAACCACCAACTGAAAAATTCAAAATTTTTGAAAATTCAACTTATGAAGTTGGTGAGTGTTCAAAGAAAAATTTTTACAAAAAGAAAGCCAAAGACAACCAAATGTGGGTTGTTAAAAAATCTGATGTAAAAATTTGCGATGAATCTGGTTCCACAAAATCAGAAGAGCCACAGGTTGAGGAAAAAGAAGAAAAATCAGTGTCTTCAGTGGATGATGTTAAAATTCCACCACTGAAAGATGAAAATTTTAAACAAAAGGTTGGTAAGATTGAAATCTCGAATCAATTTTATTTTGAGAAGAATAAATTTGATGTTGAGAAAGTTTTTAATGGAAATGTGAAGAAAATTTTTGGGAAGATTATTGATGGGAAATCATAATGAGAAAATTTTTGGGAAGATTATTGATGAAAATTTTCCGGAAAAATCATTTTGGTTAAAACAAACTTAAGTGTTTTGAAATCATAATGAGAAAATAGTTTGTTGTAAGGGGGGGTTCTGATTGTTTATGCAAGTGGATGGTGAATTGAAGCGATTCGATATCGGTTGTCAAATTTACTTGTATAGTTTGTTTTTCAAATTTCCTCTAATGTGTTTGCATTTTAGGGGGAGTAGAAATTTTCAGAAAATCCAAAAACATTAGAAAATTTGAAAAAGTCAAAAACATGATAAAATTAAAAAAAAATGAGTTTTAGTGTAAAAGAAGAGGAAATGATAGTACATCAGTAGACAGTTACAGTATGCTAAAGAATTGTATTGATTAAATAGCGTTAAACGGTCTCACTGATGATATGCCGATAGGTTTTTACACATTTAGTAAGCTTTTTCGGGATATAAACTTAAATTCAAACTTGCTTATTTTGTGGGGAACACTACTTGGATATATAGGTAACCCCTGAAATTTCGTTTGAAGGATCCCTCTTTCTGAGATACTAGGTCTTTATGCTTAGTGATATCTGGGGTATTATCCCGGGACTTCTGATTTTCCGGAAGCAATGGCCTAGTCCCCGGAGAATACTTTCTGCTTGCTTGAAAAATAGCGCCGCCCTCAGCAAAAATGATGACACAATAAAATTGATAATCATTGCTGTTGTAACAAAAGATCCTCTAAAGGGGACCCACCTAAAGTCGAGCCGGCATCTCTCTGCTGAACGGAAGTTCTGACCTGAGCTCTCACGGTTTCGTACTATAATTTATTCCCTTACAGATATCATATGTGGTATACTCACCTGTAAGACTGAATATTGGGATCTGGATACGGGAGTATATTCAAGAGGTGGGACACATGAATGAGTTTAAGTTCTTAAAACATCTAACTTATATCCTGAATTAGTTGAAATTTGTGTGAAAATTTAAGTGGATCATTATATAAGCAATCTAAGTGAATTGTTTAATTCTTAATGTGTAACTGAGCTCAACGGTACTTGTGACTTGTAAAAAACTGATATGATCCTCTTACACAAACTCACAAAAATATTGTTTGTACATATTTCTTTACTGCATTTAATTTCATTCTAAAATCCAAAAAGATTTTTAGTGTGTTTTAGCATAAATTTTTGAAAAATCTAAAAAGATTTTCGACAACTGATGTTGGAGAGCTGATTTTCAAAATCCCAAGTGCTAAACATGATGAGCATGTGGTAAAAGGGAGTGTGTGTATAAATGAGAAAAGTTTTTAAATATTTTTCGGTTCAAGTGGTCATCTGAAGTTTCTATTATTGATATATCATTCTGGTTTTATTTGAGAGAGAGTTTGTATGGATAAATTTTTCAAATGTTAAATTTGTGAGATTTATTTCTGGGTTAAGAATGTCTCATATTTAATTATGTCTCATTTCATTCCGGGCCACAATATGTCTCGTTTCATATTGTGGTACATTTTGGTAGCTCCTAGATGAATAGAATAACGAGACTGACGGGCTTCATCTAGAAGAAGAGTTTTAACTTTACATGTATTTAGAACCCAGATTCGATTGAAACGGGTTTTTAGTTCATTACTATCATCTTTCATGTCTTTGAACTGACCTACAATTCTTTTACCGTCTCTAACCGATGTCTTTGTCTCCTATTTAACTCCTTTTGCACAAAGAAGTAATTGGGACTTTTATATTTAGTGAAAATTATACCTTTCACACTATACTGGTAACGTTAATACCGGAGCACTGGTCAATTTTTCTTTAAGTATTAGAAAGGCATCTTCTTGTATGCTTCCCCATACAATTTCCTCATATTCACGGTTCAATTTGGTTAATGGCCTTGCGAATTTAGAGAAATATTATATAAATCTCCGGTAATAACCCGCAAAACCAAGGAAACTCCTAATCTTTGATGGATTTTTCGGAGGTTTCCATTTAGACACAACTTCTATTTTTGAACGGGTTTATCGACACTCCATCAACACTAATAATATGACCCAGAAATTGTACCATGCGTAGCCAAAAGGCACATATTAAAAACTTCGCGTAAAGTCTTTCACGCTTACACGTTTCGAGTACTCCATGCAAATGACACTCATGATTCGTTTCGCTATTCGAATACACGAGAATATCGTCGATTAATACTATCACCGACTTGTCTAGCATTGGTTTGCAGATGCGGTTCAGGATGTCCATGAAAACCGCAGGTGCATTTGTTAACCCTAAAGACATTACTAAGAATTCATAATGTCCATAACGTGTTCGAATGCCATTTTCGGTATGTCTTCTTCTTTACGCATAATACCAGCGCTCCCCAATGAGAAACGCTTGGCCGTATAAATCTCTTATCGAGAAGGTCTTGCAATTTTGACCACAATTCTTGTAGTTTCATTGACGCTAATTGATACAGATTTTTGGTTACCGGCTTTGCACCTGGAACTAATTTGATGCCAGATTCCACCTTATGTTCAGGTGGTATCCCTGGTAGACCTTCCAGGAAAAACAGTTTCAACTCCCGTACGACTAATACGTCTTAAATTTCTAGAGATTCTTTAGTCAAATCATGTATGTAATCCACTTACATCCATGTGATACAAGCTTATAAGCTTCAATAAATGAGCAATTAGGGAACTACAACTTTTCTCCCCATAAGTAATAACATGTTTTCCGATCGGAGACATTAGTTATATCTCCTTATGGTTGCATATTTTTTTTTGCGTGATATCGAGTTAGCCTATATTCCGATTACCACTTGGATTTCTCCCATTAACATGGGAATTAGATCGACGAAGTAATCTTCATCGTCAATACTTAATTTGCAGTTTCAACAAATATCACAAACAATAATACTTTTTTTTTTATTATTACCTATTTCTACTTTTAGAAGCATAGGTAATTTCGTTAACACGAATGTAGGGTGTTGAATAAAACGATATAAAAAAAAGATTTATTCGCACCCGTACTAATTAAAATTCATGCTGGAATTGAATTTATAAAAGTTATACCTGAAACAACACCAGGTTTAGCTTTAGCCTCTACGGCTGTCATGTGGAACGACCTTGCCCTCGATTTCTGAGCATTAGACTTTGTGTCAGTTGTTTCTTTGGTTCCAACCAGCTATGGACATTCAGACTTCTTATGTCCCGGCTTATAACATTTACCCTTGTGAATTTTTCCACATATTTTACACTAATGTAACCCCCTTTTTGTAACTCCTTTCTTGGGAGCTTTAATACACTTTAATTTCTTTACGGGACTTGGATTCACATCTAACATCCTCCTTTCATCTCTTTTTTGTAAGATATTGTCTTTCAATTCAGTCATTATATCGTCCACCACCGGCACGATTGTGGTTTGTAATCTATCGATAAACTATGATAGACTATTTTCTAAAGCTCTTCCGACTTCCTCGGAAATCTTAGCTTTCATTTGTTCAGTTAAGTGAGATGTCGAATCACCTCCGGTTACTCCAGACATTTCTTTAACTGAAACGTCCATAATAGTTAATCAATAACTATTCAATTCATTTCCATTTCATTATATGGAAATTTATATCACACACACTTACTCATAAGTATTGTGTTATTCTTTTTCGGTTTGGTCAAGTATATAACTTGCCTTACTATTCTTACTTAGTGTATTTCCTGGGTTCGAGCGTAATAATACACTCCTCCCATACACTTTTCACATATTTTACATCATTTAAATCTATACTTCTAAACTTATTTATAAGTAATTCTTACCGGATGTCTTGATCAAGCTTTGAACCGAGCACACTTTGTCTTAACGAGGCTCTGATACCAACTTGTAAGACCCTTGAACAAATTTAATAATTTATATAGCGCATTCAAATGTCTTTATCAAAAACATTAATATAACGACATTTACATAAGTTCTATAACCTGAAAACCAAGTTTGCAAAGTTTTAGAACATTCTATTTTACTAACACATACTTAACTTGTAAAACATTAGTTCTACATTTACAAAATTTGACAAAATAACCCCAAAAGAGTTTGATAACAAAAGTCTTGATTTAGTTGCGGAAGCTTCATATACGTGTGTATTCGGTTCGTTCATTTGCTTGATCGCCATCCGTCCCTTTAATATAGTTACCTATAATAAAAAACACCTAAAATGGTTAGTTTCTGATAGTTTAGGTTGAGTTATATGAATTCTTAAGACCAATTCACACAACAGCAACAAAATTCAGCAATTTAACCCATCGCATGCCACGACGGGATGGACTGCTTGGAGTCGCGTGACGCGACGGCTTCGGCCAATCAGCGTCGCGTGACGCGAGCATGTTATTTCGACAGAATGTTCAGTTCAAAGGCCTGCATATTCCCAGCTCAACTAAAGGTTACGAAAACGATCATAAGTTCTTCGTTATTGATCCGAATTGGGTCACATTTCTTTCTACGTGATCGTAATTCGACACTCTATAACATAGAATAAAAATCCAACTATCATATGAAGAATTTTCTTAAGTTTAAGCCCTCGGCTTATAAATTTTTCCAAGTTATTTTGACCCGTTTGTGTTTTAAGAACCATAACTTGATTTTTTTTACCTTCACAACATCTATACGACTACCCATATAGCATATCAAAAACGAAGGAACATTATTCATGCACTTTATATACCCTTACATGTATATATAGATTCTTTTATTCGACCCGTTTAACTTTAACTAGTTAAACAAAGTTAATAACATTCAGATATTAATTTTTCATGCATATTCTAGTCATACTAAATCCTGAATTTATGACTTATTTTCAACGTTACCCTTCCTCGGCTAACGACTATAGTATTCATTACTTCAAATTCGGTATCAACTCGACGTCTTTCTTCATGTAACCTTTCCGGTTTACATTAAGACATCCTATTGACCCATTTAACTTTCTTAGCTAAATCCATCACCTTAATTCTCCAAAGTTTATTACTTTGGTTGTTTTGACCCGTTTGGTTTCGTCGGTGAATTCTATCGCTTTCACACAACGAAACATGAATGATTCAGATCACTTTGACCCGTTTAAACCTTAAAGTGGAATCCACCACTTCCATGTTTTTATTTAGCACTATACACTAGTTATTTCAACCGGGTAAAACATACGGAATCCTCTGTTTCAGTAATAACCAAACTTCATAATGATTTAATTATTATTCAAATAACTAGACATAAGATAATGATAATCTACGAAGCGAATAGCCACGTACCTTTAACGCTTTCCTTTCAAACGGGTATCCAATCTTCCTTGATTACTTGAGGTTCCACCCAAATTGCCTATAGAATTCAATTCGGACATATTGCTTAGAATTCATATTTCCATATTCGACCTATAACACTTCTATCTAAATCAATTAAGTGACTCTTCCATGTTTATCACTTATTTTAAGTTCATTTAGACATTTTGTCGAACATCTTAAGGGCGAAATCCGTATCAAACTATTATCATGTTCATGGTTTACTAGTTAACCATATCAAAACATAAATTTCATACTAATATGACAATAATACCATAAACAACTCTTGTACTTACATCATCACAATGAAATAACTTCAATTATCACAATGATTCAAGTGTTTATCACATAACCCACATAACCCACTATGATAGTTCATCAATTCAATAAGTTATGACCCAATTCACTAGATTTTTATCTAGGGCTTGTTCTTAGACTTATAATCACCTCAATTATGCTATAACATCAAACTTTTATTCAAGAATTTAAGTTATGAGAATTCATAACCATTCAAATTATCATCAAAAATTAGAATTAGACATACCTTGTGATTATCTATGTGTAGTAATCACTTAATTGACATGGAATTGATCATTAATCAACTTCCTTCTTTGATTTGAAAGAGAAATTTTGGTGATTAGGGTTTGAGAGTAAAAGCTCTGTGCTTGGCTCTGCTTTTGGTCGACCAGGGATTTACACACACCAGTGTGTGTGTTTGAACTTATCTAATGTTTAAAAAAACAACTTTCAAAAAAGTTAAATTTAGTCCTTGAAGTATTATGACAAGTGAAATGAATAACATCACTTGTTTCCCATCTTTTTATAACAAAATTTTAACTAGGTTAATTATTCCTAGTTTTTATTTTACTATTTTATTTTCGATATTAATAATTATACGTGTATACACACGTATATAATTTAATATTTTTGGGGTGTTAGAAATCTACCCCCCCTTAAAGAGTATTTCGCCCTCGAAATCGTAATGTATACCAATTAAGGAAAGGGTATAAGTATCTCATTTCTTCTTCGGACTCTCAAGTGATGTCCGATTCCTTCCGATGTTCCCATTTAACTTTAACTTGATTGATTTCTTTGTTTCTTAAGCTTTTAACTTTTTGATCGAGAATTTCGATAGGCTTTATGAGATAGTTAAGTTTATCGTCAACTTCAATGTCGTCTTAGTTTATATAAGCTGTTTTCTTAGCTAAGCACTTTCACAAATGCGAAACATGGAATGTATTGGGTATACTGCTCAACTCTTCTGGCAGTTCAAGTCGGGTAACTACCTTACCCACACATTCTGTGATTTTGAATGGCCCAATATATTTCGGACTTAATTTATCCCAATCGGATACCCCTTCCCACAGGGATACTTTCAATGTAACTATATCACCAACATAAAACTTGATTGGTCTTTGTCTTTTAGTCACGTAAGACTTTTATCGATGTTGGGCATGATCACTTAAATCTTTTTATTAGTGCTCCTGACTATATATTGTGTGGGCTAATTCTAGTGTACCCACTTCATCCCAACACCCTGGGGTTGATACTTCATGTCGTACAGAAATATTCCAATACTGTAATGGTAGTTATTATTATATGAAAATTCAACTAGTGGTAGATAGACATCCCACATATCGCCAAACTCAATAATACATGCTCGTAACATATCTTCGAGCATTTGAATTGTTCTTTCGCTTTGCCCATAGGTCTGCGAATGATATGTGGTACTAACAAACAACTTAGTACCCCTTTTGCTTTTGGAAATCGTGCCAAAAGTCTGAAGTGAACCGTGTATCTCTATCCGACATGATGGACACCGGTACTCCATGGCGAGATATGATTTCATTCGTATATACTTCTGGCATCTTCTCAGACGTGTATGTCTCGTGAATCAGAATAAAGTGAGCACTCTTTGTCAATCTGTCATCAACTACTACCCAATTGGCGTCAAATCCACGTGTTGTTCTTTGTAGTTTAGTTAATAGATCTATGGTGATGTGCCCTCATGTCTACAACGGAATGTCTAACTACTAAAGTTTACCGTAAGGCTTCTGGTGTTCTGCTTTTACTTGTAAACAAGTTAAGCATTCTTTTCTACATATTTAATTATGTCTCATTTCATTCCGGGCCACAATATGTCTTGTTTCATATTGTGGTACATTTTGGTAGCTCCTAGATGAATAGAATAACGAGACTGACGGGCTTCATCTAGAAGAAGAGTTTTAACTTTACATGTATTTAGAACCCAGATTCGATAGAAACGAGTTTTTAATTCATTACTATCATCTTTCAAGTCTTTGAACTGACTTACAATTCTTTTACCGTCTCTAACCGATGTCTTTGTCTCCTATTTAACTCCTTTTGCACAAAGAAGTAATTGAGACTTTTATAGTTAGTGAAAATTATACCTTTCACACTATACTGGTAACGTTAATACCGGAGCACTGGTCAATTTTTCTTTAAGTATTAGAAAGACATCTTCTTGTATGCTTCCCCATACAATTTTCTCATATTAACGGTTCAATTTGGTTAATGGCCTTGCGAATTTAGAGAAATCTTATATAAATCTCCGGTAATAACCCGCAAAACCAATGAAACTCCTAATCTTTGATGGATTTTTCGGAGACACAGCTTCTATTTTTGAATGGGTTTGCTGACACTCCATTGGCACTAATAATATGACCCAGAAACTGTACCTTGCACAGCCAAACGACACATATTAAAAACTTCGCGTAAAGTCTTTCACACCTACACATTTCGAGTACTTCATGCAATGACACTCATGATTCATTTCGCTATTCGAATACACGAGAACATCGTCGATGAATACTATCACCGACTTGTCTAGCATTGGTTTGCAGATGCGGTTCAGGATGTCCATGAAAACCGCAGGTGCATTTGTTAACCCTAAAGACATTACTAAGAATTCATAATGTCCATAACGTGTTCGAATGCCATTTTCGGTATGTCTTCTTCTTTACGCATAATACCAGCGCTCCCCAATGAGAAACGCTTGGCCGTATAAATCCCTTATCGAGAAGGTCTTGCAATTTTGACCACAATTCTTGTAGTTTCATTGACGCTAATTGATACGGATCTTTGGCTACCGGCTTTGCACCTGGAACTAATTTGATGCCAGATTCCACCTCACGTACAGGTGGTATCCCTGGTAGACCTTCCGAGAAAAACAGTTTCAACTCCCGTACGACTAATACGTCTTAAATTTCTAGAGACTCTTTAGTCAAATCATGTATGTAATCCACTTATATCCATGTTATATAAGCTTATAAGCTTCAATAAATGAGCAATTAGGGAACTACAACTTTTCTCCCCATAAGTAATAACATGTTTAAAAACGTTTAAATTACCGGCAAAGTGATGATTGAATGTTGGACTTACATACCAGATATCGCCCCACTAGCCACCCTCTGTTCCGGTGACAATCATTTAATTCCGGCAGATCACTTCATCGTCGTGTCTCTGAATTCCGGCATTCATTGCTTGATTTATCAGTTGGGTGGCTTCATCATTTTCTTTCGCTTTGCACGAGTATATTTGATGGTCTGGTTGATAGCAATAGTAACAAAGCCTTACACGGGGAATTCTTCTTTCTTTTTCATTATTTTCATCGAAACAGTGTTGACAGGGCATCGTTGTCGATGTTGGTTTGATTTCTGCATTCTTTCCCACCGTGGCTCTGATACCACTATGTTGGGATTCAAGCATATTTGCAGCGGAAGTAATTGATTTGCTTGAATCGGTATTCATGGTAAACAGGAAATGATATGCAGAAACAGTAAGGATCAAAGGGTATTTGATGAGAATGAGTGGACAATTCTTAAGGAAAATAGAATTTGTCTTGATACCGGAACATGTTGCCGGATATCATCCATATATACATAGGTATTTGGCGATTTTATTTTTGGCGGGAATAACTGCCATTGCAGTTTAAATCATACCCGCTTATCACCACCATATAGGTTATCATACCTACCAAAAAATATAGGTTATTAATCCTAATACATACATAATAACATAATTAAGTTTAATTATATGTCTAACACCTTTTCAATTTCTCATCTTCTTGCGTTGACGACCCACATTTTTTCTTCGTATTGACCTCGGCGGCGAGTTGCATGTTTTCAGTCATTAAGAATGTGGTTGCTGACATTAAACCTTTTTGTAATAGAATGGGTCAAACATGCAAGTTGTTGAAAATTAGCAGAATGGACACATAATTATTGTATGACCAAGAAAGACGTGCAATGTTTAGTTTGACACTTAACCCTAAGGATTTGACTTGAGCGTTTCTCTACTAAGATTTCAGGTGAATTTAATTAGTGATTTTATGTATTAAACTGTTGGTGCATACATCTGTCGACTTCGTCTTATATCGAGTCAGGTTGCATTGCGGTTCGGAACAAGGATTATGTCATCATCTTTGATGATGACATCATAGAGATGACATCATTATGTGCATCATCACATGGAATACACGTGAAAACATCAAATGCACATGAAACAATAATTGGATGTTTGACCGTTTGAAGACATGTCCGTTTGAACTTGTCACGACCGTTTGAGGGTGACCGTTTGAAGATGTCTTGTTAGTTTCAAACGGTCAGGTTCCTCCTTATAAATACCCCTCAAACGATCATCATATGTAACGATTCAGAAAGTGATACCGAGGTGCTGCCGGTTTATCCTTTGATTGTAAACATTGTAAATTCAATATAATAGAGGATTAAAGTGTATTTCAAGCTGTTTTCACATACGTTTCTTAGTTTCCGCCTCTGAAACGTACGAGAGCTCTTCTGATCGACTCATTCGGTCGACACACGATCCTACAAGTGGTATCAGAGCTCAGGAGGAAGAGTTCTTGCCATATTCAGCTTGAAAATCTGATTTCTACACCTTCTTTCACAAAATTAAAATTTTTTACGGTTAAAATCGGCTCAAATTCTCACATATCACGCGTAATCATGTTTTAACAAACCCTTGAAAGTATTAGACTATAATTCGACCTAAAACTGATAGATAACCGCCTGACCGTTTGAAAGTGTTCGATATATTGCTGATGTCATAGGGTTCCCGTTTGAAAATGATCCCTCCTGTTTGAATTTGACACCTTCCTGTTTGAAAATGAACCTTTCCGTTTGAAACATCGTTTGAGGATTGCATTCCATTTGAGGTTGTCGTTTGAATCTGATCCTTCACGTTTGAAACATTAACACCGTTTGAAAGGTGCATCGTGTCATGTGAAGTTCTTTGAGTTGTGTGAAAAGGATGTCAGGTTATAGGTATTAGGGTCTCGTAAATTGTAATCAGTTGCATGTGACCTACTTTTTGAATACATTGAACTGTTTGGCATGTGAAATTTTAAAAGAGTGTCGGCCACCATTCAGCATGTATGTGATTCTCGTATAGTGTGATAGGACATTCACGTTTTGTCAGACATCAATTCTTTATGTGCTGACTTATAAGTTGCTACCTATTCAAAAGAGTTTTGAAAGTTAAAAATTTGTCTGCCAATTTTATTAGACCTTGCAAGTAAAGTGCCCAAGAGTCAAAGTTCAGAGTTCAAATTTCTATACAACAATTAAGACTAGAAGGAGTGGGGGCCGGCTGAGGCCCGGCTAGGACCGGCGCCGGTCCCCCACACCGCCCCCCTCCATCCCACCCGTCTTCACCAGCAAACCCAAGCCGGGCTTGCCGGGCCAACTTTTAAGATATAGCCGTTAATATCGGCTAGTTTTATAAAAAAAAAAAAAAAAAAAAAACCTTTTTCAATTTAAATATATACCCATTCTTTATACTATTTCTTCAATATTTCACCCATTCTTCTCCCATTCTCATCCATTTTTATAAAAAAACACTCCCATTTTTATACCAATCTTTTATAAAAAAATATCTCTTCATCCACAATGGCATCTAATCCTTGGTGGTCCGGCTCTTCTTCGGATGAAGAGGAGATGTTTTTCGCAAGCGCTATGGTACAGGCGGCGCAGATTCTTTTGGAAGAGGAAGAGGAAGAGGACTCGTCTGAAAACGTTATTACCAGACGAATATATGTTAACAGAAACCGCGAAGGAGCGCACGAGAACTTGGTTAACGATTATTTTTCGGAAGCACCCCTTTACAACGCCGACACTTTCAAACGAAGGTTCCGAATGAGTCGCCGTTTATTCACACGGATTGCTGATGATTTGGCGGGGCTAGACCCGTTTTTCACTCAACGACCCGATGCTCGGAATTATGAAGGGTTCACCACGTTACAAAAGTTTACTGCGGCCATTCGCCAACTGGCGTACGGGACAGTGGCCGACGCGTTGGACGAGTACTTACAGATGTCCTCAAGAACCGCGCGGGAATGTTTGTATCGGTTTTGCCATAATGTGGTGAAACTGTATAGCAAAAAATATTTGCGGAAACCAAACGCGTATGATGTTCAACAGTTGTACCAAGCTCATGAAGCAAGGCACGGGTTTCCGGGAATGCTTGGTAGCATTGATTGTATGCATTGGGCGTGGCATAACTGCCCGACTGGGTGGCGAGGCCAATACACGCGAGGTGATCACGGCTATCCAACCTTAATACTTGAGGCCGTGGCGTCACAAGATTTGTGGATCTGGCATTCTTTCTTTGGGCTCCCTGGTTCACTCAACGACCTCAACGTGCTGTACCAATCGACGATCTTTAGCGATGTCATTAATGGAATCGGTCCGGACACCCGTTTTACAGTTTCAGGGGTTGAATATAGACGCGGGTATTATCTTGCTGACGGAATATATCCGTCTTGGTCTACAATTGTCAAGACTATTTCATATCCTGAAGACGAAAAAAGGAAAAAATTCGCCAAGCGTCAAGAAGGTGCAAGAAAAGACATCGAACGTTGTTTTGGTGTTTTAAAAAAAAAATGGGCCGTCCTTGATCAACCGGCACGTGCGTTCACACCGAAGCGGTTGCGCCTGATTATATACGCTTGCATTTTGCTCCATAACATGATTATTGAAGACGAAGGTCGGGCGATTTGTGAGTATGATGAGAATGCATCTTACGGGAATACTGTCCCGGTAGATCCGACGCAACAGGATTTAAACTCGTTCGCGCTAACCAACGACTTCACGCATATAAACCTTCAACAGGATTTGGTAGAACATATTTGGAACAACGTTAACGTAGCGGACGGTGCCGAAGACGAGTAGTTTAGTTTTTTTTTAGGAAATGTAATATTTTTTTTATTTTACGGAAATCTATTTTTTTTTTTTTTTAGGAAATGTAATTTTTTTTTATGTTATGAAATGAATTTATTTATGTTGTATTTGTTAATTTTTATAAAGTTTTTATTAAGTTAATAAAGTAAAACTTAGAAAATTATAAAATAATGAGGTGGGGTAGCCCCATCCTCCATCCCCCTCAATTATGAAGGAGGCCCATCCCCCACGAGCCGCCTACGTGGCGCTTACGTGGAGGCTCATCCCGTGGGGATGGGCCTAACCACTCCTTCTAGTCTTTTTTTTGAAAGGCCAACGAAGAATTTTATTAAAAGGCACAAGACAAGACAGAGACTAGCCCAGCCAAAACAAAAACAGCAGCCAAACAGACAAACAGGAAGGCCATCCCCAACAGCAGACTACCATCCCAGCTTACATATATTAAAACTATTCCAAATTCCCCATTCTAAAGACAACTCTTTGGACCTAGATTTGACCCATAGAAAGCTCAAGCTCTTGATATCTGCAACAGTCTTCTGCACTGACGGGTTTTTTTGATCGAACACGGCTTCGTTTCTGGATTTCCAAACGCACCATAAAGAAGTTAGAATGATCGCATACAAGGCCTTCTTAGCTTTTATCGATCCCGTAGCATGCACATCCATATCCAACACATCCTTGATACTAAAAACAAACGCATTCGGCAACCTGCACCATTGAGATATTATCGACCACACGGACTGCATAAAACCACAGGCAGCAAAAAGATGTTCTGCAGTCTCCGGAGCATCCCCGCACATCGGACACATGATCGAATCCACGAACATATTCCTCCGGGCCAGAGCGCATCTGGTCGGCAGCCTCTCAAGCTCCGCACGCCAAGCCACGAACCCAACTTTCTTCGGGACCCAACCGTTCCATCTGAACACACGCGGAGGCAGGGTATAGCGAGCATTGCGGAGCAACTCTTTGACACTTCTAACTGAGAACACTCCTGAAGCATCCGCTGCCCAATTCCACCCGTCGACTTCATTTGACAACAGCGGCACATTCACCAATCTGATAAGCCGTTGCCGCTCCTCTTCTTCAGAGTCGTTCAGCGATAATCTTTTCCAGTCCCATCTCCATCGCAGCCCGAAACCGACCAGCTCAACCCGATCCGCAACTGAACAAAACTTGTTTTTTTCATTCTGGAATAAGGCAGGAAACCTCACAGCCAAGGTTGTCTCAAGGCACCACCTATCTAGCCAAAACAAAATCCCCGACCCATTGCCAACCACACCCTTGGTGAGCCCATCAACGTCCACGTTAGCTACCTTTAGAACCTGAATATTTTTAGCAATGTGTTTCCATGGCCCAACCAAGGTGAGTTTAGCAGGGATAGGATTCCAAGCCCGGTTATTATGATGTAATGCCCACACAACCCGTCTCCAAAGCCCATCTTGTTCGCTCTTAAACCTCCACCACCATTTAGCCAACATAGAGGAGTTTGTGTCTCTTAATGACCTCACAGCCATTGAAAGATGTAATTGTTTTTTCAGTCTTGTGTCTCCAAAGCCCATCCTTCTAGTCTAATTGTTTTTTCAGTCATTGAAAGATGTAATCACATGAATTGTTTGATTGATTGATTGTCGATTTATGTGGTAATATTGAGGTCCAATAATGTGATGTTGATAACAGTGTTTGTCTGCCATTATCATTGTTTGATCAAGTAAAGTTGCATGTTAAAAACTGATGTCATCGATATGTGTTAAAATTGATGTAAGTGTTTGGTCAAATCAGATTTTTTAGAATATTAAACCAATTGATATTTTTTTTGGACATTATTGTACGGCCCAATCTAAATGTTTGTATAAGTCCATCTAAAGTGTTAAGTGTGTTAGTCTGTGATTATATTTGCACACTATTAAAAAAAAAAAAAAAAAAAATTTCGGTCAATATTGTTCTCATATAATCATTTGAATCAATAGTTGGTGGATTTATAAAAATCAATAGTTGTTGTTGTCAGTGTTCCAATTCATACGTATTGAATCCATCGGGTCGTTTGAGTTCAAGCTGTTTGTACCTGATAATTTGTGACAAAGGTCAATTCGCATCAAATTCAAGTCACAGGGTTTGGAGTTCAAAAGTTTCAAAGGTCGTTTGATTTTGATCCGAGTCCTAGAAGTCTGCACAGTTGGTCAACGTTCAGTTCGCACAGAAAATTCACCAGTTCGAGTACCAGTCTTATTCAGTTAATTGATAAGCATTTAAACTAATTGTGTTGTGTTTGTGTATTGTCAGGTATTTGTCAAGTGTTTGCCGAAATATATCAAGTTTACCGAAGACATGGACGAGGAATTCTACAATGCCTTTGCAACACCGGTTGCACCTGTCACTGCTGCTGAGAATTTATACAGTGAGAATGAAACGGGGACTCATCAAAAGCCGCCAAAGCTCATGTATATTGAAGATTTTCAGGGTTGGAAAAACCGTTTTGAGAATTGGATTCACGCTTACAGATTCGATGCTTGGTGTTCTTTACTGAAAGATTATGAGAATCCAAAGAATGAACGAGGGTTGGAAAAAGGTTTCAATGATTTTACTGAAGCTGATAAGTTGAAATACACTAGTGAGAAGATGATGATCAGCATTTTACAGCAAGCAGTTAAAGAAGACATCTTTGTCTTACTTCAACATAATGGAACTGCTAGATCAATCTGGGAAGCTTTACTTCAGAAATTCCGAGGGAGTGCTGATATGATCAAAAACAAAAAGGCCTTATTGAAGAAGTCGTTTGACATATTTACTGCATTTGATCATGAAACCACAAAGGAAACAATAGATAGATACTGTCATCTGGTTCTAGAAATGAAAAGATTGGATATTCAGAAAGATGATGATGAGTGGGTTGATAAGTTAGCAGAGTCATTACCCCAACAGAAGTGGGGAACTTATCTGATGATTGTGAAACTCATGAGAAAGACTGAGAGTATGAACTTGGCACAGTTTATCCAGAAGATTGAGGAACATGAGCTGGATATTCAAAAGATTGCTATAATGACGAATCCAAATGCCAAACAAGATGTCAGTTTGTATTACAGAGGGAACAAGTTTGAGGCCACTTCTAGCCCTAGCCCGAAGATTCAAACTGGTTATAGTGCTGACAGTTCATCTGGAACAAAGAGTAGCAATGTGACTCAAAGTGGTGGATTTTCTTCATCATTTTCAAGTTTTGATCCAAATAGCGCAACATCAACTTCTCAACAACAAAATTCAACACATCTTCAGTGCAATGTTACCTTAAACATTCAAAATGGTCAGAATCTGTCTCCAGAAGTTGCCAAGCAGCACATGGCATCACTGGTTACTATGTTAGAATCTTATGAAAGTTTGATCGGTGGGAAGATTGGAAATCCGATGCTTACCAAAGAAGATTACGACCAAATTGATGCTGAAGAACTTGAATTGATGGATATCAAATGGTGCTTAGCAAGTGCTTGGAGGAGAGCTGAAAAGTTTCAAGAGATTATTGGTAGGGATGAATTTCGAGGAATGGCTACTTCTCAACTGGGTTTTGACAAATCAAAAGTTACCTGTTTCCGTTGCAAAGGAAAAGGACATTTTAAAAGAGAGTGCAAAAGTAAAGAAGCAACCGGAAATCAAGAAAAGAACAACTATTATCAGAAAGCAATTTTCCATCAGATTGCTCAACAACCACAAACTGCACATGGTCATGTTATTGAAGATGGAAAGAAGAAAGCTTTACTTATCAATCAAGATGATGAATTTGTTGCTGAAGGATTTAGTTGGGACAAATACATACCTGGTTCAGCTTGTGTTGCAAGAATACTAGGTGAAGAGGCTAGTGAGAAAAGAATCCCGATATTTCCTGATCTTGGAAGCGATGTGGATACTGATGATGAAGAAGAACATCTCAACAGAGCTAGAAAAGGCATTGATCCTACTAGTTTTAATTTTTTTTTTTTGCAGATAAAATGGAGATGCTGAATCAAAAGAAGATTGCAAGATTGAAGAAAGAGCTGGAAGTAGCAAGAAGGCTAGCTGTTGAAAAGACAAAGACAGAAGCTGAAGAAGAAAAGGTTGATCAAGTGATTGAGAAAGTTGTGGAGAAAATTGTTGAAGTAGAAAAAGTTGTTGACAAGATTGTCGAGATTGAAAAGATTGTTGAAATTGAAAAACTTGTCGAAGTTGAAAAAATAGTTGAAGTTGAAAAATTTATCGAAGTTGAAAAGACTGTCGAAGTTGAAAAGATTGTTGAAAAAATGGTTGAAGTTGAAAAGCCATGTTTGAAGTGTTCAGAATCTTGCAAAGCTTGTGAAGAAAAAGATATAAAGATTGCTGAACTTGAGAAGATTAAGGAAGATTTACTGTCTGATGTGAAGTACATTAAAGAATCATATGATGTGCTAAACAGAACAGTTGACAGTTTGAAAAAAACAAATTCTGAGATTGAAAAAGCAATGGAGAAAATGAGTGGAACGTTAATGACAAAACAAAGCGTCATCAATGAGTATATTGAAGATTGTGCACAGTTAAAGAAAGAAGTGGAGCTTGAAAAGATCGAAAGTGAAAGGATTAAACGATTACTGTTGAGTTACACTACTTGTGATTATCTGATTGATCGTGTTTATCCTACTGTTGCAGGTCTGGAAGCATTCATGGATAAAAAGATTGAAGATACTGATACTGGTAAGAAACCAAGTGTCAAGTATAACAGATGTCCGCCCCCGATCCATGAAACTTATTCTCCAAGGAATCCTAACGAGGAGCGTCTAAAAAAGGCAGTCAACATCAAGTTAAAGTCTGAAATCATTGATGAATTACCAGACAATATTGATGTTACATTCACAGCGTCTGACACTGATCATGAGTCTGAGTTAGTAAAGAAAGTTGTCGATCAGGTGTTAGATACGGATGAAGAGTCAAAGTCGGAGTCTAAGTCAGATAGTTCGAGTTCGTCTGAGAAGAGTCCGAGTTCACCGGTTAACAGGGTTTACAATAGAGAATTCCTGTTATCAAAATCTAATTTGAATGACGGATTAATCAAAGTGGCATATACTTTGTTTGATTCAGACAAATTATATTCTGATGAGGAATTTCCAATAAGAAGTGTTAAAACTGAAATGATCAAACAGGTTTTCAAATTGACAGAAATTAATATTTCTGAAATAAAAGATTTAAATCTTTCTGAAAAAACTAAAAAGTACACTTCAAGAGTTCAACAGAGATTGAACAAGAAAAATGGTTATGGTTATGGCTCAGGTTATCGAAAGAAACCAAACCACAACGGTAATCTCAAAAAGAAAGGTCTTGGTTTCAATTCTTCAGAAAATTATAAAAATAAGAAAATTTATAAACCAAAAACAAAATTTGTTTCAGGAGGAAGTTCAGAGGATGAACAGAAGAAACCGTTCTGGAAGCAGTCGAATCAAGAGTTTCTTGCTGAAGTGAAGAAGAATGTGAGAAGGTTTGCTGAAAGAGTTGACAAAAGAACTTGTTTCAAATGCCAAGAAGTTGGTCACATAGCTTGGAATTGCCCCAAGACCAACTACCAAAAACAGTAAGTTTCTTCTAATTTTGTTCTGAGAAAGACTTTTGTTGATAAGAAAGAACAACCTGTGAAAATTGTTAAAAAGTTTGAAAATTCTACTTCTGAGGAAGGAGAAAGTTCAAAACGGTTTTACAAAAGAATAGGTGATTTGAGTAAACAAAAGTGGGTGGTTAAATCTGAGGGTAATTCTGACAATGAATCTGATTCCATAAAATCAGAGGAGTCTTTGATTGATAAAAAGGTTGTGAATTCCGTTCCAGAGGTGAACGATGAAGATTTTCCTCCATTGTCAAAGGAAAATTTGATGAAGAAAGTGGGAAAAGTAGAGATCTCAAATCAATTCTTCACTGATAAGGGAGAATTTGATGTTGAGAAGGTTTTTAATGGGAATGTTAAACATATTTTTGGAAAGATGGTAGAGAGGAAGGTAAAGGATGCTAAAGAGTTTTACAAATCAAAATGTTGGTGGGACAGATGTTTACCACCAAAATCACCCAAGGCTGGTCAGGCTTGGGTGACAGCTTTTTCACCATAAATTCCTGACTTGCCGGAGCTCCCAGGTTGGTAAGAGTGGAGCAGGTATCGGCATCTTTCTTAGCAAATGATTCTACAAGTGGTAAAGTTGGTAAAGTACAGGTGGTATATTTAAATTGTTATATTTTGATGTGCAAGTGGTTATGGTTGGTGAAATGAACCTGTAAGTGGTTGAAGAGGTTTTCATTGACAAATGGTTAATCAAGGTCATTACGTTGAACTTGAATGGACCATAATTACAATTGGTATTTTGGAAATCAATATGATGAACCCCTAACCTACAAATGGTTTATTAAAATCAACAAAACTTATTTTCCGGAAAAACCATTTGATTAAAACAAACTTAAGTGTTTTGAAATCACAATGGGAAAATAGTTTGTTGTAAGGGGGAGTTCTGATTGTTTATGCCAAGTGGATGGCGATTTGAAGTGATTTGATATCAGTTGTCGTTTTATTGTATAGTTTGTTTTCAAATTTCCTAAAATGTGTTTGCATTTTAGGGGGAGTAAAAATTTCAGAAAATCCAAAAACATTAGAAAATTTGAAAAAGACAAAAACATGATAAAATCAAAAAATGAGTTTTGTTGTACAAAAGAGGAAATGATAGTACATCCGTGGACTATCACAGCATGCTAAAGAATTGGAAAGTTAAATGTGATAAACGGTATCACTGATGATGTGTCAGTAGGTTTTTGCACATTTAGTAAATTGAGTCGAGATATAAACATAAAATTTACTTACGTCTACGTGGGGAACACCTCCAGGATATATAGGTAACCCCTGAAATCTTGTTTGAAGGGTCCCGTATTCTGAGATACTAGGTCTTTATGCTTAGTGATATCTGGGGTATTATCCCGGGACTTCTGATTTTGCGGAAACAATGGCCTAGTCCCCGGAGAATACTTTCTGCATGCTTGAAAAATAGCGCAGCCCTCAGCAAATTGATGAAACAATAAAATTGATAGTCATTGCTGTTGTAATTTAAAAGATCCTCTAAAGGGGACCCACCAAAAGTCAAAGCCGTCATCTCTCTGCGTATCGAAAGATCGACCTGAGCTCTCACGGCCCTCGCAATTAATCCCTTACAGATATCATCTAGGTATACTCACCTGTAAGACTGAATACTGGGGTCTGGATACAGGAGTATATACTGAGGTGGGACACATGTAGATGTTTAAGTTCTAAGACATTAATCTCGTATCTCGAAACAGTTGAACTTTGTGTGAAAATTTAAGTGGATCAGTATACTGACAATCTATGTGAATCGTTTAGAACTTAAAATGTTTTAAGCTTAACGGTGTTGGTGATTTGTCTCAAAAACTGATATGATCCTCTTACGCAAACTCACAAAAATATTGTATGTAAATATTTCTTTACTGTATTTCATTTTCTGTTATTTCAAAAATCCAAAAAGAGTTTCGGTGTGTTTTAGCATAAACTTTGAAAGATTCAAAAAGATTTTAGACGACTGATGTTGAAAAGCTGATTTTCAAAATTCTGAGTGCTAAACATGATGAACAGGTTTGGGAAAGTTTGTTTGAAGATGTGTGAAATGAAAATGATATATTTTCAAGTGGTTCATCAGAAATTGACATGATAAATCATTTTTGTTTGATACTTGAAATTGATGTATTCAGGGTTGTATCTTCAAATGATTAGCAAAGTTTCTAGATTTGTTATATCTTATCTTTTATGAAACTTATGTTTTGGGTAGAGAATATGCAGGTGAGTCAGGTTACGATACCTGAACTTGTGAAAGCCAGACTACGATCCCAGTATAAGTTGAGGGGGAGTCTGTTAGAGAAAGAGAGTTTAAAGTTACTAGAGCCAGCTGCTGATCCTGAAGAATACAAGAGAAAGTTAGAGTGAAGGAAGCCCAAAGACTGATAAAGACTGAAGATTGAGAAGTCTCGACACTTAAGACTCGTCAACATCTGAGGGGCAGTCTGTTGGTGCATACATCTGTCGACTTCGTCTTATATCGAGTCAGGTTGCATTGCGGTTCGGAACAAGGATTATGTCATCATCTTTGATGATGACATCATAGAGATGACATCATTATGTGCATCATCACATGGAATACACGTGAAAACATCAAATGCACATGAAACAATAATTGGATGTTTGACCGTTTGAAGACTATTGTTTGAAGACATGTCCGTTTGAACTTGTCACGACCGTTTGAGGGTGACCGTTTGAAGATGTCTTGTTAGTTTCAAACGGTCAGGTTCCTCCTTATAAATACCCCTCAAACGATCATCATATGTAACGATTCAGAAAGTGATACCGAGGTGCTGCCGGTTTATCCTTTGATTGTAAACATTGTAAATTCAATATAATAGAGGATTAAAGTGTATTTCAAGCTGTTTTCACATACGTTTCTTAGTTTCCGCCTCTGAAACGTACGAGAGCTCTTCTGATCGACTCATTCGGTCGACACACGATCCTACATAAACTGTAATGCTTGGAAATCTTAACTTGAATAAATTTGAATAGAATGCTATGATTTGATCCATCTCAATGAAAAGTATCCGATAAGAAGGCACAAGGTCACCAATTAAGTCAGTGGCCATCTGAAACTAATAAGTGAAAAGTATCCGATAAGAATGTACAAGGACACATAAGTTGCTTCGACAAACAATAATACCTACCGGAAATCAAAAGTGATTCAACAATATATCTATATCATATACAAATGAAGTAGGAAATTGATATATAAATCACATACAATCAAACAATGGAAAAGCTGGAAATGATGACAATTGAAATTGGAAACCCGTAAAAAACAACAAATACAATCAACGACCGCTAAAATAATAAGTTAGTTCCAATACGAACAATTAAACGTAAGGTATATGTTAACAAACTAACAATCTTTTTCAATTTTGTCTGTGTTCGTCTGGCGTTGATGTCACGTGTTTTTCCATATTATTGACCTGGCGGCCAATTGATTCACGTTCTCTATTATTAAGAATGTGGTTGATGAAGTTAAACCTTTTTGTAGCAGAATGGGACCAACATTCCGTTTTTTTAAAATAAGCATGATGGATTGTCTCACCAACAGAGACCTGCAATGTTTTGTTTGACACGTAACGCTAAGGATTTGACTTGAGTTTTTGTTTCTTTGGATTACAGGTCGATTTTTGTGATCTGATGCATCTGAGTGAAAAGTATCGGATTAGATTACATGGAAGGAGGACACCAAGTCGGTGACCATCATTGACTTGCCAAATTATTATTTACTTCTTGATTTTCATAAACATCATACATGTATTTAATACTGATTTGTTTCTGATGATTTAAATCGTACAGGACCATGGATGAAATTATGGTGATCATGCACAACACACAAGCTGCTTAATTGGACCAACAATAATACCTACTTGAAGTCAAAAGTGATTCAACAATACATGTGTATCATATACTAATGAAAAAGGAAATTGATATATAAATCACATACAATGAAACAATGGGAAAGCTGGAAATGATGACAATCTTAGCAGTAGTTTTAGTGAAGTAAAAATTATACAAGGGATAACAAAAGCAGTTCTCTATGGATGAGGTAGGGAAGGAATAGGAAAGTCCTTGGGCAACTCAGGAATGGTTGGTTTAGGCAGGTCATGGACTTCTGGAACCTTTGGTACTTCGGGTTTTGGAAGAGTTGGAAGCTCTGGCTTTGGAATTTCAGGAAATGTAGGCTTGGGAAACTCGGGAATGGTGGGCTTTGGAAGCTCAGGAACTTCTGGCTTTTGAACCACGGGGACCTTGGGCTTTGGTACCTCGGGAAGTGTAGGCTTAGGAATCTCTGGAATAGTGGGCTTTGGAAGCTCTGGAACATCAGGCTTTGGAACCACAGGGACCTCAGGCTTTGGAACCTCGGGAAGTGTAGGCTTGGGAATCTCTGGAATGGTAGGCTTTGGAAGCTCTGGAACTTCAGGCTTTGGGACCACAGGGACCTCAGGCTTTGGAACCTCGGGAAGTGTAGGCTTGGGAATCTCAGGAATGGTAGGCTTTGGAAGCTCTGGAACTTCAGGCTTTGGGACCACAGGGACCTCAGGCTTTGGAACCTCGGGAAGTGTAGGCTTGGGAATCTCAGGAATGGTAGGCTTTGGAAGCTCTGGAACTTCAGGCTTTGGAACCACAGGGACCTCAGGCTTTGGAACCTCAGGAAGTGTAGGCTTGGGAATCACGGGAAGTGTCGGCTTTGGAATCTCTGGAAGTGTCGGCTTAGGAAGATCGGGAACCTCCAAAAGATTACGTGCCTCTGCAAAGCGTTTTCCACCGCCGGTTGATACTGAAGTGACAAACAACAATATCATGATGAACAAACTAACCTTGTAACAGGCCATTGATGTTATAAAAGGAGGAGATTAGAGCAGTATAAAGCTAGGAAAATATTTTAAGTTGGCTTGAGGATGAATATCCAACCATGTGTTAAGTTGATTTATATAGAGTACGTGGTATGGGGGTAATGGTGATAAGTAGACAAGTTGGTTGAAACTGGTATAGAAATTGGAATGTTAGCTCAACTTCTCACCTGTACATGGTGAGTTGCCCATATGGTTGAAAAAACTGCATATTAGATTACTTATCTGGCAAGCTTCCGTACAGTCCCTTTGACTTCTGCTAGCTAGTCAATTTAAATATATTAACTAATATTGTAACAAGTTGTTTCTGGGTAAAGGAGACATAAATGAAAAAGTCAGACTAGTTTTAAGATGGTAAGGTTTTGTGGATATTGAATATATTTATCATGAAACAAATTTCAAATATGGTTTTATTTTCTACCACCAAAGTGAAATTTCGGTTTTTCTTTTTTTAATTTTCAGTGAGGCATTTGCAGCAAGGCATTATATTCTGAATATTTAATACACATAATAATATTATGTAAACACATATGGAATCATTTCCTCTCCAATTGAGAGTTGAAACGATGGTGGCCTATGTAATAATAGGGATAACAACTTTAACAAATAAGAAACGTTGAAAGAATTATCTACGGATGGGAAAAGGTCACCATTTGAAAGTCCACATGTAATTTAGAAGGTTCGATAACCTGGATTTTGTTTGTGTCGTCACTTACGGGTTCCCAGGACCATTGTGAACGAGAAGATGGCAATCGTAAACGTAATCCTAACAAACATGGCACCAACTAGTCTTCATGATAACAATTGAATAAAACAAACTATAAACTGAATTTGCAGTATCAAACTAACCGAATTAAATGAACAAAACTTGAATTGCAGAAACTTGAATATCAGGAACTTGCATTACAGACACGTTGAAGAAACTGAAGTTGGGAACCGTATTTATATGAAACGAACGGGTGTGTGTGGGGAGTCACGTCGTTCATTGAAGGGATGCGATGATTCCCTGATAACCGTTCATACGGTTACTTCCATACACGCACGCCGTTTCAAGATAACCACGGCCCAATCCTTCAAGTTACCCAATATTACACTAGACCTAATGGACTTAATATTCGACCCATATTTACATGTTTGGCCTCAGGCCCAAGTCGCAGACATAAACAAATAAAACATAAATTGTTTGACCCAATACGTAAGCTAATAACATAGATAAACTACCGGCCCGAAACCGGATCCATTCAGATGATCTTGATTAAATTTGATCTTCATTCACCGCCGTAAGCAAGAACATCCGAATCTTCCAATCTTGATCACTTGCTCTAGTTGTTGTCGGTGACCTTGACCACGATCACCAAGTCATCATCGCTTGAATCGTCTTCAATCCAACCATTGCCTTTTTCTTCAATCACATCGCTTGCTTCCTTCTCTTTCTTGTGTTTCATAAAGTCGAAATACCATTCAACCATTCCAAATAATAGATATAAGCAATTTTAACCACTTGTGCGTCATCCGATTCGTATCTGCACTTGAATGCTATCTCGTCCCATGTATCGTTTTCCATCACCTTTTTTAATCCACCTTCGACCCTCACAACCAAACTTACTTCATGCCCATCAAGTAAAGTAGGAGGCATAACACGCTCCTTGAAGATACCAAGAAAACTCAGTATAAACCAAATGATTATTTCTTCAAACGTAGCATTGTGGAATCTTTGATAGTTTGCCAACTCTTCGTGAAGTGTGATGAGAACAACCGTATCTAGGAAACTTTCAATTATAATGTCGTTTTCGACGACATCTTCTTCGAATTGCGAGAGTACCACCGCCCTTTCTTGAAGCGCCTCCTTCGACTCGGACGGGTTGTCCTTCAAACCCTCATAATAGATAATGAAACCCGTTTTTATCTACTTTGAGTACTTGACTTCCTTCTTGTTCGTTCCCAACGAACCTTCACCATAAGCCTTCTTATTTTTTTCTTTCTTGAATTCTTTCTCGTGGTAATCTTCGATGGTTTCTTGTAACTTTGCTTTTTCTTCCTTATGACCATTGTTGACACCGAGATTGTCATAAAGCTTATCGAGATATTCTTGCTCGAGATCAACTTCCGATTTGTACTCAAAGAAATCAAAACCCTTTGCTCTACTACCGAACATCTTTTTCAAGACACACCTGTCACCGAACGTGAGTGTCTCGATTCCTTGGTGTAGTAATTGTTCTAGACTCAAGATGTTTTTCTCGAGACTAAGCACATAACTAACACAAGGAAGTGTCTTATCTTTCCCGTCTACCGGAATTCTTACTTGACCAATACCGTGTACAAAAGAGAAATCCTTTCTTTTCTCATTTGTAAACAACCCGAAATGTCTTTTGAAACATTTAAATACTTTCTTATGTCCAGTCATGTGCGTTTTGTAACTCGGGTCTACCACCCAAATTGAGTCCCAATCTCCCCCGCAGGTGTCGTTAACTTGATAATCATATTCAACGGGTAAGGGTGATAAGTTAACGTACTTACTTGGACAAATTGAGGAAATATGACCGAACTCTTGACATTTGAAACAACGGATTCCTGCTTTCCTTGGTCTTCCAACCGGTGCGCAGCCCTTCATGCCGGATTTCTTCACGAAACCTTTTGCAACCATTCTCTTAGGGAAAATTTTCACGGGTGATTTCCAAGAGCGTGTGATTGGCTTCCCCTGCGCGTACTTTTTCGACCCTTCCGCCCGGCCACACTTTCCACCACTCCTTCCATCACCGAAATCAGTCGCCACCGATTTACCCATATCCCCCTTCAAATGGTTTCCGTTACCATGATAATCGTTCTCTGCCTTCACAGAACCTTCGGCTCTGATTTTATCGTCATTTACGGTTTTCCAGGACCATTGTGAACGAGAACGAGTGTGATGGCAATCGTAAACGTAATCGTAACAAACATCGCACCAACTAGTCTTCATGATAACAATTGAATAAAACAAACTGTAAACTTAATTTGCAGAATCAAACTAACTGAATTAAATGAACAGAGCTTGAATTACATAAACTTGAATATCAGGAACTTGCAATACAGACACGTTGGAAACTGAAGTTGGGAAGCGTATATGAATATTGGGGGCGTTGGTGGCCACAAGTGGCGGTGGCGGAGTAGTGGTTTGTAGTTGTTGAATATTATCGCCGGCGAGAGGTGGTGGTGATGGTGGTCGTGTGGTTGAGAGAGAGATAAGGAAGTGAGAGAGAGAGTGATGTAGCGCGTGATACGGAAACGAAGATCAAACACGTTGATTCTAAGAATACCCGTGTGTTCTTCCCCAACCCCCAAATTGCAACCCAAAGGCCACGAAATTTGAAGTGAAAAATTCAATAATTTCAAAAATCAATTCTGATCATTCATATTACTAGAGGGACATATAAATAGAAACCGAAATTCGAAATAGGCCTAAAAAAGATAACGGGCCAAACACACGGCCTAAAAGAAAATGCCCAAAATAGTCCAAAAATCATAAAAATGCAAATAAGTAATAGAAATAAGCGTTTTTTCAGTCGGACGATGACCCAAACCGCCAAAGGCTGTTTGCAGCAAAATGGAGCTCGTTCACACGGTCGTTTCGCCTGGTCACACGCCTAAAACGGACCCCTGTAGCCCAAGTTAGAGCCATTTTAGTGAAGCCCCTTTTGTTACACGGTCTTGGGCCTCCAAATACAAAATAGCCCGTTCCTCCACACTTGGGCCTGCATCAGAGAGAGAGAGATAGATGAGTAAGAGAGGAGAGTAACCAGTGTGTGAGATAATATATATATTAATAAAAAATAATATGTAGGGGTATTTTAGTCTTTTAATGAAAAACTAACAGAAAATTCAAACAGAGTTAAAAAAAATTGGACTCAAATGGTTATGAAAAGTGGTTGTAGGGCCTCAGGTGGTTAGACATTTTGATTTTGGAATCACGTTGTTAAAACTAGTAAAACATAGGGACTCAAAAAGTAATTTACCCTAAAATATATATACTTCACTCACATCAAGTTTTTCGCGCCGTTTCTAGGGACGCAACATGTCTTGAGAACGATTCGAGTTACTTATTTTGTAATTTGTGAAAATTGTATAATGTTTTTTTCTCTACTTGTTTTATTTGACTTTGTGTGACTACTTGAAAATAATAATAATTTTTTGCTGGTTCTTCTTATTTTGTATACATAGTGCAATGTATTTCTTCTTTTTCCTTACTTGTTGTGTATGTCCTCAACCGCTACCGTTGAAATCATTGAGCCTTTGTCGGAGCCGGAGTGTAATCTTCATCGAAGACTGCAGGAGTTGTCCCGCGTGGTAGCCGCTACGATTGAGGTAGACGTAGCGGGAGACGACACGTTCTACGAGGTTCGAGTAGAGATGGCGAATGATGTGTGAAAAGTGTAGAGACTAATATTGAAACAAGTTTTAAAATGGGAATCACTAGACTACACAATACACAATCGACAAGTGTACCAATCACAATGTAGTAAGTAGGCAAGACCGGATATCAATCCATGGAAATATGCTGCAACTTTCAATATTGAACCTCTATCGACTCCTAGCCTATTTTTAATTGAGATTTGGGATTTTTAAGTTAAAACTAATAAAACAAATAATACGAAAACAACGCAAACAAGCAGAATGATGAACTGACTGAACAACAGACAATGATGAGAAAGAACTACGCGGGCTTCAAATCCTTATAACCATACAATAACCTCTAATCCTAACGAATGAGTAAAACTTCAAATCTACCCAACAACCCCCCCCCCCCCCCCCCCCCCGCTAAGGATGTTAAACCAAAATAGAAGATGGAACAAAGTGATGCAGTGCTAAATTTGGAAACGACTCATCCTATCGACACCGAATCCCACAACTTTCAGATTTAAGGCAACTCAGGTACCAAAATCCTCCAATTGTGAAGCTAAACCTGATAAGATAACTGAGAACCTAGGAAACTCTAAACACGAATAAGCAGCAAGATCCAAGTTATAGGTCATCTAAACTGCCAACTGTAAGACCCTAATTCGTACATGACAAAAGTCGCAGCGGAAACACGAACCATAAAATTTCTTTCATTATAAATACCTCAACTTATTTAATATTTAACTTTAACATAGCTCTTTCTCATAAATCCGTCATCCTCTTATTTACTAATTAAAAACATAGCTTATGTCTACTACAATATACACATCAACGTTCCCGTACAATCTCTCTAGTGACTCGATCTTCGATCTCTATTCCTTAGTAATCCTCATGGCTTGTACTACCTGCGCTCTCCTCATAAAATTCATAACGTTAGTACGTATCATAAGCATATAAGATTTATTCATGTTTATTTTTCATTCTATTAACTCTTTACATCCCGGCTTTCCGTCTGATCATACGATCCGTGGTGAGACTTCTTTGGTATACCTGCGTTACACTTCATTCACCAGGCACGCTCTTATTATCGTTAGTACTCAATTTCATTGAATGCATGCTTACATACTTTCATACAAACTTATACATATGCCTACGATCACACATAACAACTTACATATATACGTATCTACATACATACGTACGTACTCACGTACGTGCATACCTAAATACACCCATTCATACATACATACATCCATACATACTTATTACATGCCTTCACACAAACCTACATACATGCATACATTCGTACATACTCACTTGCGTACATATACATACTACCTACATACACACCTACATACATACACTTAGATTTATAAAACATACATACGTATATGCCTACATACTTACTTACATATATATTTATAATCACCTATTTCAACATACCCTAACTCATACTTACCTACTCATATACGTCTTCATATATCCGCGTGTACTTGCTCACACACTTATAATCTTACATACGTTTGCACATACATGCTTACATACGCTTCTACATACGTGTTAGATACATACATTCTTGCCTATCTACATAGATGTATACATTTATGCTCATAAATACGTAAGTTAAATTAGTCAAACGTAACTTGAAACGCGTTTAAACGAGTTCCCAAGACAAAACGGAGCAAACGAGCAACTTTCGCCAACCAGGGGGGCTCGCGTGACGCCAAGGGCCTTGGCGTCACGCTAGGCCCCTGTTTTCACAGAACAGGTGCAGCACAATGCTGCACATTCCCAGCACGATCCCGTTTTACAGAAACGAGCATAACTCTCTCGTTTTTGATCCGTTTTACCCGATTCTTTTTCCTACACGTCCGTAATTTAATTCTCCATCTAATGGAACTAAAATCCAACATCCGACTTAATAAAATTTCAGACTTTTAACTCTTCGGCTTATTACCCTCTTACCAAATTTTGACCTGTTCATGCATACATCAACATAACTTGTTCGTTTTACCATAACCTCTTATAAACATAGTAATATCAGTGACGTCTATCATAAATTACTAAATTCTTGGATGTCTTGCATCCTCTTAACACTTTATCGTTCATATGCTTATTTTGACCCGTTAAGGGTATTCGCGCATTAATTGGTCTACGACTAACCAAACCATAATCCCCACTTCCATACTTGTCCAAAACCTTACACTGATCGAATAACTTATTTCTAAGCTACTTTTAAGATCGTTTGCCCCAAAATACCCATCAAGGGAATTTTGGTCAACTTTAATCCCATCATTTACGACGAAGGACTTTAACACATTTTTTACCTCAAACATCATGTTTAATTAATTAAAACACCTTATTACTTAATCGAACTAAGAAGTGATTACGGAAATCACTTACCTTATGCGTCCGTGCTCGTATCCGATTCCTCGCCTTTTCTTGACCCGTTATCCTTTCATGCTTGAGTCCGTCTTGACAGGATTCCTATACTCTCTTTTCATCAAGATCACGCTCCTATAAGCATATGCATTCGTACATGTTAACAATCATATCAATCACATATTTCACCCTTAACTGTCATTAGTCATTTCTAACATACATAACTCATATGATTATATTCATATCCGTTTAAGCTCATGCAATTCATCATATAATTACAAATAACGCATATTGACATAACATGTACCATACGACTTCCTATAATCCTGCCTTTACGACAACGTGTCAATTCATGTTTCTTATGCTTAGTTGACTTTTGAAAGTCAACTATATACCATATTTAACCATTGACTTATCATCATATACTCGTAACATCATAATCGACTATACGGACGACACTATATACATTTCATCATACACTTGATGTGAGTACTACCTTTTAAGCATAGCGTACAACTATTTCATGCACAAATCTTCTAAACTCATACATAACCCATCAAAACCTACTACTAATCATCATGTATCATTCCCAAATAACATCAAACATATCGTCATCACATTTCTCCTAATTCTTCTAACAAGTATTCATCATACCCACATAATACATAAATCTTTCAACAAGACTCGAACATGGGAGGTGATTCTAGTCATCATCTTCACCCTAACTAACGGGTTTTACCTCTAATCATCAAATTAACGCAAACCATACATAACCCATGTTCTATACGAGGATTCTAACCCTTGTACATGATCAATTTCATATTAACTCACGGATTAGAACATAACCCACTTCACCAATGATCACCAATCTTAGATTTAAGACATACCTTATGATCCCCTCGTGTCGGTGATCATTAATCCATGCTCGGTTATGGATTTAAGCTTCATCTTGCCTTCCGATTTGAGCATAAAGAAGATTTAGGGTTTGAGGCTCCATGGGAGCCTCCTGATCTTTCTCGAACACACACGTATGTGTGTGTTTGTGTGTGTCTAGTTATTTTATAACTTAACTTTCATTTGTTCCACTTTAGCCCCTCGGGTTTACCTTTAAAACATAACTGACACTACCCTCATCATTTAATACTTTTGACCATACCCTTAACTAGGTTAAATAGCCTAGTTATTTATTTCATGACGTGTCACATAAGAACATACGACAAATATTAACATTCAGATTTTGGGGCGTTACAAGTCTACCACCCTTAAACGAGGTTTCGTCCCCTAAACCTTTCTCACTTTCATCGAACACACATTATCTTTTCTTCCAGTCCATCCATACGACCACTAGCCCATCCTAATTAGAATCTTCTAGCTCCAAGAACCCGTTCCGGAGTTCTTATTAGTATCGCTTTCACTAGTAGCGCTAATTTCTAACAACCTTCGTAGCTAGTGGTTTATTCCTCGTTCAAATATTCCTTCATCATATGCAATATATCCTTTTGTACTCTTAAATAATTCCAACATTTCATTATTAGCATTCTTTCTGTTTATTTGCACATTCATATCGTTTTCGTCGACTAAACGACCTTACTTTGAATTTGAAATCTATACATACTCATATATGCTTAACTTTAACGTTACCTTATTCTACATTTTTTACAGTTACGTATACCTTGCATACCTTTATATTATCTTTAAATCATTTCGTTCATTTCATATTACTATTGCTTTCACTTCATGCATTACTTAATTCACGTGTATAAATAGTTCATATCTCTCCAATCATGAGTTAAACATTTTACTAACCTCTTTTTCATTTCCCAACCCACGATCCGCAACCCAGATCGATCATCTTCTCCTCGAGTACTAGCCGTACAGGCCAGGTTTCATTCCTTCGTGTAATGAGCTTCTGCTCGTGCACGTCCTTTCACCAATACAATTGGTTTCATCACATCAATAGTTCTAACATTATCATCAACAACATCGGCGGTTAGCATATGTCATTCAAACATTCATTACACTAGGTGATTACCCACCTATAACTCTTCTACAATTTCCTACGTACCTGCTATAACGTACCGCACATTCTATTTCTTACATGCAATCCTTTCATTCAATTAATCATTTCGCCAACTGAAGTACACGCTCGTACTTCCTTCCATTCATGCTTACTTGCGAAGACCTTATTACATCGTTTCAATATTTCTTACTAAGCTTACCATTTCCGCCCATACTCAAGTTATTGTCCGGGTCACAGCCCGTCATCACTCTGACTTCTAAGAGTCAATTACTAACACATCTAACACGTAACTTATACAAAACTTCGTCTATTATACTATCACTTTTTACTTTAAACTTATTTCTATGACCCGTTCGACTCAATCATGGTCAAACTGTCGACATCTTCTTAGGCGGATTAATTTCATCTTTTTATATTTTTGAATCCGTCTCACGGATTCAGGCGCATCATTCATGCTTTTTCATTCATTGAATCTGCCTTACGGATTCAAACATTACATTCATGCCTTTCATCCTGGAATCCGTTTCGCGGATTCAAACATTGCATTCATACCTTCCATCCTTGAATCCATCTCACGGATTCAAACATATCATTCATGCCTTTCATCCTTGAATCCGTCTCATGGATTCAAACATTTCATTCATACCTTTCATCCTTGAATCCGTCTCGCGGATTCAAACATTGCATTCATATCTTGTTGATCCGTACTTAATTACGGATTCCACATTCTTCATTCTTATCAGGCATGTTTTTCATACTTTCATAGTACTCTCAATTTCCCGAGAGCCTTACTTCCCATTTCACCCACACGCCCGCCTGCTACCTAACTCTACCGGACATACCTGTAACAATTATCTTGATCTCACGAACGTCATACGTTTCTCGTGTACTGGCCAGGTACACAATCCACATAGTAGTTTCGTGCCTTCATGTAATTGTCACCTTATGTCCGTAGACTTAGGTTTCGGCGCGTGTATCACTTCCAATACTTCACTACTATACAATCATTGTCTTTCATTTTAAAATTCTCCTTCCCTTAATGAATTTTACCATTACTTACACCCACATATTAAATTTACGTACCTGGGCTCATTTGCCTATTTGTCTTATTACCTCTTTGCCTGCCTTAGTATTTATCCTAGACTGCATTCACGGATCATCCTCTTCCAACACTTATGCTTACCTTGCACATACAAAACCGTCAGTTTCTTTATACGTATACATAAGTACATACTTACATTAGCCTTTACCTTTGGATCTTGATCGAGTCTTAGATTGTACGGATTTCTTATCTCAAGAGCACGCAAGTTTGAGTTCAAGTACTTACCTTCTCGTACTTGATTTCCTCAAACCAGGGCTCTGATACCAACTTGTAAGACCCTAATTCGTACATGACCAAAGTCGCAGCGGAAACACGAACCATAAAATTTCTTTCATTATAAATACCTCAACTTATTTAATATTTAACTTTAACATAGCTCTTTCTCATAAATCCGTAATCCTCTTATTTACTAATTAAAAACATAGCTTATGTCTACTACAATATACACATCAACGTTCCCGTACAATCTCTCTAGTGACTCGATATTCGATCTCTATTCCTTAGTAATCCTCATGGCTTGTACTACCTGCGCTCACCACATAAAATTCATAACGTTAGTACGTATCATAAGCATATAAGATTTATTCATGTTTATTTTTCATTCCATTAACTCTTTACATCCCGGCTTTCCGTCTGATCATACGATCCGTGGTGAGACTTCTTTGGTATACCTGCGTTACACTTCATTCACCAGGCACGCTCTTATTATCGTTAGTACTCAATTTCATTGAATGCATGCTTACATACTTTCATACAAACTTATACATATGCCAACGAACACACATAACAACTTACATATATACGTATCTACATACATACGTACGTACTCACGTACGTGCATACCTAAATACATCCATTCATACATACATACATACATACATCCATACATACTTATTACATGCCTTCACACAAACCTACATACGTGCATACATTCGTACATACTCACTTACGTACATATACATACTACCTACATACACACCTACATACATACAATTAGATTTATAAAACATACATACGTATATGCCTACATACTTACTTACATATATATTTATAATCACCTATTTCAACATACCCAACTCATACTTACCTACTCATAAACGTCTTCATATATCCGTGTGAACTTGCTCACACACTTATAATCTTACATACGTTTGCACATACATGCTTAGATACGCTTCTACATACGTGTTAGATACATACAAACATACATACTTGCCTATCTACATAGATGCATACATTTATGCTCATAAATACGTAAGTTAAATTAGTCAAACGTAACTTGAAACGCGTTTAAACGAGTTCCCAAGACAAAACGGAGCAAACGAGAAACTTTCGCCAACCAGGGGGGGGGGGGGCTCACGTGACGCCAAGGGCCTTGGCGTCACGCTAGGCCCCTGTTTTCACAGAACAGGTGCAGCACAATGCTGCACATTCCCAGCACGATCCCGTTTTACGGAAACGAGCATAACTCTCTCGTTTTGATCCGTTTTACCCGATTCTTTTTCCTACACGTCCGTAATTTAATTCTCCATCTAATGGAACTAAAATCCAACATCCGACTTAATAAGATTTCAGACTTTTAACTCTTCGGCTTATTACCCTCTTACCAAATTTTGACCCGTTCATGCATACATCAACATAACTTGTTCGTTTTACCATAACCTCTTATAAACATAGTAATATCAGTGACGTCTATCATAAATTACTAAATTCTTGGATGTGTTGCATCCTCTTAACACCTTATCGTTCATATGCTTATTTTGACCCGTTAAGGGTATTCGCGCATTAATTGGTCTACGACTAACCAAACCATAATCCCCACTACCATACTTGTCAAAAACCTTACACTAATTGAATAACTTATTTCTAAGCTACTTTTAAGATCCTTTGCCCCAAAATACCCATCAAGGGCATTTTGGTCAACTTTAATCCCATCATTTACGACGAAGGACTTTAACACATTTTTTACCTCAAACATCATGTTTAATTAATTAAAACACCTTATTACTTAATCGAACTAAGAAGTGATTACGGAAATCACTTACCTTATGCGTCCGTGCTCGTATCCGATTCCTCGCCTTTTCTTGACCCGTTATCCTTTCATGCTTGAGTCCGTCTTGACAGGATTCCTATACTCTCTTTTCATCAAGATCACGCTCCTATAAGCATATGCATTCGTACATGTTAACAATCATATCAATCACATATTTCACCCTTAACTGTCATTAGTCATTTCTAACATACATAACTCATATGATTATATTCATATCCGTTTAAGCTCATGCAATTCATCATATAATTACAAATAACGCATATTGACATAACATGTACCATACGACTTCCTATAATCCTGCCTTTACGACAACGTGTCAATTCATGTTTCTTATGCTTAGTTGACTTTTGAAAGTCAACTATATACCATATTTAACCATTGACTTATCATCATATACTCGTAACATCATAATCGACTATACGGACGACACTATATACATTTCATCATACACTTGATGTGAGTACTACCTTTTAAGCATAGCGTACAACTATTTCATGCACAAATCTTCTAAACTCATACATAACCCATCAAAACCTACTACTAATCATCATGTATCATTCCCAAATAACATCAAACATATCGTCATCACATTTCTCCTAATTCTTCTAAAAAGTATTCATCATACCCACATAATACATAAATCTTTCAACAAGACTCGAACATGGGAGGTGATTCTAGTCATCATCTTCACCCTAACTAACGGGTTTTACCTCTAATCATCAAATTAACGTAAACCATACATAACCCATGTTCTATACGAGGATTCTAACCCTTGTACATGATCAATTTCATATTAACTCACGGATTAGAACATAACCCACTTCACCCATGATCACCAATCTTAGATTTAAGACATACCTTATGATCCCCTCGTGTCGGTGATCATTAATCCATGCTCAGTTATGGATTTAAGCTTCATCTTGCCTTCCGATTTGAGCATAAAGAAGATTTAGGGTTTGAGGCTCCATGGGAGCCTCCTGATCTTTCTCGAACACACACGTATGTGTGTGTTTGTGTGTGTCTAGTTATTTTATAACTTAACTTTCATTTGTTCCACTTTAGCCCCTCGGGTTTACCTTTAAAACATAACTGACACTACCCTCATCATTTAATACTTTTGACCATACCCTTAACTAGGTTAAATAGCCTAGTTATTTATTTCATGACGTGTCACATAAGAACATACGACAAATATTAACATTCAGATTTTGGGGCGTTACACCAACCAATGCCCAACTATTAACTTAGCAATCCTGACTCGTCTCTCGAGTTGCTAGTAAAAGCTACACACAATACTTAGTTGATTTCAATCAAATTAGTTAAACCTGAATTATGTATAATCTCAAGCTCGAGACTGAAAACCTAATAGATTAACGAACCTAGAATGATCTAAATAGTTGTAGACCAGACTTACAAATCACCTAACCAAACAATCAATCACAACCAACAAAATCATACAAATTCATAAACATAAATCTAGTAGGAATACGTAAATCATCATAATTTAGTCACTAAATCAAAAGAAAATAGTCAAAGCATTAAATCATAGTTCATCTAGGCCTATGTATCATGAAATGTTTAGCTATTCATGTTCAAAGTAACAAAAAACGAAATCAAAATCAATCTCAAACATCATAGTGATAAGTTCTAAACTCGTTAAAAGCATAAAACCAACCCAGGCACCCTCCAATCTCAAATCCTCAACTACTCTACTCTGGATTCTTTAATTATGAGTTACCCTCAAAACCTACCGCTCTAGGGCTAACCTTTGACAACTGTAATTAACATATGCAAAACGCAAGTAATGATAGTCAAACTCCATTGAGGTATATAAGTAAGTTCTAATACAAACCATTAGTACAAGGTATCTTAACAAACTAACAATCTTTTTCAATTTCGTCATCTTCTTGTGTCGACGGCCCGCAATTTTTCTTAGTATTGACCTCGGCGGCGAGTTGTTGCATGTTTTCAGTCATTATAAATGTGGTTGTAGGTCCCTAGAGGAGGATCTAGAACAACCTATCCTTGTTGTTTAAGATACCCGCAAGTGCGGAATCCTAGCGAGTATGCAACCAAGCCAAAGAACACAAGATATAAGACAAAGATTCAAACTTTAGAGCTCCTTTGTATATTCAGCAGAGTTTAGGATACAGGATAACACAAGATAAAACTCTCTCAAAACTCTCATGTGTGTTCTCTAAACCTATCTGTTCTGCAAGTTCCCTTTTTATAGCCAAGACCCAGTACATCAACGAAAAATGTCCTGGGCCCAGACATAAGCCCAAGAAGAACCAAAACCAAAAAGAACCTAGGTTCTTCTTGAGAACCTCCCTACGAAAAACTAACCCAAGAAGAACTGTGTAATTCTTCAATATGGTTCTTCGTGAGTTTTTATAACACATGGAAAGTTAAAATAATCACATGACATCATCATGGTGATGTCATGGTGATGACGGTTCGTGGTTCTTCGTGCTTCGTGTGTCGGTCTCTAAGGCGCACGACGGAGGAATGTCGTGACGTCGGTCTTGAGCCGAACCGAACCGAGCCACATCCACACAAAACTGTATCAACAAACTCCCCCTTGGATGTTGCTGGTGAAGGTTCACTCTTCATGTTGTAGGATCTTCAAAGTCTTCACGTGTCACATATAGGGAGTGTATCAACAAACTTCCCCTTGAATGATGCTCGTGAATCTTTTGATATTCAATACTTCAGATCCTTTTGGTATTGATGAGTGGTCAGTTGCAACTCGATCATCTTGATTCTCTGATTGCATCAATGTCATGTCTTCATTCAACAGCTTATCATCTAACACGTTCTTGTTGCCTTTAACTGGTTCGAATGTCGGATCCGCATATACAAGAAAGCTAAACACGTAATGAGAAAAACTGCTTGAAATATAGTTAATATAAACAAATGACACACATGTGACCAACTCACAATCAAACACCGACCCACAACAGTTTGAAAAATTAAAATTTTATCAATTTTAGTCTTTAACTTTGAAAACTTGTTAACTTCGACCGTTTATGAAGATGCACCGGCTTACAATCAGGATTTTAGGTAGGATAAACTCGAGATCCAACATCGGGCAATAAAAAATAAAATAGAAATAAAATATTTTTGGTTTTTATAAGGTTTAATTAAAACACGCCTAAAATCTTTTTGGTATTTTTGAATAATTCAAATGAAAAGACGGAAAGCAGTAAATAAATATATATAGAGATGCAGAAACAGAGAAATATAAATAAATATTTATAGACATTCTTTTTGCGAGTTTCGAGGGTAAGAGAATCATATCAATGCATGGTCACAGGAAAACACTCGTGTTGTTCAATTAGTTAACATTTAGATAAGCATCCTATAACGATTATCTGTATTGTTGTCCACTTAAGCTCAACTTGTCAGATGTACTCGTGGTTAGGGGATACGTTAAGGTATGATTTATACTTACCGACCGGTGTTCATCCACACATGACCCATTCCCGTATCAAGGTATGCACGAGAGTTCATCTTACTGGTGAGTATACCATTTATCATTTGTTTTCAATGTGTATGATGTGAGATACTCACTTATTTGAATGATGAATACAAGCCCTATGTGATTAAAATCACTTATTAATGAGGAACTTGATATTCGATGCATGTAGGGCACGAGAGCAAGTCCGTGAACAGGTTAGTACCATCTTACCGACAAAGAGACGAGCTTGACACTCGGATGATAAATGTGATTTAGAATCACTTATTCGGGGTGAATGTGATATTTTTATCACTTATTGATGGTCGTATGCATCATGTATTATATACATGTTTGCATGATATGTACACGTATGTATGGTATCATGGAAGCTCTAGACTTACGTCCCTGTTGTTTTCAGTAAAAGAAACAACCATGATACCCTGATGATAAACAGCATAAAGCCCACGTGTCTCAGAACCTCAACAATCTATCAAACGAAATTTCGGTACCAAGACCATATGCCAATGAGCAGTTCCCACACGGTCTTTATTCGATTTAGGTTTATATCACCCTGCACACTTTAAAATGATTATGAGCCTACCGATACATCTTATATAGAGTTGCTTATCGTTTTTCATTTTAAGTTCAAAGAGGTTTCGACAGACCACTGATGTACTATCATTTTCTCTTTTGCTCACCAGGATACTCATTTTTGTTTTTCTATTGTTTTTGTATTTTTCTAATTTGGATTTACTCCCCCTAAAATTCAAAAAGTAAACTTAAACTTATTAAAAAACATCTTTTTGGATTTTCTTAAGAAAAATATTCACAAAAACGAATTCCAGATGTGGATTAACTCATGTTTCACCTCGATGCCGTTTACCAAAATTAATTTTAATTAGAGATGATTTATCAAATTTTGGAAAAATGAGTTGGCAGTGGTAATCAGTGTAGACCAAAACAACATTGACGAGTTTTGTATTGAAACGATCACGTGTGAGGTGGTATTCGAAATCAATGTGTCTCATCAAGGACTGCTTATACTAGATGTTAGTAAATCATAAAGCAGCTTAAATATCGACAAGGATATGAGAGATTAGAAATTCAAGACCGTAATCCTGCTATTACTTCGTGCATTGGCAGGAATCTGAGTGCTCTCCCAAACTGGATATCCACCCAGTGTGGATTTCAGGGTCGATTTTGCAGCTACTTCAATTAACTTAGAAATCTCTTCACAACAACAAGATGATAAACCTCCGGGTTCGGCTGGTAAGAAGCAAGGGAGCATGTGGGAAAGCTTGTACACATCATCATTGGTCGGTCCATACAAGATGTCTTCCACATGCTTTTACACCAGCAAAGGTCTTCGTCGTTCTCCTTTAGAAGTAGTGTGCGGTTGTTCAATGCATGCCAAGGTATCGGCACACCTGGTTGGTTTGATCAACAAATACATTTTCTTCAACACACCGTAGAGAAAATTTACACTGCACGTTCATCTTGTAGACTTTAAACGTCTTGTGGAATATATAAGACATGAATCTTTAAAAGCTTCAAACGTGCTACAGGCGCGTACACCTCATTTAAATCTATCTTGTGGACCCGATCAAAGCCTTCAACAATCAAACTTTGGAATGTTTTTCATTTTGTCAAAAATTTTCAATTTCTTTCAACATCATTCTTTCATCGGACATTTTTTTCTTCTTTTCTCCTCTCTCCATCAAAGGCAACAATATTCTCCTGGATGTAATAATGTTTCGGAGCCTTATGCCGCTAATCTTGTGCATTGACACTCCACTATCAAAAATCCTAAGACTATCAATAGTTCCTCCTGAACATCCTGCACACTCATACAGAGATTAGTTGGAGAGGGGGACCCAAGCCTTCATAGACATAGGTCGTCCGTCATCATCGAGGATTGTGACTTCCATTTTTCGATGATTCAGAATTGATGGAGCCCCCCCTGAAATAGTTACTGATTTTGGTTTCCAAATATGTTTCTCAATTTCATTTTTAACATCTGATTTAACAGACTGTGTTTGGATAACCTCTGGTTTCAAAGCCTTTTCAACTTCTTTTCTTTGATTCTTTTTCTGTTTCATTTCCCGTTGTTTAACAAGACGAGGGTCCTCTTTTGGTGAAACAGATCTTTTATGGTAAATGTTACCACGGGGGTATCAACTTTTGCCTTTCCTTTCGTGAGATATGGACAGTTTCTGATAATGTGCCCATACTCACCGCATTGAAAACATGATCTTCGCTTAACAAACCACGGAGTATCATAATTGTAAGAGCTTGATGATGAACTTCGTGATCTTGAGGTACTTGGTCCTACATCACAACAGTTTGTGTGTTGTGTGTAGTTGTTTTGACTGTTTCTTTTCAAAATTTTCTTTTGCATAACAAAATCTGTGTTTGATTTGTTTTCAAAAGATTCAATTTTATCATTCCCCCAAGACTTCACGAAGTTTATCTTCTGAAACTTCTTCTTGTTCTGAGTTCTTTTGCCCTTTCTCTTTCCTTGATTAGCATCATTTTGCTTTTGTCGATCTGGAAGTTTTTGATTTCCATATTGTTTCCGAACATTGGCTTTTGGGATGGGAGTACACTGATTTACTACAACTCTTGGGCTTGACTTTCCCAAAAACTTACTGGTTGAATCCTCAAACACTTTATCAATCAAGGATTGATTAACATTTTTAATAGGAAAATCTTGGTTTGAGTAGACCCTATCATCACCAACCAGAGTATACAGCAAATTCACACTCTCAGACTCTTGCGCAGAAGTGGGCTCAACCAGAACAGTCTTAGCAGGTTTTTCGGGAGGATCACATAGAAATATGATTCTCGAGAGGTATGTCCTCTTCTTTGATCACCGCATCAGACTGTGCTGAGTTAGTATCATCGGATTCATCATCAGAAGAGTCGGCATCCTCAACAATGACCGGGGGATCTTGATTTTGTTCAGTTGTTGAAACTTTCGTATCTGCTGATTCATTCGAATCTGAGGATACTTCCTTTCTGAAACCAAGTCCAGCTGCGCATTCCTCATGATCTAATGGAACTGATGGCTCAAAGTGAGGTTTATCCTCCTCATCAGGCATTGCGGTATAATTTTGTCTAACAGGTGGAGGACACTTCTTATAACCAATGCATGTGACATCATTCTTCTTTTTCTGTATGTCAATGATGTGATCCAACACATACCTAGAGTTTGAGTAACTAACTAACTTAAGCTAGATCGCCGAATTTTCACACTTAGCACAGTCCAACCCCTTTTGTGTTTCCTCGAGCCTATTGATGTAATTGTTTATGGCAGTTTGTTTTCTTGAAACTGTTTTCGTTAGCTCGAACTTATCTTCCTTTAATGTGTCAATTATCTTTTTAAATTCCTTTTCATGATTTTTGTGAAACATATTGGCCTTTGTGCATTTTGAAAGATCCACGATCAAATTTTGATCGTGGATAAATGTCACGTCATACTTGCATTGCAAATCATTATATTTGTTTTGCAAATCAGACAATTTTGCATTTAACTCAACACAACTATCACACCTATTAGATTTTGGTTCATCGACACATACCTGACTGGATTCACTTTCAGATATTGACTCACTTGCCTCAGAATCAACAACCTCCCTTGATGATTCATATTCAGATCCATCCTTGCTTGAACTTGAACTTGTAACATCATCAACTGAATTACCGCCATGTTCAGAACTGTCATCATTTCCCGAGGACTCACAATCGCTAACATTCTTGACAATTTCAGCATAAAAAGTCATTCTTGTTTGACCACTGTTCTCGAACTGAACTGTCGGATCATAATCATAATCTACAGTAGACTTATCCCAAAGCTTGATTTTTGAAGATGGAGGAGGGTTATTTGACGGTATAGGATACTGAAACCAAGATGGCACTGATCCCTTTGATGAAGTGTTTCCGTAGCAAGCTTGTTGTTGACCTTTGTAGTTTAGATCAAGAAATAATGGTACTCCAGTATACCAATAGCTTTGCTCTGAAGCAACTAGTTGCGGTGTTCCATACATATATGTTGCCATTTTCGGTTTACTTTGATGAGAAGGATCATATGAAGATTGAGATCCTAAAATGCTTGACCCCCAAAGGTGTGTACTCATGATTGATTGTAAATACCAACTTACAAACCAACTGTGAATCTTTTGAAAAGCTTTTGTGAAAGCCTAGATGTCCACGAAAAATAACAAGTCCCGACAGAACAAGCTCATGAAAATTGTTTGTAAACTATATAATCCACAAAAAAATGGGAGCCTAAACTCAGATAACCAAATAACAACCTAACGAAGAATACAAGTGAAATACAATCCCAAGAATAATTAAGCCTATGAAAAATGTATTTTGGCCAAGCCCACTTTCATGAAAAATAGCAAATGAAAAATAACAGCCCACGAGAGAAATGACGGATCAGCCCACTATGAAAACTCATGAAGAGTGGACAAGCCCAATAGAATTAACGAAAGACTATGTAATTCAGGCCCAAAGAATCAACGAAACACCATGAAGTTTCGTGAGGAGTGTTTTGTGAGTATCGGTTCTTCTTTGAATAAGACAACACAAGGGTGAAGAATGTTTTTCTTAGGATAGGACAAAAGCAAAGGTTCTTCTTAGAAGAATTGTTCAAGAAGAATGTTCTTCTTAGGACAAGACAAAAGCCAAGAAGAATGTTCTTCTTTGAATAAGACAAAAGCCAAGAAGAATGTTCTTCTTTGAATAAGACAAAAGAAGGGTGAAGAATGTTATTCTTAGGATAGGACAAAAGCAAAGGTTCTTCTTAGAAGAATTTTTCAAGAAGAATGTTCTTCTTAGGATAAGACAAAAAAAACAAGGTTCTTCATTGACTCACAAGTATCTTTCTTTGACCTTATCTCTGAAATGGTTTTTCTTTGAAACAAGACAAAAAAATGGGTTCTTCTTTGACTTAGGTGATTCGCAGGTACGGGGGTTCAAAAAAAAGTTGGTGGAAAGTTGGTAACCTTTTTGTATTTTGACAGGATATGGTTTCTGAGATAAGGTTAAGTGCAGGCAACACAGATCACATTTTCAGCATAGATTTGAATGTTATCTTTTCAACAAAGAAAATCCGGTGACTTTCCGGTTAAAACACTTCACCTGAAAAATTGTCGAACAAGATTTTTTTGCAATAAATTTTAAGAAAAACCCTATATTAACATGTCTCCATGTATTTCAACAAGGTTTTTGTAAAAATTTTAAGCAAACAACAAGTTTTTCTAAACTTTTAACGCATTTTACTTTTAAATCTTGAATATCTTGTTTTAACTTCAAGAAAAAAATATCAGAAACCTTCAAAACTTTGCTTAAAAACACAACCAAAAGCTTGGATTTAACAAGGAAGAGAGCCTATACCACTTGTAGGTCCCCAGAGGAGGATCTAGAACAACCTATCCTTGTTGTTTAACATACCCACAAGTGCGGAATCCAAGAGAGTATGCAACCAAGCCAAAGAACACAAGATACAAGACAAAGATTTAAACTTTAAAGCTCCTTTGTATATTCAGCAGAGTTTAGGATACAAGATAATACAAGATAAAACTCTCCTGTGTGTTCTCTAAACCTATCTGTTCTGCAAGTTCCCTTTTTATAGCCCAGACCCAGTACACCAAAGAAAAATGTCCTTGGCCTAGATATAAGCCGAAGAAGAACCAAAATCAAGAAGAACCTGGGTTCTTCTTGAGAACCTCCCTGCGAAAAACTAACGGAAGAATAACTATGTAATTCTTGAGTATGGTTCTTGGTGAGTTTTTCTTCATGAGTTTTTATAACACATGGAAAGTTAAAATAATCACATGACATCATCATGGTGATGTCATGGTGATGACCGTTCGCGGCTCTTCGTGCTCCATGTGTCGGTCTCTAGGGCGCACAAAGGAGGAATGTCGCGACGTCGGTCTTGAGCCGAACCGAACCGAGCCACATCCACACAAAACTGTATGAAACATTTGGATAAAGAGCATGACATCATCATGGTGATGTCATGGTGATGTCGGTTTGTGGCTCTTCGTGCTTCGCGTGTTGGTCTCTAGGGCGCATGAAGGAGGAATGTCGCGATGACGGTCTTGAGCCGAACCGAAACGAGTCGAACCTAACCGAGCCGCATCCACAAAATATGCATCAACAGTGGTTGCTGACATTAAACGTTTTTGTAAGACTAAGGGGAGTGGAGCATCCTTTTGATGGGGCGTCTTGCGACACGTGGCGCCACGTCATATTAGAGGATTTTGACCAAAAAAGGGGGAGTGGGGCAACCTTGCTCGGTGGGGCGTCTTGCGACACGTGGATTGATTTATTTTGTCTTTTTTTATGTAAAAGATATAAAAAAAAGTCCTATTTTTTTATAAAAGTGTTGATCAAAGTAAATAAAAACTAATACTTCAATAAAAAAATTACTTCAATAAAATAAAAAATACATCAACTAAAAAAAAATACATCAACAAAAATAAAAAAATACAATCAACAAAGGTTATATTTTTCTCGAATTTCTTGCTTCATTTGTTCGGCTAAAGCGAGCTCGGCTCCAGTAAGGTTTGTCGTGTCGGATGTTAATATTTGCAAATCAAGTGTTTTTTGACGACTTTCTTTCAGCTTTAGCTTTCGGTCCCCGTGTTCTTTTTTTTAAGTTGATCCGTTGTTGGCTCGTTTGCAACAAGCTGTCTAACTTATTGGTCACTTGTGTGAACGTTATAGCCCATGGTATCGGTTTGGTTTTCAAGCGTTCTTCACCCGGTGTTTTCCTCTTGTGTGAACGTTTCTTTTTTTGAGGTTCAACATCATTTTGACCGACATGGAACTGGGTCTCCGGAACTTCTTCGTCATCTAAATCCACCACTAGATGGAATACAAACAAAGTTAAAAAAAAAACATATTCTTTACAAAAAAATATCTAAAAAATTTATACCATTTTGTTGTCTCGATCCTCCAACGTTTTGAAAACCACCGGGTTGTTGTGTGTTCCAAGTGGTGAACCCCATATTTTGCGGTATCGTCGTATTGTTGTAGTATACTTGCGGTGTAGGGCTAGCAACGTGCATATTATTGAAATAGGCGTAAAAAGCGGGGTTATTTAAAATGTTTGGGTCCGCCATATCGGGTTGTGGATTGGAAGATTGTGTATTTTGGTTGAAAGGAGGGATGTTGTGGGATACATTTTGATGAGTTGATAGAAGATTGGTATAAATTTTGATGAGTTGAGAAAAGATTGTGGTAAAAATGTGTTTGATATGTGGTATTATTTATAAAGGTGGGATGTATTTTAAAAAAACAAAAAAAAATTGGGCCAAACTATCCGTTGCCAACGGATATATGCATGGGAAATGAAAAAGTTGGGGCGATCTGCTGAAGACGGGCTGGAGGGGGACGCCACCCAAGACGCCAAGGGGGGCGGTGTTCCAGGCGACTCCGGGCGACTCGGGTGGGGGAGTCGCCCCACTCCCTTCAGTCTAATAGAATGGGACAAACATGGAAGTTGTTGAAAATTAGTGTGATGGATACATAATTATTGTATGACCAAGAAAGACGTGCAATGTTTAGTTTGACACTTAACCCTTAGGATTTGACTTGAGCGTTTCTCTACTTGGATTTCAGGTGAATTTAATAAGTGATTTTATGTATTAAACTGTAATGCTTGGAAATCTTAACTTGAATAAATTTGAATAAAATGCTATGATTTGATCCAACTCAGTGAAAAGTATCCGATAAGAAGGCACAAGGTCACCAATTAAGTCAGTGGCCATCTGAAACTAATCAGTGAAAAGTATCTGATAAGAAGGCACAAGGACACATAAGCTGGTTCGACCAACAATAATACCTACTAGAAGTCAAAAGTGATTCAACAATATATCTATATCATATACCAATGAAGTATGAAATTGATATATAAATCACATATAATCAATGGAAAAGTTGGAAATGATGACAATTGAAATTGGAAACCCGTAAAACACAGCAAATATAATCAACGAGCGTTTCTCTACTAGGATTTCAGGTGAATTTAATAAGTGATTTTATGTATTAAACTGTAACGCTCGAAAATCTTAACTAGAATAAATTTGAATAAAATGCTATGATTTGATCCAGCTCAGCTCAACGACCGCTAAAATAATAATTTAGTTCCAATACGAACAATTAAATATAAGGTATATGTTAACAAACTAACAATCTTTTTCAATTTCGTCTTTGTCTTGCGTTGCGTTGATGTCACGCGTTTTTCTATATTATTGACCTGGCGGCCAATTGTTTCACGTTCTCTATTATTAAGAATGTGGTTGATGAAGTTAAACCTTTTCGTAGCAGAATGGAACAAACATTCCGTTTTTTGAAAATAAGCATGGTGGATTGTATCACCAACAGAGACCTGCAATGTTTTGTTTGACACGTAACGCTGAGGATTTGACTTGAGTGTTTGTTTGTTTGGATTACAGGTCAATTTTTGTGATTTTATGTATTAAACGTTAAGTCCGGAAACTTAACTTATATGATGTTGAATAAAATGCTTTGATCTGATGCATCTCAGTGAAAAGTATCGGATTAGATTAGATGGAAAAAGGACACGAAGTCGGTGACCTTCATTGACTTGCCAATTTATTATTTTAACTTCTTGATTTTCAAAAACATCATACATGTATTTAAAACTGATTTTTTTCTGATGATTTAAATCGTACAGGAAAATGGATGGAATTATGGTGATCATGCACAACACATAAGCCGCTTAATTAGACCACCAATAATACCTACTTGAAGTCAAAAGTGATTCAACAGTACCTCTATATCATATACTAATGAAACATGAAATTGATATATAAATCACATACAATGAAACAATGAGAAAGCTGGAAATGATGACAACCTCAGCAGTTGTTTTAGTGAAGTAAAAATTATACAAGGGATCACAAAAGCAGTTCTCTATGGATGAGGTAGGGAAGGAAAAGGAAAGTCCTTGGGCAACTCAGGAATGGTGGGTTTAGGCAGGTCGTGGACTTCTGGAACCTTTGGTACTTCGGGTTTTGGAAGAGTTGGAAGCTCTGGCTTTGGAATTTCAGGAAATGTAGGCTTGGGAAACTCGGGAATGGTGGGCTTTGGAAGCTCAGGAACTTCTGGCTTCTGAACCACGGGGACCTCGGGCTTTGGAACCTTGGGAAGTGTAGGCTTGGGAATCTCAGGAATGGTAGGCTTTGGAAGCTCTGGAACTTCAGGCTTTGGAACCACAGGGACCTCAGGCTTTGGAACCTCGGGAAGAATAGGCTTGGGAATCTCAGGAATGGTAGGCTTTGGAAGCTCTGGAACTTCAGGCTTTGGAACCTCGGGAAGTGTAGGCTTGGGAATCTCCGGAATAATGGGCTTTGGAAGCTCAGGAAGTGTAGGCTTCGGAATCAAAGGAAGTGTCGGCTTTGGAATCTCTGGAAGTGTCGGCTTAGGAAGATCGGGAACCTCCAAAAGATTACGTGCCTCTGCAAAGCGTTTTCCGCCGCTGGTTGATTAAAGTGACAAACAACAATATCATGATGAACGAACTAACCTTGTAACAGGCCATTGATGTTATAAAAGGAGGAGATTAGAGCAGTATGAAGCTAGGAAAATATTTTAAGTTGGCTTGAGGATGAATATCCAAGCTTGTGTGAAGTTGATTTATATAGAGTACGTCGTATGGGGGTAGGGCTGTTCAAAAAGCTCGCGGCTCGGAGCTCGCTTGAAGCTCGCTCGGATTTAGCTCGGAAAAAGCTGGCTCGATTTGGCTCGGTTTAAAAGTGAGTCGAGCCGGCTCGGCTCGGTTAGAAAGTGAGTCTAGCTCGGCTCGGCTCGTAACGAGCCGAGCTGGCTCGGTCCGGCTCGCTTTGTAGCTCGGCTCGGTTTAGCTCGAATTATTTTACTTATAATAAGTTTTAATTTTATATACATTATAATATATTACAAAAAACTTATTATTATTTACATGTATATATGTTTGTAATTTGATATTTATGACATATTTGAAGATTGATTACCATACTAATGAACTAATATTATATTTTATTGAAATTAAAACTTATTTTGCGTTGTTAAACTTGATTTTGGTTTGAATTGTATTAGGTTGAACTTATTTTGAATATATTCTTTTAAATTATTGAATAATATTTTAGGCTATTAAATTTTAAGAGGTATATATTAGTTTTTTATATAAAATCGAGCCAAACCAAACCGAGCCGAGCTAGCTCGGTTTAAAACCAAGCCGAGCCCGAGCTTATATTTTCAGCTCGGTTTCAAATCCGAGCCGAGCCAGCTCGGTTTATAATCGAGCCGAGCCCGAGCTTGGCCTGGCTCGGCTCGGCTCATGAGCAGCCCTATATGGGGGTAATGGTCATAAGTAGACAAGTTGGTTGAAACTGGTATAGAAATTGGAATGTTAGCTCAACTTCTCACCTGTACAAGGTGAGTTGCCCATATATGGTTGAAAAAACTGCATATTAGATTCCTTATCTGGCAAGCTTCCGTACAGTTCCATTGACTAGCTAGTCAATTTTAATATATTAACTAATATTGTAACAAGTTGTTTCTGGGTAAAAGAGACATAAATGATAAAGTCAGAATAGTTTTAAGATGTAAGGTTTTCTGGATATTAATTAAATATATTTATTATGAAACAAATTTCAAATATGGTTTTATTTTCTACCACCAATGTGAAATTTCGGTTTTTCTTTTTTAATTTTCAGCGAGGCATTTGCAGCATGGCATTATATTCTGAATATTTAATACACATAATAATTATGTAAACACAGGAATCATTTCCTCTCCAATTGAGAGTGGAAACGATGGTGGCTTATGTATTAATAGGGACTAGTGAGAATGCCCGTACATTTGTTTTGTCGCCTATTTGTTTGGCCAGTTAAACACAATCAAATAGTTCTTAAAACCCGTTACCAAACATAAATCTTTATTTTTATAACTAATATAAGTCACCGACGATATAACCAATAATGGAATCTGTCTCTAAACAACACCCCAAGAGCTTGACCACATTCCGATGGTTAACTCGTGTTAAGATGACTACTTTATTTATGAATTGTTGTATTTGGCTATCATCCATTTCTTTGGACTTCTTGATTGCTACCACTCGTTTGTCACGCAAAATACCTTTATACACAGTACCAAAGCCACCTTGGCCCAGAATCATATCCTTGGCACAATTGTTGGTTGCAATCTCCAAATCATTGCCGTAATTAATAATACCTAGCAAACGGGTCGGGTCGGGTCGGGTCGGGTCATGGGTCAAAATGGGTCTCACTCTTACTCTGCTTCTTCCTTTTGCATGATACGACACTCATTTCTTGAATAATCCCTTACTGACAAACGCTTCCGCTGTAATACATAAAACCATGTTAGAAAAAGGATAAAAGTTTTCAAGTCTGATACAATTTATAATGACCATAAAATGCGCGTAGTTATGTTCAAGATGGAAGTAATTTGGTTTAATGTATATTACCAACGATAAGCCTAGCTGCATCAAATCCATGATTTTGTGTAGCATTTGCCCGGGATGAATGGATAACACAGACATCGAATTTGAGTACAAACCATGCAACTTATTTTTAAAGTTCACAAAGACTCGACAAAAGACATTAATTAAAATTATGCTTTGAAGGTTGTGTCTTATTTAGAATAAGACACACAATCCAAATCCTCAGACATAGGACGACACCTTTTATTCTCAACTTTACTTGAAACATCCAAACGCGCGCCAGATGCATACTTAATTTCCTGAAATACATGTAGTTTGAAAACATCAACAAAAGTTGAGCGAGTTCATGTGTGTGTTTGTGTGCATGAATAAACCTTTATAATCATTGAAAGTATGAATGTATGTTTGTAAACTCCTGGTATGAAAGCAACAAGGAAAACAGATCACCAATGGTTTGCAAGGCCATTGATATGTGTGAAGTGATGCAGGAAAACTCAAACCTAACAGATTTGTCTCCGGGAATAAGACATAGTCACCACATGGGCCACCCTGGTCCACATGGGTGTGGGCTCGCTACACCCAAATAGATCTATCACTCATGTCCCTCGGTCCTACAACGAGGATTAATGGCCTTAAGTGTTGTACCCACCACTCACATGATAAAGTAGTACCCTTCCTTAGCTAACCATACCAAATCGAAATGTTTGTATACAGTTTGTAACATGTATTTCACCCCCCGAAGTTATAAAACCAAAAACAGTTAAAGAAAAGGGGGTAATGAACTCACAGTATTGCGTCTTCTATCACCGTAACTCAGGCTCCTCGGATAAACACGACTACCTACAACGTACTAATGTCTATTAGACGAGCGGGCCGTGCCTTGACTTAGTATTAATGTCTTTGAGTTACGATTCTTTTGGTGTCTTCGATATTATTCCGAGTTTTATAATTATTTGTTAAAATAATAAATATTTTTACTTAAATTATATTTATTAAATTTTTGGAATAATAATATATTTTTGGCTTGATACACTTCAGGTATTTACACATGTATATCCTTCCCAAGGATGGGGTATCTTTCACTTGTATATTTTTGTCTTATATCGGGGTCGTATTCCGATGTGTTTTATACGTACGAGAATACGTATTTTTATTGAATTCATTAAGTATTCTTTATACGTAATTTCATATTAATTATTCCGGAATATTATCTTTAATAGAGATTCAATATATATTTCCAAAATATATATTTAAGGGATATTACTTAGAAAAATTATTTATAATTTTTCTTTGGGCAAAATTATTTGTAATTTCTCATAAGCTTCAAAAATATTAATATATTTCCAAGTCCAACTTAGAAAATATATTTAAACTCATTTTTCTTCCAAAAATGATATGTTTCATACTTATTTGAGAAAATATATATATTTTACTCAAAAATATTGTATCTCATGTTTGTGTAAGAAAATATATACTTCTTAAAAATAATATATCTTCTAAAATTTCAAGAAAAATATATATTTCATATTTGTCAAAAATAATATATTTTTCCTTGTCAAAATATGATATATTTTTGTAGTATTGTAAAAATCTTATTTTAATTCCTTGGTGTCCAAAGTATTATTTACCAAAATATACTTTGTGAACAGGTTTTTCCAGAATATTTTTGTATGTCTTATTCCATAGTTCGGTTTCATCAATATTTTGTGTAAATGAGTATATTCACTTGTTGGAATTTTGGTGATATTTTGGATGGAAATTCTTGTTACTTTTGTGTGTTATATTATTTCAAGTCTTAAGTTAATATAACTAATACACAAAATATACAAATAATCACACACATGTGACTTCTAAATATATATTTTCCAAATACATATTTGGTCACTTTTATTTATGAAAACCAAACTCCAATATTTATATTTTTGCAACAAAAGTTATGGCAAAGTTTTTGTAGGAAACTCATGGTTTAAAATACATTTGTAAATATTTGTTTAAAAATATTTTTCTAAGTGTTCGGATTTTTGGAAAATTTTGCCATAGTTTCCCCTAAAAATGGAGGTTTCTATGCTTTCAAGCATATCATTTTCTTTTATAAAAATCATCACAATCAATTCACAATCATCAACTAGCAACCTTTACTTACCAATTTTGCCAAAATCATGCATTTTCTACTACTTCATGAACTTGAATATTTGTAAAAATTTGTAGTAACTTACCAATGTTATTAGTAAGCCTAGTTATCCTTTAAAGTGTGATTAGTTCTTTAAAAACTTCATTTTTAAAGAAGTTAGATGTTTACAACTTCTTGTCACATTTTCTAAAAATATTTCTTTATGCATTCTTCTTGTTACACAAGTATTCCTATACTTGTTTAACTACTAAAAATAAAGTTTGTTTTTGTAAGAACCAAGATTTAACAAAACTTCTATTTTTAACTTGCTTTGTTTGATAGACCATTCATAAATATTTAGATCTACAAGTGTTACTACTCGCTTTGATCATTATTCTTACAACCAACTTTGTTATTTCAAGTTCATGCTTCATGTGTGGATGATCTATCATCCTACAACATTTTTACTTTCTCTTCTTGCTAGATTATGTTTTTTATCATGATCTAGCAAGATTTTATGATAATCAACATCATTTTAACAAACAATCAATGATCAACAAGCATAACAACTCATATTCATCAAGATTACTTCATTAAACAAGCCTATGTTCATGTTTACTTCTTATGTTCTTTAGTGTTCTTCAAGTTTTGATTATGATTCTTCTTTAACCACTAAAAATGGAAGTAATGTAGCAAGGTCAAGACTCCTACCACTAGCACAAGGCTAGGGATGATTCAAATGTAGAAAACAAGTGGATAAAAGCAAACAAGAGAGGTTCTTCAAGGCCACCAAGCTCCTTAGTCTTGCCTCTAGCACCTTTGTATATACTTGGAATGGTTATAGGTTGGATGAAGAATGATGATGATGGTGGTGCTATGTTCAGCCAAAGGTAAGCAAGGGAGAGGGAGAGAAGAATGTGTGTTAGTGTGTGTGAGAAATGAATGGTATGAACCCAAGTGTCTTCTTATAACCCATGCTCTCATTTTATCTCATGGTTATTATGTTTAGTAAAGTGTTAACATATCTATTTAAATAATGAAATAAAATCAACTTGGTGGGGGCCATGTTGGCCGTAAACTAGGTGGGGGGGGGGGGTTCTAGATTAGGTTTCAACTAGTTTAGTTACAATCTAGTTTAAATCCAAGTATTAGTTACATGTTCTAGTTATTAGATATTTTTAGGGGGTGTTATGATGTTCGGGGATCATAACTAGCTTAGAAATGATAAAACCTGTGCTTCTAGTGTCCGGTTGTTTGGTTGGTTACTGGTTCGTTAAGGTGCTAAACCTTGCAGTTTAGTGTGCTTTATATATCTTTTTGTGACACTTTTGATTCCCGACACTTAGGAATGCATTCAGGACCATTTAACCATATTTCTGCATAAAATTTGATTGTTGAATTGCTGAATTTTGCTGAATTCAGCACTTTGGGTGAGTTTTAAGCATTTTCCAGCACTTAAACTATCTCTAGGAAGGTAGTTTTATGATCCTTACTTTCCTACACACTATACTAGTGTAATACTTAATTTCTGGCTCATTCTGTGTCTAAATGCACCGTCTGTCTATGTGCTGAGTTCTGTTAGCATTTTCCTGATTTATCAGATAACTGTGCTAACTATACTTAATGCATCATTCAAGGCAATATAGCTTTCATGCATTATTGGTATGACATTAAACAATGTATGATGCCCATGTATGTATAAAGCAGAAATCAGAAAGCAGTTAATTGCAATTCAGCACAGTCATTAAGCACTAATCCTTTTTTAATAATTGTACGGATACCCAGAATTTTGACAGTTGTCACATTCTCCCCCTCTTAGGAAAATTTCGTCCTCGAAATTTATACTACCTTAACTCCTTAGGGTTACGTCATGCATGTATAGATATGAATAATCACCACAGTAACTAACCACAATACCAAATCAAGACCTATTGATTCAGGTGAATCCAAGGACATCTTTCTAAATTAAGAATCCAATGGTTAAAAGGTATGTCTCTCAGAATTCGATGTCAAGGGATGCGAGATGTATAGATGTAACATCTGGTGTCACTTACATCACAGGGGTCTAATAAAAGGGGAGTTCTGACCAATAGAATTTCAACAGATTGTTTACAATATGCAAATGAATTTTTGAAACAATAACATCCACTAGACGTACTCAAAATCAGCAAGCTTAAATGTGACAGTAACATGGAAATGATCCGTCAACTTTCGAACAGAAGGATGAATAAAATTGGTGTGTCGACAGGTATGGAAACGCAAGAATACACCGAAATGAAATACAATCGAAGCTGGCGTACCATTGTCTTATTTCATAGTTGCACTAAGAATGTTTAAAAGACAAGTTGAGTAAGAATAAGGGTAGTTGCGTGTGAAACGGTTGACCATGACTAGCACAAGCTACAAGTTTGTAACGATACCACAGGGTGTCGCAATTGACATAATTTAATAATAGCGGTGACCAAACAAGTTCACCGTTGTTTGAAATCAAATGAAAGTGCAATGAAACAATCTGAAGGTTTGATTTACACAATGTATAGAGTTTTCAATTGAATACGGAACATCAAAGGACTACCGGTTTCGATCGAAGATGAAAAAGTGATAAACACTACAAAGCATTTGATCGCTAATGAAAGAACCATTAGGAGGTACACTTGAATATAAAATGAATCTTATGTACCATTGTCTTGACACACAACTGTGTTAAGGCTACTTTAATCATGATGAAACAGAACGGATTTAGAGCTAGTCAATAAATAAACAATTAAATACGTGTATGAGGTGCGTAAACGAGATTAGCGCAAGCTTCAATCTAGTGAAAACATCACAGCAAAGTGTCGAAGGCAGCAAACGATTTAATGGGGTCGTAGACCAAACAAGTCTACTGTGATTTGGAACAAATGAAACTCTCGCAAAAATGAATTCGAATATGATGCTCTCAATACATCATATGGTGTCTTGAATTGAATATGCGAAATGGACAAGTTCAAGCAATTGAACTTGATTTTGGAGAAATCTGACAACAAACGTAGGTATCGACAAGGGAATTTCGGCATGGTTACAAGGATAAACCATGAATGTAACTTAAAAGGAAGGAAGTTTTCGAGAAAGTGTGTTGACTTGATAGCAAAGGAGCCAACAATTTCAATAATGTAAGTCATTCGAATCATAAATCAATTAGCAAAATAACATTTGAACTCGGATGAGACGCTCATTCGAAATGAAACCACATGCACAATAAATGGTGCATGCGTAAAATATGAATTTCCAAGGAATGAAACAATGAGTATTTGCTAAAATGAGGCTATGATTACGTATCAAGACAAAGGAGTGTTTGCTTTAATGAAGAAAATTGTCGGGATGCAACTACCATTAAGCGGAGTAGAGACGCAAGAATCTTCTCGCTAGAAGCAAAAGTGGGAATTTCAATGAAAGAAATCCGAGTACTTTACCCGTTGGGTTAACTTAAAATAGCTTACATGACGAAGTGATTGGGTTTTCCCCCAGTTAATAGACGTGGTTTCCTAAGTGATATCCTTTAACGAGTTCCGACCTACGCTCCTGGTAGTTGATGCACATACGAAAGCTATCGTCCTTCTTCTTGACGAGCAAAACTGGAGTTTCCCAAAACGAGAAACTTGGTCTGTTAACTTCCTTCTCTAGCAACTCCCGAAGCTACACTGACAATCCTTGCATCACCGAAGGTGTAAGTCGCTAAGGTGCCTTGGCTGCAGGCGCGTCGCCTGGAACCAAGTCAATGTGGAATTCGACTTGTCGGTGAGGGAATAATCCTGGCAAGTCTTTGGGGAAGACTTCAGGATATTCCCTTCCACAGGGATATCTTCGAGCTTTGGTTCTTCGGCTTCCTTGTCCACGACATGAGTTAAGGAGGCAATACACCTTTTACGCAAAACTTCTGTGCCTTCATACAACTGGCAATCTGTAGGGGCGTATTCTGCTTATCTTCATGAATCACGATCGTCTCTTCATTTGCCATCGGGTTTCGGATAATCTTCTCCTGGGATGCAATCTTGGCAATCCATCCATCCCAACTACGATGTCGAAGCTTCCCAACTTACCGGTAGAAGATCTATTGAAACTCACATTTCCCAAGCTCTACAACGCAGTCCATAATCTCTCCTTAGGCTTCTACTAGCCTCCTATTAGTTGGTTTTATCAAGCATAGGATATCTATCTTATTTTCTACTAACCCAAGAATATTCTTAAGCCCTAGTTGTACAAAGTTATAGTTGGTACTAGCATCAGATAGCGCAGATGCAAGGTGTTGGTTAGAAGAGAACGTACCAGTGACTTCATTCGGACCCTAGCATGCTTCACGAGCTCCAATGTTGCTTGCTCCTTCATGTCTTGGTTAATCTCCATTGGGAAATCTTTCCTTAAGTGCCCCACGTCACCGTAGTTAAAACACCCTTGACCACGTTCTTGATTGCCGCCATTTCCGCCTGGATGGTTGTTATTGTTTCCTTTGCGATTTCCGCTACCATCTTGGTCCTCTTTTCCATATCCAGCACCATACCAACATGTCTCCTTAAGATGACCAATTCTCCCACAAGTTTCACATTTCCTATATTTACATCGCCCAATATGATGTCGTAGACAATTGTCGCACTTAGGGAGAGTACCCAAGTATCCTTTTCTCTTTTTGGCCTTGTTGTTGTTGTTCGCCCGATCACTTTCTTGGAAATCAGTGGGCTTCCTTTTGTTCTTTCCAAACGACTCCACCTGATTTTCCTTTTTCTTGTCAGGGGTTGAAATCTTTTCCAGTCTAGCCACTTCTTTAATGAGCGCCATACTTAAGTCAACCGCATCGATAGTTGTTGGCGGAGCTGATGCCGTCATTAAGTGTAGGATCTGAGGCGCCAGTCCCCAGACGAATTGCTCCATCCTTTTCAACTATGTTTCCACCAGGTATGGAACAATTCACGACAAATCATGAAGTCTCTGCACGTACTCCACCACCTTTGGACCTTCCATCTTTAGTTTCCAGAATTCAAATTCCAGCTTCTGGATCTCCATCTGAGAACAATACTCCCTACGCATCAATTCCTTCAGCTCATCCCATGTTAAAGCATTCGTAGCATCCTCGCCCATTATTCGAACCCGAAGGTTCCACCATAACAGGGCCTCATCTTGAAACGATCCTGATACATATAGGACTTGTTGCTCTGGCGTACATCCGCTCATTCGCAAAACAGAATCCATGTTTTCGGCCCATTTCACAAAAGCTATGGCACCTCCAGTGCCGTCAAAGGTAAAAGTTCTGAGGCTTGCAGTCCAAAAACTGCTTGTAGGTACAACCTGTACCCAAGCAATTTTCATCACAGAATGCATTAGCAAAGCACATTTGGAATTGTCCAAACGTATTGTAATGTGTCTTAGGTGACTTAAACATTACCTTTAGGCGGGTTATTCCCTGAGGTACTTTCGCTGTGTTTGTAGCGAAGAACCTCGTGCCGAGCTATAGCCTGTGTGATGTGCGCTTGCCATTCTGCCTTGGTCAGCCGAATGATTTCTTGATGAGACGTCTTCTAAGAAGAATTCGGATTGGTCAGGTCTCCTTTGTTCAGGGAGTGTATATGGTTGTTTTTGGGGTCATATGTACATACACATAATAAATTATCATATCAACCAATCAAGCAACAGCATAATCATAGCATAAACAAGTAAATGGGAATATGTTTAATGCGAGTATAACAGACAAACACGTAACATTACAACCATAGCACAAACCTGCATATCAACAACGTGCTTAATGAGAACATTACGATTGCGCTTTCATTAATCATTGACCACAAGGTATTGTTACATGTTTTACAAAGTGCATCATACCAAAGGGAAACACAGGGTCACACTACCCTAGTCCAACAAGTCTATCAATCTACAAAGGTCTTATAATCGAAAGTGATATCCAAAAGGCTTCCCAAGCTCAGCTCAATAGTGGTGCTCTCATCTTAGGTAATGCATCTGCATAAAACCAAAAACCTACTGTACTAATGGCGGAGGAGGAGGGAGGAAAATCAAACTGAAAACATGTGCAAGCTCCTCCTCGAGCTTGTGCACATGACGAAGCAAACAACGGACCTGCTGCTCGATGGTGAGGTATCAGGCATCAAACTCTGGGAATGGAGTAAGAGGAGCAGGTGGTCATGCAAAAGAAGGCGGTGATGAATGAGGGGGAACAGAAGTAGACTGGCAAGGACAAGGTAAGGGACATGGTATCGACTCAAGCTCCAAGACTCTGCGACTCATAACCTCAAGTCGGAACTGAAGTGAATAAAGCAACTCATCTTGTGTATATCCAGCAAAATGCGAGGGATGTTAGGGATCTAAGGTCGGCATGGAATACGGTGGGGACCCTCTAAGTGGCTCATCAAGTGGTGAAGAAGTGAAATGAACAAAAGGTGCTGACTGAGGTACGCGAGGAAAAGCTGCTGGGACATGATGATCATGGCTGGAGTGCTAGCTAGAAGTGCCTTTTCCTGGACGGGGTGCGGGTATGTCCTGCAAAGGATCGACAGGTAAATCTACACAATGAACGTCAGATTCCACAGGATGAAAAGGAGCAACATTAGCGGCTGCGTGTGCAAGTGGAGGAACAAAAGGCTCAACGGTAGGAGGATCAATGGGTGCAGGAACTGGGTCAGGTATGAGGGGTGTAATGTCAGGTATGCCAAAAGGAATAGGGTCATGATCAGGTAAAGGCTCAGGATCAGCAGGTGCAACACAAGGCTGATCAACAGGAACAAAATCAGGCTCAAGACCAGGCTCAAAGTCATGTGGAGGAATCGGTGCAGCTGACATGACCGTCTCCTCATCAAAATCAGTAGCATAACGTTGTAAACCAACTGCCTGTAAGGTGGAAGAAGTCACAGACTCAAAGGAATCTGAGACAGAGTTTAAACTAGTGTTAGAGGAAATCTCAATGACAGGGATTTCGAGAAGTGGAATAGCAGCAACGTCCTCGTCTAGCTTTTCATCACCATGGGCGTCGTCAAAAGGACCATCAACCAACCAATCAACGTCAATATCAATCAAGTCGTCAAAAGGCAAATCCTCGAGGGGAATAGCCACTAAAGGAGCGGGAGTGAGGATTGGTGCCATGACATGCTCACCATCGGGATGATCGATGGTAAGATGATCATGGACAGGAGTGGGAATAACAAAAGGATCCTCGTCTGGAATGCCATCAGTAGTCGGTAATTCATCTCCCAAGTCGGGTGGCGGAAATGGCTGAAAATTGTCATCGTCGTCGGACATCATCTCCGGGTCACTCTCTTCATCGAAAGTAAAGATCTCTGGCTCAGTCGCCCCTGAGCCAATAGCCATAGGGTCGCCAGCATCGGGTAATCCATTCTCGGAAGATGACATAGTGTCTATAACATAACAATCACAATATATGCACATATATCAACTATTAACATTAAACAGGCAATCAATGATAATGCAAACATGTTCCCTTCCTAGTCTCCCAGACTAAACCACCCAGTCTCCCAGACTAAACTACCCAGTCTCCCAGGCTAAACCACCCAGTCTCTTAGGCTGAAACACCTAGTCTTCCAGACTAAACCACCCAGTCTCTCAGGCTGAACCACCTTGTCTCTCAGACTAAGCCACCCAGTCTCTCAGACTGAAACACCTAGACTCTCAGACTGAAACACCCAGTCTCTCAGACTGAAACACCCAGTCTCTTAGACTGAACCACAAACGTGAACCCTGAAATGTGTTTCGTGTATTTTCTAAAAAAAATGTTTGTTTCTTGGAAATGGACGTTTCGTGTATGCAATGAAAACATGTTGGAAAAATATTTTCGTGGGAGCCCTAATGATTGTAGTCTAGACTCGAGAAGGAATCCTAGTTCGCTACAATCGAAGCTCTGATACCAAGCTATCACACCCTGACTTTTGCAGAAGCGTGATTTTGGTGTGACTTGCTTAATATCATTGCATTCAATCATAACACAACTATATGATAAAACCAAAGGTGTTCATCCATTAACTTAGTTTAGTACATGACAACATTGTTTTAAACACAGACATCGAATTTGAGTACAAACCATGCAACTTGTTTTTAAAGTTCACAAAGACTCGACAAAAGACATTAATTAAAATTAGGCTTTGAAGGTTGTGTCTTATTTAGAATAAGACACACAATCCAAATCCTCAGACATAGGACGACACCTTTTATTCTCAACTTTACTTGAAACATCCAAACGTCCGCCAGATCCATACTTAATTTCCTGAAATACATGTACTTTGAAAACATCAACAAAAGTTGAGCGAGTTCATGTGTGTGTTTGTGTGCATGAATAAACCTTTATACTAATTGAAAGTATGAACGTATGTTTGTAAACTCCTGGTATGAAAGCAACAAGGAAAACAGATCACCAACGGTTTGCAAGGCCATTGATATGTGTGAAGTGATGTAGAAAAACTCAAACCTAGCAGATTTGTCTCCGGGAATAAGACATAGTCACCACATGGGCCACCCTGGTCCACATGGGTGTGGGATCGCTACACCCAAATAGATCTCTCACTCATATCCCTCGGTCCTACAATGAGGATTGATGGCCTTAAGTGTTGTACCCACCACTCACATGATAAAGTAGTACCCTTCCTTAGCTAACCATACCAAATCGAAATCTTTGTATACAATTTGTAACATGTATTTCACCCTCGAAGTTATAAAACCAAAAACAGTTAAAGAAAAGGGGGTCATGAACTCACAGTATTGCGTCTTCTATCACCGTAACTCAGGCTCCTCGGATAAACACGACTACCTACAACGTACTAATGTCTATTAGTCGAGCGGGCCGTGCCTTGATTTAGTGTTAATGACTTTAAGTTACGATTCTTTTAGTGTCTTCGATATTATTCCGAGTTTTATAATTATTTGTTAAAATAATAAATATTTTAACTTAAATTATATTTATTAAATTTTTGGAATAATAATATATTTTTGGCTTGATACGATTCGGGTATTTACACATGTATATCCTTCCCAAGGATGGGGGTATCTTTCACTTGTATATTTTTGTCTTATATCGGGGTCGTATTCTGGTGTGTATTTATACGTACGAGAATACGTATTTTTATTGAATTCATTAAGTATTCTTTATACTTAATTTCATATTAATTATTTCGGAATATTATCTTTAATAGAGATTCAATATATATTTCCAAATATATATTTAAGGGATATTACTTAGAAAAATTATTTATAATTTTTCTTTGGGCAAAAATATTTGTAATTTCTCATAAGCTTCAAAAATATTAATATATTTCCAAGTCCAACTTAGAAAATATATTTAAACTCATTTTTCTATCAAAAAATATTGTATCTCATGTTTGTGTAAGAAAATATATACTTCTTAAAAATAATATATCTTCTAAAATTTCAAGAAAAATATATATTTCATACTTGTCAAAAATAATATATTTTCCTTGTCAAAATATGATATGTTTTTATAGTATTGTAAAAATCTTATTTTTACTTCCTTGGTGTCCAAAATATTATTTACCAAAATATACTTTGTGAACAGGTTTTTCCGTAATATTTTTGTAGGTCTTTTTGCATAGTTCGGTTTCATCAATATTTTGTGTAAATGAGTATATTCACTTGTTTGAATTTTGGTAATATTTTGAATGGAAATTCTTGGTATTTTTTTGTGTTATATTATTTCAAGTCCTAAGTTAGTATAACTAATACACAAAATATACAAATAATCACACAAATGTGACTTCTAAATATATATTTTCACAAATACATATTTGGTCACTTTTATTTATGAAAACCACCCTCCAATATTTATATTTTTGTAACAAAAGTTATGGGAAAGTTTTTGTAGGAAACTCATGGTTTAAAATACACATGTAAATATATGTTTAAAAATATTTTTCTAAGTGTTTGGATTTTTAGAAAATTTTGCCATAGTTTCCCCTAAAAATGGAGGTTTCCATGTTTTCAAGCATATCATTTTCTTTTGTAAAAATCATCACAATCAATTCACAATCATCAACTAGCAACCTTTACTTACCAATTTTGCCAAAATCATGCATTTTCTACTACTTCATAAACTTGAATATTTGTAAAAATTTGTAGTAACTTACCAATGTTATTAGTAAGCCTAGTTATCCTTTAAAGTGTGATTAGTTCTTTAAAAACTTCATTTTTAAAGAAGTTAGATGTTTACAACTTCTTGTCACATTTTCTAAAAAAAAAAATTATTTATGCATTCTTCTTGTTACACAAGTATTCCTATACTTGTTTAACTACTAAAAATAAAGTTTGTTTTTGTAAGAACTAAGATTTAACAAAACTTATATTTTTAACTTGGTTTCTTTGATAGATCATTCATAAATCTTTAGATCTAAAAGTGTTACTACTCGCTTTGATTATTATTCTTCAAGAACCAACTTTCTTATTTCAAATTCATGCTTCATGTGTGGATGATCTATCATCCTACAACATTTTTACTTTCTCATCTTGCTAGATTATGTTTTTAATCCTGATCTAGCAAGATCTTATGATAATCAACATCAATTTAACAAACAATCAATGATCAACAAGCATAACAACTCATATTCATCAAGATTACTTCATTAAACAAGCCTATGTTCATGTTTACTTCTTATGTTCTTTAGTGTTATTCAAGTTTTGATTATGATTCTTCTTTAACCACTAAAAATGGAAGTAATATAGCAAGGTCAAGACTCTTACCACTAGCACAAGGCTAGGGATGATTCAAGTGTAGAAAACAAGTGGATAAAAGCAAACAAGAGAGGTTCTTCAAGCTTCAAGGCCACCAAGCTCCTTAGTCTTGCCTCTAGAACCTTTGTATATACTTGGAATGGTTTTAGGTTGGATGAAGAATGATGATGATGGTGGTGCTATGTTCGGCCGAAAGTAAGCAAGGGAGAGGGAGAGAAGAGTGTGTGTTAGTGTGTGTGAGAAATGAATGGTATGAACCCAAGTGTCTTCTTATAACCCATGCTCTCATTTTATCTCATGGTTATTATGTTTAGTGAAGTGTTAACATATCTAATTAAATAATGAAATAAAATCAACTGGGTGGGGGCCATGTTGACCATGAACTAGGGGGGGTCTAGATTAGGTTTGAACTAGTTTAGTTACAATCTAGTTTAAATCCAAGTATTAGTTACATGTTCTAGTTATTATATATTTTTAGGGGGTGTTATGATGTTCGGGGATCTTAACTAGCTTAGAAATGTTAAAATCGTGCTTCTAGTGTAAATTTGGTGTTTCGGGTAGTGTCCGGTTGTTTGGTTGGTTACTGGTTCGTTTAATTGCTAAACCTTGCAGTTTAGTGTGCTTTATGTTTCTTTTTGTGACACTTTTGATTCCCGACACTTAGGAAAGCATTCAGGACCATTTAACCATATTTCTGCATAAAATTTGATTGTTAAAATGCTGATTTTTGCTGAATTCAGCACTTTGGGTGAGTTTTAGGCATTTTCCGGCACTTAAACTATCTCTAGGAAGGTAGTTTTATGATCCTTACTTTCCTACACACTATACTAGTGTAATACTTAATTTATGGCTCATTCTGTGTCTAAATGCACTGTCTGTCTATGTGCTGAGTTCTGTCAGCATTTTCCTGATTTATCAGATAACTGTGCTAACTATACTTAATGCATCATTCAAGGAAATATAGCTTTCATGCATTATTAGTATGACGTTAAACAATGTATGATGCACATGTATGTATAAAGTAGAAATCAGAAAGCAATTAATTGCAATTCAGCACAGTCATTAAGCACTAATCTTTTTTTAATAATTGTACGGATACCCGGGATTTTGACAGTTGTCACAGAATTAAGAGAGTTAATCTGGTTAACAACCATGATAAACAAAAGTGTGTAGTAACAGTAAAACGAATGGAAGGAAATAACACGAGTATGAAAGGACAAACAAAACAGGAATTTCTGAATGTCTTGATGTCGGAACATGATGCCGGACATTGCATAGTTATACATGAGATTTTGGCGATTGTTTGTGGCGGGAATAACTGCCATAAGCAGTTTAAACGTCCAACCCGCTTATCTCATCATTCATAAGTTATAGCACATATCGAATATAAGTTACATAAGAAATACTAACATAATTAAGTTTATATATATCTAACACAGCCCCCTAAACTTGATTATGCTTAGAAGCATACATCAGGACACTCCGGTTAGCTTCATCCATGGCTTTCCTTGCTTGCTTGATATCAAATCTACGGCGTTTCTTCTGCATCTTCATTGCACCTTCCCAGTCATTTCCAGCAAATAAGGCATAGTGTTGAATGGCTTCTTTGTCTTGAACATCTCTGTCACTCTTCCTCCTTTCATGGCAGACTTCCGACGGACCTGCGTTTTGTTCAACCACCTCTTTGTCAATCACCCTTCCTTGCACCGCATTGAACTTGTGATAGTAAACTAGAACATCGAGATACATTGCATATATAATCCTCATGAATTCACCATCGTGATATTCATAGCCCATATCCTTCGCAACAACAGCCCACAGGTTGTTATCGGTCACATTCTGGTACCCTCCATCACGTTTAACCACCATATACAAGCCGAGCAAATCCACTTTCCTGTTATCAGAGGCGTATGGTGGAATGGGCCGTGTAGTAATTCCCAGTTTAATATTAATAAACCATGTTAATATTTCTTCGAATTTTCCCTCCAATTCAAGTTTATACTTAAACACGAATTCACCATCCTCCATCATTTCCAACAGTGACTTGCAGTCGGAAAAATCATGGAATTTCATAGCACGGATAATCATTTGACTCCAATCTGGTTCTTGAGTGGATAAATTCAGATCTTCAAAGTAAGAATTAAGATAATTCTCCTTGTGTTCATCATTCAGAGCACTTAAATCGATCACCATTTGTTTCTCTTTCAAACCTGTTAGTGCAGTTGTCTGTCGACTTCATCTTCGTTCGAGTCTTAGATTAGTAATGAAAGATCAAGTCACGCAGTTCGAGTTAAACAGGAAACAAAGGTGAACAAGCCAGTTCAAACGAAGTGGACAGCTCAAACGAAGTGGACTGTTCAAACGAAGTGGACTGTTCAAACGAACTGGAGGTGCTTGTTCAAACGAAGTGGGAATAGTATATATATGTGACTTGTATTTTTCATTTGTAACTTTTAGATTCCGGTAGCGAGGTGCTGCCGAAGTGTCTCCAGACCGTGTAAAACTTTCATATTAATACAAGAGATATTTAAACTACTTTCTAGTGCAAATCAAGCTGATTCGAAACCGAAACGTCTGTTTCCGCCTTTCGTTTTGGTCTAGAACACTTCTGATTGACTCGTTCAGATCGATTCTCGATCCTACAAAACCAATTTCTTCCTCTTTGGTTAAACCATTTAAATAATTCACCGAATTAGTGATCAGTGCAGAAAACATTGGGTATATCTTGCATGTGTCGCCGGATTTTTTAACCATATAACCTTGTAGTGTTAACTGATCAAGGCTTAATACGTTTCGATCTAATTCTGGTGCATAAAACACACTTTGTATTCGTAACATGTCATTACCAGATCTGATTTCCACAGCCCCAATTCCCCAAATAAACAGAAAGTTGTTCACCCCAGATTACGTTTCCACCCCAACCAAATGTTTGATTCGCTTAAACACATTTAAATTACCGGAAAAGTGATGATTAAACGTTGAACTGACATACCGGATATCACCTCACTGCCCACCTTCCGTTCCGGTAACAATCATCTCTTGACGATTAACGACTTCATCTTCATGTCTTTTGTTGATACATATTTTGGGGATACGGCTCGGCTCGGTTCGACTCGGCTACGAAGTGAAGGCCGTAGTCAAGACATCCTCATGTCTTGACTCGGTATGCGATTTACTTCGTAACGTTTGTGTAAATGGAACTGCGTGTGTGCAGTTTGCATTTAGTATAGCTTACATGCTAGTTTATGTTGTCTGTTTGTTTGTTTCTTGGACCATTGAAGAAGCCCAACATGTTGAAGCACAAGCCCAATCACAGGCCCAACATGTTGACGAAAACACCCCATGAAGACACTGTTGTGGCGAAAACACTTTGTGGTGAAAACCCCTTTTTCGTGAAAACCAAATGGGATGAAAACAGTAGGGACGAAAACAGCATGTCATGAAATCCCCTGATTTCGTTGAATATATTGAGTTTTCGTCCATAACCTGATTTCGTCGACATGTGTACTATATAAACACAGACACAGAACAGAAACAGTAATGAAAGTCTGAATAGATTTCGGAGCGAACACTGTAAACACACACACACTGAGAGTTTATGAGAGCATCTTGTAAACATTGCTTTGTAACCGTTTCTACATTATTAATACATTGAGCGTTAATCGTTGAATCTTGTGTCTTACGTGTTCGTAACTTGGTTTAACTTACCCGTTTGGATTCCGCAGTCTTGGGTTCGTCGGAAAACAGCGACGACAACAACTTTCAGCGACGAAATCACTTTCAGCGACGAAATCACTTTTAGCGACGAAATCACCCTCTCAGCGACGAAATCACCCTCTCAGCGACAAAATCACCATTTCAGCGATGAAATCACCATTTCAGCAACGAAATTAAACAATTTCAGCAACGAAAACCCCTATTTTCGTCACATACTTGTGTTATTTTTTTAAACAGAAGCTTTTTAAATCATACTTAACCATTTGATTTCAAGTTGTTATTCAGGTACAATTGTTCATATATCTAACGATGAATACAAACATTTTTCCTCCGGTGACAAATGTAAATCCCTTTGGATTTGTACCAGAACAACCATCTTCCTCAAGTGTTCGATTGGATCCATATGGTCCGGTTTTTTATCCAAGTGCCTATTTTTCTAAACCACAAGTTGCCACACCTCAACCCCAATTTGATATAAATGCCTATCTTCCGAAACCTCAAGTTGTCACACCTCAACCCCAATTTGATCCAACTGCCTATTTTTCTAAACCACCTCAAGCCCAACCTCAAAAAGGAAACCAAAATCCTTTCGGAAATCAAACAAATACATCCACGGCCACCTCAAATCAAACTGATGAAAGGTGTGACTGTTCTGTACAATGTGGAGGTGGAGATCAAGGAGGAATTGCGTTTTATGCTGAAATTCTCAAAAATGTCAATGATGGTGAATCTTCAGGAAATGATGACAGTTCAGAATCAGATATGAAGGAAGGAGTGGATTCTGAAGCTGATAGTTTATCGAATGATGCTAAGGAGAAATCTGACTTGATTAAGAAAGTTGCTGCTACTTCAAAAGAAATGGAGAAGTTCCTATCTGAAGATGGATCTTTCTCTTGCAAGAATGACATTCCGAATAATGTCACAACTTCTACAAGTCAGGTAAAATCCGAAACTCCTAGCATATGTAGTGATTGTGCTGATCTTAAAAATGCATGTGCTAATCTGAAACATGAATCTGAGTTGATTCATAGTCACAATCAGAGTTTGGTTATTGAACTGTCTAAATGCAAAGAAGCAAACATGGCTCTAACTCGTCATGAAAAAGAATTTAAATCAGTAATTGAGACACTTAAGAAAAGCGTTTCTGAGTTATCAAAAATTGTTTTTAATAAACAAATTGGTATTAATAACTATATTAATATCATTGAACAAACAAAGAAAGAGTTGGCCACAGCGAAATGTGAGCATGAAGCGATCAAGCTCAAATTGGAGAGTTACTCAAACTCCCGATATGTGCTTGATCACATCATTGACGTTCAAAAACTAAAGGGTAATGTGAAAGGCGTTGGGTATAAGTCGTGTCCACCTCCATTGAGGGGCAACTATACCAAGATGCCTGATGAGGAGGAAATGCCTCGGTTTAAACCAACTGTACCTCTTAATTATGAGGAGTTTACAACTGGTCTAGGGTTCAAATCGGACAGTTCCTCGGAGGGCTCATCTGGAACAAGCGAAAATTCAGCATATGTTGGTACGGAACAAAGTCCTCCCACAGTTGAGGACTATGATTCGTCAGATGATGAACCAGATGTGAGTGATGAGGATAAATCTCTTGAGAAGAACAAAGGAGTTGAAGTTCCTGTTGAGAATCATATTATGTGTGATCCTCCTACTCCTGCTGTGCAGTCTGCTGCTAGACAAGAGATAGATCCTATCGCTGAGACAGTGTCTACTGTTAAAAGTGATAACGTGTTGTACACTTTAGTCGGTGATGACAAAATTTATTCAAACACAGCTTTTCCAATTAAAAACGTCAATCAATCTTTGATTGATAAAGTGTTTGAAGATAATACAACTAAGTTTTTGGGAAAAGCGATCCCGAGAGTTTCAGTAACTCAGTGTGATCCTATTCCAAAAGCTGAGGTGAGGAAACAATTTGGAAACCAAAAATTACCGACAAAGCAACAACCTGTCGCTTTTAAGGGTAAACAAAAACAACAACAACAACAACAACAACGAGCTCCAAAGCCTAAGGCTAAGGTTGAATCAAAAGGAGCTCGTTACAAGAAGAAATGCAAAGACGTTAAATTTGTGGCCTCCAAGGGTACTGATAAAGTGGAAACTTTTGAAAATAAGTCAAATACCGATTTTGTTCAAAAAGTCAGAATTTTAAAGCGTAATGCTCAAAACAATTACACCCAACACACAAACGGGTGTGAAGCAAGTACCTCGGGGTCTACAAATTCAACGTCAGGTCATCGAACAGAATCTCCTAATTTTGTTGAAAGGAGATCATGCTTTAAATGCGGGGAGTTTGGCCACATTATCAGAAATTGCACAAACACTCCAAAACCAAATTTTGTATAAAGAGCCCCTTCTGAACAAGGTCACCAACAATGTCGTCCTGTGTCACCAAAAACTGACAAACGCACTGTTAAAGAACAGGAAACAAAACAACGACGTCAAAATGTGAAGGTGATCAAAAAGGCTTTAAAACCAGAAACTGTTAAAAGGAAACCAATTTTGTCGCAACCGTTAAAACCGGAGATTTCTAAATCTGTAAATGATATACAATCCTGTAAACGAAAACAAGCTTGGAAACCTAAAACAGATAAAGTTTCAGGGGGAGTCTCACCAGTTCCAGGTCATCGCGAAGTTGAAATAACCTTTGTCGATGAACAGGGGCAACCCAAGTCTATGAAGGCTTAGGTCCCCCTCTCCAACTAATCTCTGAGTGAGTGTGCAGGATGTTCCAGGAGGAACTATCGATAGTCATCGGATTGTTGATAGTGGAGTGTCCATGCACAAGATCGGCGACAAAGAAATTGTTGCCTTTGATGGAGAGAAAAAGGAAAGAAGACAGAATTGTCTGTCGAAAAAAATTGAAAACCGTCGACAAAATGCAAATCATTTCAAAGTTTGATTGTTTAAAGGCTTTAATCGGGTCACCGGGATAGATTCAATCAAAATGTACGCACCTGCAGCACGTCTGAAGTTCAAAATCAACAGGATGAACGTGCAGTGTACATTTCTTCCCGGTGTGATTGAAGAAAATGTGTTTGTTGAACAAACCAACCGGGTGTGAGGATGCCTTGCCTTGGATTGAACAACCGCACACTACTTTCGAAAGAGAAAGACAAAGACCTTCACTGGTGCAATGTGGAAGACCAGCCGGACCCAAAGGTTTATGATCTTGTTGTTGTCAAGAGATTTCTCAGTAGCTACAAAAATCGACTTTGAAGTCCACACCGGGTGGATATCCAGTTTGGGAGAGCACTCAGATTCCTGCCAATGCACGAAGCAGTTGAAGGATACAGTTTTAAATTTCTAATCTCTTCTTTACTTGTCGATATTTAAGCTGCTTTATGAATTATTATCCTCTCGTACAGCACTCTCTGACCTGACACGTTGAACTCGAATATCACCTCACACGTGATTGTTTTTAATATGAAACTCGTCAATGTTGTCATGGTCCGCACCGCTTACCGACGTGCCAACTGATTTTTCCAAAATTCGATAAATTTTTTAATAGATTAAAACTTAATTTTGGTAAACGGCATTGAGGTAAAAGATGAGTTAACCGACATCGGAAAATCATTTTAGTAAATACCTTTGTGTTTTTAAATTTTATCATAGTTTGTTGATTTTAGGGGGAGTAAATCCAAAATTTGAAAATTCAAAAACATCGAAAAATTTGAAAACGCAAAAACATTGAAAAAAAACAAAAATGAGTTTCCTGGCGAGAAAAAGAGAAAATGATAGTACATCAGTGGTCTGTCTAAACCTCTTTAAACTGAAATGCAAAATGAAAAGCGATAAGCAGCTCTATATAAGATGTATCGGTAGGCTCACAATCATTTTAAAGTGTGCAGGGTGATATAAACCTTAATCGACTGAATACCAGGTGGGAATCGCACATTGGCATATGGTCTTAGTACCGAAATTTCGTTTGAGAGATTGCCGAGGTTCTGAGATATTCTGTGTTTATGCTGTCTTATCATCTGGGTATCATGGTTGTATCAAACCGAAAAATAACGGAGACGAAGTCTAGATCTTCCATGATACTATACATACGTGTACATATTGCATTCGACCTCAATAAGTGATCAACAATCACATGTCCAAACAAAATAACTGATAATATATCACAGATTCTTTGCGGGAGTCAAGTTCGTCTCTTTGCTGTACGAAAGTACTGACCTGTTCACGGACTTGCTCATGTGCCCTTCATGCATCTGAAAATCAAGTTCCTCATCAATAAGTGATTCTATCACATAGGGCTTGTTTTCAAATCAAAATAAGTGAGTTTCACACATCTTTTATACAGTCAAACAGATGATAAACGGTATACTCACCGGTAAGATGAACTCTCGCGCATACCTTGATATGGGAATGTGTCGTGTGTGGATGAACACCGGTCTGTAAGTATAAATCATACACTAATCGTATCCCCTCACCATGATTATATCTGATAAGTTGAGCTTATGTGGACAACAATACCGATAATTGTTATAGGATGCTTATCTAAATGTTAACTAATTGAACAAAAAGAGCGTTTTGGCGTGACCGTACACTGATATGATTCTCTTACCCTCGAAACTCGCAAAAAGAAATTCTGTATATATTTATTTATTGCTTTCCGTCTTTACATTTGAAAAATGAAAAATTCCAAAAAGATTTTAGGTGTGTTTTAATTTAAATTTTATAAAAGCCAAAAAGATTTTGCTTCTATTTTATTTTTGATTGACCGATGTTGGAACTCGAGTCTATCCAACCCAAATCCTGATCGTAAGCCGGAAAACAATTGCATCTTCATAAACTGTCGAAGTTAACAATTTTTGAAAGTTAAAGGATTAAAATTTATCATTTTCTAAACTTTCAAACTGTTGTCGGTCGGTGTTTGATTGAGATTTGATATCATATGTGTCATTCGTTTACTTTGTCTAAATTCCAAGTGGTTGTTCTCATTACGTGTTTAGCTTTCTTGTATGTGCAGATGCGACATCAGAATCAGCTAAAGGCGAAGAGAACGTGTCAGATGACAAGCCGTAAAGTGAAGACACAACATGGATGCAATCAGAAGATCAAGATGATCGGGTTGCAGTTGACCACTCATCAACACCGAAAGGATCTGTAGTATTGAAGATCAAAAGATTCACAAGCATAATCAAATGGGGAATTTATTGATTCACTTCCTAATTGAAGCGGGAGTTTGTTGATACACTTTCTATTTACAACACGTGAAGACTTTGAAGATCCTACAACAAGAATGAATGAATCATCAAGAGATGGAGAACGAGATTACGAACCTCGCGAGCAGCATCCAAGGGGGAGTTTGTTGATACATATTTTGTGGATACGGCTCGGCTCGGTTCGACTCGGCTACGAAGTAAAGGCCGTAGTCAAGACATCCTCATGTCTTGACTCGGTATGCGATTTACTTCGTAACGTTTGTGTAAATGCAACTGCGTGTGTGCAGTTTGCATTTAGTATAGCTTACATGTTAGTTTATGTTGTCTGTTTGTTTGTTTCTTGGACCATTGAAGAAGCCCAACATGTTGAAGCACAAGCCCAATCACAGGCCCAACATGTTGACGAAAACACCCCATGAAGACACTGTTGTGGCGAAAACACTTTGTGGTGAAAACCCCTTTTTGGTGAAAACCAAATGGGACGAAAACAGTAGGGATGAAAACAGCATGTCACGAAATCCCCTGATTTCGTTGAATATATTGAGTTTTCGTCCATAACCTGATTTCGTCGACATGTGTACTATATAAACACAGACACAGAAAAGAAACAGTAACGGAAGTCTGAATAGATTTCGGAGCGAACACTGTAAACACACACACACTGAGAGTTTATGAGAGCATCTTGTAAACATTGCTTTGTAACCGTTTCTACATTATTAATACATTGAGTGTTAATCGTTGAATCTTGTGTCTTACGTGTTCGTAACTTGGTTTAACTTACCCGTTTGGATTCCGCACTCTCGGGTTCGTCGGAAAACAGGGAATAGAGATTTAACTCGATCCTCCGGGTGGACCTACATCTTTGAATTCCAGTGTTGATCGCTTGTTTGATTAGTTGAGTGGCTTCGTCATGTTCCTTCACTTTGCACGAGTAAATCTGATGGCCGGGTTGATGACAGTAATAACACCGCCTTACACGAGGGAATTTCTTCTCTTTTTCGTGTTTTTCATCAAGACAATGTTCGCAGGGCATCGTTGTCGCCATGGGTTGAATTTCTGCTTTCTTTGAATCCGTGGCTCTGATACCACTATGTTGGCGGAAGCCATTGTTATCATCATCATCATCATGTTGGAATTTAAGAGGTTTTGCAGAGGAATTAAGAGAGTAAATCTGATTAATAACCATGATAAACAAAAGTGTGCAGTAACAGTAAAACGAATGGAGGGAAATAACACGAGTATGAATGGACAAACAAAACAGGAATTTCTGAATGTCTTGATGCCGGAACATGATGTCGGACATTGCATATTTATACATGAGATTTTGGCGGTTGTTTGTGGCGGGAATAACTGCCAAAAGTAGTTTAAACGTCCAACCCGCTTATCTCGTCGTTCATAAGTTATAGCACATATCGAATATAAGTTACATAAGAAATACTAACATATCTAACAGAAACGGTTCGCGTCGAAACGGTTCTCGTCGAAACGGTTCGCGTCGTTGTAGTAGCAAACCACCATTTCTTTGGAACATCTTTTGTCTAAGTTTCACAAGGTTTCTCTTCTTGATGCCAAAATACAACCAGGTTAATCCAGCCAAGGTAGCCAAGAAACCAAACCCCATACCTGCATTCAAAAGCAACTTACTTACACAACAACCAGTAAAGATTGTCTTAATTTCCTTGCAATTGAACATTTTTAAACCGTAATGTAAACAATGTCTTATATCGTGAGTGTCACCTATAAAGATATTCAAAGATATGATCAAAACCTATGATCAAAAGCTAGAATTAACAAAATTAAGAATATTGCTTACCTAGAGAGAACATATGATATGAGTGATGATTTGAATAAACCATTACAAAATACAAAACCTCAGATACAAACATGAAAAAGTTGATATATCAGTCATTGACTATTTACCACGTTATCGTTTAGTATAAAAAGGATCTTACTTGACGATTGTAGTCGAATACGTAAGGCTGTGAAAGATTCCAATCTTTATCCTACGCCTCGCCCAATTGTTCCAAGGTTACTCCATTATCCATGCTTCTTACAACCGCGATATCTCCTTCCATTGTTATTGGATTTTTCATTTTGAGGAACAGGTAAAGAATACCATCCTGATTCATAATCTAATGTTGAACATAAGTATCGGTAATAAAAATGCTATGAAAAAACGACAGATTATTTACAGGTTCTTATGCTCGTTACAATGTGATGGTAATAGCACCCGTAACAAGCCACTCCCACTTTCCCGATTAGATAGGATTACTCATATACCAAATGGATATAACCAATACTTTTGTGTGTGTGTGGGGGGGGGGGGGGGGGGGGGGGGGAGTCCCAAGTGATATGATGTTAACTATCCAAAAAGAAACTATATGATCCCAAAACATTCATATCACTACAATCAAATTTCTGTTTATCCTATTGCCAAAACACATTAATCGGATTATCAACTCCGAAACACACATCCAAACACCACCAAAACTAAGGATAGACAAATGGTCTCACATTTATCTCAGTAATATCCGAATCCGATTATTTTAGCACCATCTAATCAAAACACCAAAATCACATTGATCCTATCATCCTAACCCACTAAACATAGTATTGACAACTTCAAGTTGCGATAGTTGAATTCGACACGCATCTGAACACTCCCAATTATCACTCATATATCAATTAAATTTAACTCTTATAGGAGGTGTTTTAATATTCAAAATTTATATAAAAAGATGGTAGAGATATTATCTGAGCATAAAGGAAGGGGTCAGCAACAAAATTACTGGAGAACCCAGAGCCAGTAACTGAAGCACAAGACAAAATTGGGGTTGCTGCAGGCCTTTCAGCAATACATCTATATCATATACTAATGAAACAGTAACAAAATTATGGTAATCATGCACGACACATAAGCCGCTTAATCAGACAAACAATAATACCTACTTGAAGTCAAAAGTGATTCAACAATACATCTATATCATATACCAATGAAACAGGAAATTGATATATAAATCACATACAATGAAACAATGGGAAAGCTGGAAATGATGACACTCTTAGCAGTAGTTTTAGTGAAGTAAAAATTATACAAGGGATCACAAAAGCAGTTCTCTATGGATGAGGTAGGGAAGGAATAGGAAAGTCCTTGGGCAACTCAGGAATGGTGGGTTTAGGCAGTTCATGGACTTCTGGAACCTTTGGTACTTCGGGTTTTGGAAGAGTTGGAAGCTCTGGCTTTGGAATTTCAGGAAATGTAGGCTTGGGAAACTCGGGAATGGTGGGCTTTGGAAGCTCAGGAACTTCTGGCTTCTGTACCACGGGGACCTCGGGCTTTGGAACCTCGGGAAGTGTAGGCTTGGGAATCTCAGGAATGGTAGGCTTCGGAAGCTCTGGAACTTCAGGCTTTGGAACCACAGGGACCTCAGGCTTTGGAACCTCGGGAAGAATAGGCTTGGGAATCTCAGGAATGGTAGGCTTTGGATGCTCTGGAACTTCAGGCTTTGGAACCTCGGGAAGTGTAGGCTTGGGAATCTCCGGAATAATGGGCTTTGGAAGCTCAGGAAGTGTAGGCTTGGGAATCACAGGAAGTGTCGGCTTTGGAATCTCTGGAAGTGTCGGCTTAGGAAGATCGGGAACCTCCAAAAGATTACGTGCCTCTGCAAAGCGTTTTCCGCCGCCGGTTGATACTAAAGTGACAAACAGCAATATCATGATGAACGAACTAACCTTGTAACAGGCCATTGATGTTATAAAAGGAGGAGATTAGAGCAGTATGAAGCTAGGAAAATACTTTAAGTTGGCTTGAGGATGAATATCCAACCATGTGGTAAGTTGATTTATATAGAGTACGTGGTATGGGGGTAATGGCGATAAGTAGCAAGTTGGTTGAAACTGGTATAGCAATTGGAATGTTAGCTCAACTTCTCACCTGTACATGGTGAGTTGCCCATATGGTTGAAAAAACTGCATATTAGATTACTAATCTGGCAAGCTTCCATACAGTCCCTTTGACTTGTGCTTGCTAGTCAATTTAAATATATTAACTAATCTTGTAACAAGTTGTTTCTGGGTAAAAGAGACATAAATGATAATGTCAGACTAGTTTTTAGATGTAAGGTTTTATGGATATTGAATATATTTATCATGAAACAAATTTCATATATGGTTTTATTTTCTACCACCAAAGTGAAATTTCGGTTTTTATGTTTTTGATTTTCAATGAGGCATTTGCAGCAAGGCATTATATTTTGAATATTTAATACACATTATAATATTATGTACACACATATGGAATCATTTCCTCTACAATTAAGAGTTGAAACAATCAGTGGCGAAGCTTAAGATTTCCGACCGGGGGGTCGGAAATGTACCCACCCAAAAATTTCTATAAAACGGGGGGTCGAAAACGTATATACCCAAAAATTTCTATACGAAAACTACATACTCTCCACTACTGAGCGAAAAGTTCGGGGGGTCGGCCGCCCCCTCCCGCCCCCACTATCCTACGCCCTTGGAAACGATGGTGGCCTATGTAATAATAGGGCTAACAACTTTAACAAATAAGAAACGTTGAAAGAATTATCTACAGATGAGATAAGGTCACCATTTGAAAGTCTACATGTAATTTAGAAGGTTCGATAACCTGGATTTGGGCAGATTATTGTTATAGCAAATATATATATCCGGAGGCTTTATAAAAACTAAATTATATTGTAATTTTGATAATTATCTTTAGCAAATATGATTGTTGTATACATGTTTAGTAGTATTGCAACTTACGAGTCATAGGATGTTATAATAATGCAATGGATATGATTCTTGAATACTTCTTGTTCAGACAGACAGACGCTACTGCGTGAGACGAATGGAACAAGATTAGTGACATTTTTCTCAACAAAAAAGGTCTCGTGTCGGTGCCCTTTAGCACAACTGGCCCTTAGTAAAATTTCAAAAAGCGCATAGTGTTGAAAAACTAGTTGGTCAAGCCTTTGTCTTCAACCGCTTTGTGGCCTCCACGTAGGGTAGGGTACGATACACCGACCACTTTAGCATTCAAAGTTCACTCACTTAGGACTCGACACCATGCATGCTCCAACTCAAACAACACTGATAGACGACTTGACAAAACCTGTCCCCAAACCACCCTTGTCTCGTCATACAACTTGTAGCACCCCCAAACCCCCTTAATGGACAACATTTTTATAGAAGTGTTGTGGTCACAACTAGACCATTTATCATGTGTGGTTTTATGAGCACGGTCCATCATCACCTTGTGTTTGCATCGTAAATCATAACTATAGAGGGCCATGTGGACTTGTCTCCTTGCCTTTACTAATAGAGTGGCTATGATACATTTGTTGGCTTTGATTGACGAATTTTAAGCACTAATACATAGTAACACAAACTTTGTATACGAGTCTTCTTTATTTAATAAAGAACGCCCTTTAAGAACTCATATCTGAATACAATTTTTTTTAACAAAATTTAAACTCAATTTATACTTGACAAGTTACATTAAAACAGAAGATAGATAGACAACAAGCTGCGCCGCCACCATTTTCTGAATTGCAAACACTAATCTACAAAGACAAAACCCCGTCCCGAGGTCCCGAGGCTGAGCAATTGTTGTGGATGACCCATTGGACCTAATCTGGAATTGGATAACTTCTGGCGTTAGGGAGCAAAATGTGTCAAAGGCAAAAGGGACAAAAACATGTTGGTTCTCTGCACAAGCTTTCACTACTAGAAAATTGGGTTTTTTGCGATCGCAAAAAAGTCGCAATTGACCTGTTGTGACCGTTTGCGACCGAACATGCAGTGGTCGGAAAAACACTCGTCGCAATTGTCCTATTGCGACCAATTTGCAACCGCTAATAAATTTTTGGGACTAGTTTTTACAAGCAAAAAAGTGGCCGCAAATTTTGCGACTGCTTCTGGTTTTGTAGTTTTGTTGCGACTGTTTTGCAACCGCTTACGTTTTACAATTTTGCGACCGTTTAGCAGTCGCAAATTTTGCAACCGTTTGGCAGTCGCAAAATTTAGTTATTTATTTATTTTTGCTTTTTTAGTTATTTTTTATTTTAAACCTGCTAGTTCTTATTTTTAAAATTTAAGCATTTATCAAATTTCTAAAATTATATAAAACACTTAATTAAAACGTCCCAAGTTATCCTAACATTATACATATGCAAAATAAAGTGTCTCGACCTAACTCGATGATTAAACGTTTTAAGACCTAACTTTTAACATCGGTTCAATGTTTTCCATAAGCATGGTCGCTTTCTTGGTCTTATTTTGCATGGTCTCTTTCTTCGCCTTTCCTATAAAAACCAATGCAGGGAGTTAAGGTTCAAATATATTTTAGTAGATGTTTAGATGTAGTAATCAACAATAATAAACAAATATATAAATTATATTTTAGCTCGGTAATTCACATGACCCATAGCCTTTTTTCACACCTTCCATTCAATTTAATATATAACAAAAGAAAATCTTCAAATTCATGACAAAGTGCAAAAACAAACTATACCATTAAAAACTTTTAAGATGACTAATTGAAATATCAAAATTGAAATCCTAACATTCAAACACAGGCAAAGAAAGTAAAAAAAATAATGAAAACACAATATATAGTTGAAAAAATGTAACTAAAAACTACCATATATAAGGGCCCAATATCATGTTTTATTTATTGTGAATCCAACCTAGAGGTGCACAAACCGGTTAATTTTAATAACCGGTTCGATTAACCAGTTATACCGGTTAATTTGACTTTTTGACTTTAACCGGTTAATGCTTTAACCGGTTATTACTTTAACCGGTTATTTTTTTAACTGGTCCGGTTAATTACTTTAACCGGTTCGGTTAATTAACCGGTTATTTTCGGTTATTAACCGGTTTTTTTTGCCTTTTTTTTGAATTTTTCTGTTATTTTTTCGGTTAACCAGTCTATCGGTTAAAAAACCGGTTTAAAAAAACCGGTTAATAACCGGTTATTATACTAAACACTTATAACCGGTTACTAACCTACGGTTAAATAACCTATTGAACCGGTTATTCCTAAATCGGTTATTAACCGGTTACGGTTTCAGTTAATAACCGGTTACGGTTAAGTAACCGGTTATTTTGTGCACCTCTAATCCAACCCTAGTTGATGGACACAAAATTTTAGGATTCAGTTTTTGTTGAGTCCATGTATCTATAAAGCAAAATACATATTAGTCCATGAGAAAAAATGGAATAAAATGCAAGTTACTGAAAAGTAAAAAAGAAACGGCGAAAGAGAGAATACATTTACTTGGGGTTTACAGACTCCTTAATAGCACGGGAGCTCATCAATGTAAGGGCTAAGTTCAAGAACAACTGCAAAGGACAATGCTATAAATAGATATCCCAAATCAATATTCATAAACAAAGTAAAAAAACCTTGCAATTTTAAAACTTTGGAAACATAAAAGTAAGCCATTTTAGGCTTGATAAACAACCTTCAAGTGGGAGATTGTTGGGTTACAGTGTGTGATGGAAATTAGCTTTGGCGAAAGTTAAGTCTACATTGGTAAAGTCGTTCCACTAAGGCAGCTATGAATGCCGACTAGCTTAGCATTGGTCAAGTTTGGATGTTCTCTCTTGATAAACTTTTGGTTCCAGCTAGAGAAAGGAGAATGCATTGTAACCATAAGAAACAGACACATGTAAACACACATTACCAACTCTCATTTCCAACATGATTTTGATCAACAGTGTACCAAACTTGCTTAAACTTATATAAATTAAGGTTTCAGCAATTAATACTCTCTCATTAAGTAAACACTGAAGGAGATCGTACCTATATCAGACCTATTAGACAAAAACTACAAAATAAATCTTCTAAACAAAATCACCTATCGTCAAATCGAACTACAACAAAAGTTATCATCCTCATGTTATTTATACAAACAATATATATATATATATATATATATATATATATATATATATATATAGGTAGAGGATCCTGCTCAAAGTGTGAGAAGTGTGAGAAGTGTATTATAACACTATATATAATACTATATAACACCATATAAACACCGTATAACAATATGTAACACCATATAACACTTTGTAACACTATATATCATTATACAACAAATATAACACTATAGGTTGTCTGATAGCATGTCTATGATAGATGTATAGTGTTATATTTGTTATATAATGATATATAGTGTTACATAGTGTTATATGGTATTATATGGTGTTACATATTGTTATACGGTGTTTATATGGTGTTATATAGTATTATATATAGTGTTATAATACACTTCTCACACTTTAGGCCCTTTTTACACTATCCTTACCCTATATATATATATATATATATATATATATATATATATATATATATATATATATATATATATATGTGTGTGTGTGTGTAGGGTTAGGTTAACGTACAAATGCCCTTATCGTACATTACGTACGCGATCATCTCAGCTGTCAGATATTCATCACACATTGAAATCGCATGTTGGTTTTTTGTAACAATTTCGCATGTTGGTTTTTTAACATGCGATTTCATCAAAATTACCACATGCGAAATTGTTACAAAAAACCAACATGCAATTTCATCAAAATTATCACATGCGAAATTATTACAAAAAAACAACATGCGATTTCATCAAAAATTATCACATGCGATTTCATCCTACTATTTTATAACATGCGAATTCACCATCGCGTAGATAGCGTACGTTAAGCTATTTTGTACAGTACACTCTCTCTCTCTCTCTCTCTCTATATATATATATATATATATATATATATCTAATCGGCTAATCAGAGCCACAAAAAAACTGTTGCCCAATCAAATCTAAATGTAAACCCTAGATCTAATCATACATGATCAACAATTCAGATTTCATGCAGATCTAGCAAAACAAACAGATCCAAAACAATATGCCAACCAAATTAGAGAAATATGAATGAAACGAACTGAATAATGCCTAATTACAAAACATAAGACTCACTTGTCCACCAAAATTTTACCAACTCCATTCCCAGTCATGAAGCATATCATTTATTACCTATGCAACTTTTTTGTTAAAGTATCCACTATCACCTCCTAATTCAAATGCATGACCAATTATACCCTAATCACAGAACCCTACCACCTGCATCGATTTACTAATTTTAGCCATAATAACTCTAACCCGAATCAAGCTTTATCTTGTTTACGATCAAATTAAACATTAGATACAAGTATTTCAACATGTCGATGTGCAAAACCTAGCATATTTAGGACAAATACGATCAAATTAAACATTATAGACAAGTATATCATCATGTCAATTCGCAAAATAATGATTAGAAACAAAAATTACACATCATACACTAAATAATGATTAGAAACAAAAATTGAAATATGTGAGATTAAAATATCGCAGAGGCATGAGAACATTAGAATCTCGCCGTACAACTATGGCGGATCCCGTTATTAGAGAGTCACCAGAGCTAATGTAATTGAACGGTTAGGTGACGTCATGGACGCAATCGTACGGTTAGGGGACGTGTGACGGTGATGGATTGAGAAACGAACATACGAAGATGCCATCACGTAACGTAGCGTGTGATGGTGATTCTTGTCGAAGATGTGGATCTCGCCGGAGAAGAGAATGCAGAGGACGATGATGATGAGATTGTGGACGATGAAATTGGCTGTTGAAAGTTGCTCCGGATGAGTGACGAACCACTGGATTAGTGTTTTTCCGGCAACATGATCGGAATTTTGTGAATTGATGGTCGAATTAGCTCTTTATAACAGAAGTTGTGAAATTTTGGGTTTTCAGTTCAGTTTGGAAAAAATGGTGATTTAAGTGGTTTTGTAGCGCGTGGTGTTGCTTTCCTTGTTTAAAAACCGTGATATAACTTTAAAATTGCTTTGTTTGCAACTGCTTTAAAAGGTAGCTAGTTTAGCTTTTGTTGTTTTTCTTTTATTTACAATCGCTTTAGATGGTCGGAATTTTTTTTATATAATATATTTCTCGTATATACGACCGTTTTACACTGACACAACTTATGTTTTTTTTTTCTCATATTTCCGATTTAGATGGTCACCATGTTTGCTTTTTTATATATTTCTTATATTTGCGACCGTTTTGTGACCACTATTCAACTTATTTTTGCGACTGAAAAATGTGGTCACAAAATTTGCGACCCTTGCAACCGATTCTGGGTTGGCCTTTAATTTTGCGGCCATTTTGATTTCGGTCGCAAATTAGTTGCTAATTTTGCAACCACCTTTTGTTGGACGCAAATTTTGGTCACAATTGTCCGCTTTTCTAGTAGTGGAATCATTCATCAAACGTCTTGTACATATGCACCACAACAAAACGGTGTTGTGGAAAGAAAACATAGACACTTGTTGAATATTGCAAGAGCTTTATTATTTCAGTCTAATGTTCCTCTTAGATTCTGGTCTGAATATGTTCTCACTGCTTCTTACTTAATTAACAAGCTTCCTTCTTTTGTGTTGCATGGTTGTTCTCCTTATGAAATGTTGTTTGGTTTCAAACCTTCTCTTGATCACTTGAAAATTTTTTGTTGTCTTTGTTATTTTACGGTCTTTGATAATCCTGATAAACTTGAAGAAAGTGCTGAAAAATGTGTTTTATGGAATAATCAAATGTTAAAAAGGGATATAAAGTCTAGAGTCTAGATTTGAAAATTTTCATTTTTTCTAGGGATGTTAGTTTTCATGAAACTGCGTTTCCTTTTAAAAATGATTCATATTTTGGTCTAGATAATCCAAACAACTTATATCAATTATAATTTTGAATTTTCAAGTGATGTAAATCCCAATGATGAAGAAAAGGATTATCTTGAGTCAACTACTATGACTCGGCAACACAGTGATGTAGTTGAATCAACTATTGATGATGATACTCAGCAGCCATCAGAAACTAGTGGTATTGCTGGTAGTCATGAGTCTATAAATGTTGAAGCTAATCCCATGAGGGCTGAGTCTAGTAGTGTAAATGATGGGTCAAACCTTACTGTGGGTATTCAAACTACTAGAGCATCTACTAGATCTGTTTTTGTTCCTAAAAGGTTTAATGACTTTGTTATTGGTAATGCTAAATATGGTTATGATAAGTTTGTTGATTATTCAAATTTGCCTAGTGAAAATTAGTGGTATTACTGGTAGTCATGAGTCTATAAATGTTGAAGCTAATCCCGTGAGGGCTGAGTCTAGTAGTGTAAATGATGGGTCAAACCTTACTGTGGGTATTCAAACTACTAGAACATCTACTAGATCTGTTTTTGTTCCTAAAAGGTTTAATGACTTTGTTATTGGTAATGCTAAATATGGTTATGATAAGTTTGTTGATTATTCAAATTTGCCAAGTGACAATGTCTATTTTGCTACTAACGTTAATAAAATTGTTGAACTTTGCACTTATATGTAAGACCCTTAAGACCATTTGATAATTTATATGATATATATTGCTTTCAAAGTGCCGTTTTTACAAAACATTAAAAAAACAACACTTACATAGATTTTAAAACCTTCAAACAACCCTATTATAATTATTACACATAAGTTTCGTAGCAAAAGAAACTATTTTATTAGCGGAAGCTTTATAAGTTGAGTGTTGGGTCCTTGTATTAGCTTGATCTTCATCCGATCCATTCCATGAGTTACCTAGTCACCAAAACACTCAAATTCATTAGTTATGAATGCTAAAAAGTTGTCTATATAAGTTTATATGAACAAAACAACAATCAGCAACTAAATTCCTCACTAGTAACCCGTCGCGTGGCATGACGGGATGAAAGCCTTGGTGTCGCGTGACGCGACAAGCGTCGCGGGCCGCGACGGTCTTACCCTTCAGCGTCGCGTGACACGAGCCCTCTATTTCGACAGAATGTGCAGTTTTGAAACCTGCACATTCCCAACTCAACTCCATTTTACTAAAACAATCATAACTTGTTCGTTTCTAGTCCGATTTGGGTCACGTTTCTTTCTACGCGACCGTAATCCGACCATCTATATCATGGATTAAAAATCCAACAACTAGTTAAACAATTTTTCTTATTTTGAACACTTGGTTTATAGGAATTTTCCTAATTATTCGACCCGTTTACATTGACGAAGTTTAAAATGTACTTATAAGCTCGAAACTACTATAAGGACTACACCTCCACATACTTTTATACTTTTACTTTACGACACATTATACTAAAAAATCAAGTGCCGATAACAAGGTACCTAAGTCCAAATTGTCTTGTTTAACTTAATTAGAGACCTTTATCACTTTAACCTACCAAAGTTTAATACTTTGGTGATTTTGACCCATTTGATTTCACTAGCAAAAACCATCGCCCTTTTTGAATCAAACATATGGTTTTCAAGTCAATTTGACCCGTTTAAACTTGTAAGTGGAATCCACCACTTTCATCAATTCAGTATTATCCAACCTTATAACGAATTGATTATCATTCAATTACTAAACATAAAAGTGCTAAACAAGATATTATGAAGCGCATAGCCACGTACCTTTTCAAAGCTTTCCTTTTAAGTGGTTATCCGTTCCGCCTTGTCCACTTGATGATCTACCCAAATCGCCTGTAGAATTGGATTCGAATATATCACTTAGAACTCATGTTTCAATATTCAACATACCATATTTTTAGCTAATCATTTTAGCGATTATTTCATATTTTTCAATTAATCCAATTCATTTAGACATTTCATAGAACATCTTAATGGCATAATCATCATAATACCATTATCATGTTCATGAGTAACTAGTTAACCATACCTAAACATCATTTACATACTAATATGACTAGAACACCAAGATTTACACTTGAACTTGCATCATATCTATCAATTAACAGCAATATCACAAGAATTCAAGTAATCTTCACAAAACCCAAATCACACCTATATGACAAACATTGAAACAATTATGTTATGACATGAAGTGATCAAATTATTGCCTAAGACTTGTTCCTAGACTTATATTCATCATAATTTAACCATAACATCCATCAATTCACCACTAATTTCTGTTATGAGAATTTAAGAATCGTCAAGACATCTTCATATATCAAAATTAAGCATACCTTTCGATCCCCTAGTGTTAGTGACCGAGATTCTAGCTTAAGAGTGACTCCTGATTGAGTTCTTTCTTTGATTTGAAGTAGAATTGAGGAAGTTAGGGTTTGTGAGAGCTTGGGTCGTTCCTCGGTTTTGATCGATCAGAGCACACACACAAAGTGTGTGTTCTAATGTTTATCCAGTGTTTTAATAAAACATCTTTCAAACTTTGCACTTTTAGCCCCTCTAGTTTCTAAGTCTTATAAAAGGGTTAAAATTCATTGATTTCTCATTCCTTATGACAAGGTTTTAACTAGGTTAATTATTCCTAGTTTTTATTCTCACTATTTTATTATTACTATTATAACTTATACATGTACACAAACACATATATAGTTTAATAAGTTAGGGGTGTTACAAGTCTACCCCCCTTAAAAAGGATTTCGTCCTCGAAATTGGAATACGTACCGAATAGGGAAGGGTATAAGCGTCTTATCTCTTCTTCGGACTCCCAAGTGGTTCCGATCCCTTCCGATGTTCCCATTTAACTTTAACTTGGTTGATTTCTTTATGTCTTAAGCTTTTAACCTTTCGATCAAGAATTTCGATAGGCTTTACAACATAATTCAATTTATCATCAAATTTAATGTCATCATAGCTTATATAAGCCGTTTCATCAGCTAAGCACTTTCATAGATGTGAAACATGAAAAGTGCTATGAATACCACTCAACTCTTCTGGCAAGTCCAGTCGGTATGCTACCTTACCCACTCGCTCTATTATTTTGAATGGCCCAATAAATCTCGCACTTAACTTTCCCCGTTTTTGAAATCGGATAACCCCCTTGCACGGAGACACTTTAAGCATAACCATATCACCAACCTGGAGCTCAATTGGTCTTCGTCTTTTATCCGCGTAGGACTTCTGTCGATCTTGAGCAGCTTTTAAATGAGCCCGAATCACTTCAATCATTTCATTAGTGATACTGACTATATCTTTGTGAGCTAATTCTCGTGGACCCACATCACCCCAACACACCGGGGTTTGACACTTTCTACCGTAAAGCATTTCATACGGTGCCATTCCGATACTGGATTGGTAGATGTTGTTATATGAAAATTCAACTAGTGGTAGATAGATATCCCAGCTACCGCCAAAATCGATAATGCATGCTCGTAGCATATCTTCGAGTGTTTGAATAGTTCTTTCACTCTGTCCATCTGTCTGCAGATGATATGCAGTACTAATGAACAGCTTAGTACCCATTTCCTCTTGAAAATCGCGCCAAAAGTTTGAAGTAAAGCGCGTATCTCTATCCTATCCGATACGATAGACACCGGTACTCCATGACGAGATATAATTTCATTCGTGTATACTTCAGACATCTTCTCGGAAGTGTATATTTCTCGAATTGGAATAAAATGAGCACTCTTGGTTAATCTATCAACTACTACCCATATAGCATCAAATCCACGTGACGTTCTTGGTAGTTTAGTTAACAGATCCATAGTAATGTGCTCCCATTTCCACACCGGAATGTCTAACGGCCGAAGTTTATCGTAAGGTTTCTGGTGTTCTGCTTTAACTTGTAAACAAGTTAAGCATTTTTCCACATACTTTGTGATGTCTCGCTTCATTCCAGGCCACCAATAATTTTGTTTCAAGTCTTTGTACATCTTGGTAGCTCCCGGATGAATAGAATAGCGGGACTTGTGGGCTTTATCAAGAAGATTAGTTTTAACATTGCATGTGTTTGGAACCCAGATTCGATCGAAACGGGTTTTTAACCCGTTACTATTATCTTTCAAATCTTTAAGCTGACCCACTATTCTTTCTTTTTTCAAATTTTCTTCTTTTACAGCTTCAATTTGCGCCTTTTTGATTTGTTCAAGTAAACCCGAGGTCACTACTAACTGCATCGACTGCACCCGAATAGGTGAATATTCTTCCTTTCTGCTCAGTGCATCTGCATCTATGTTGGCTTTCCCGTGATGATAATGAATTTCACAATCATAATCCTTCTCCGTCTCTAACCAACGCCGTTGTCTCATATTTAACTCCTTTTGATCAAAGAAGTACTTGAGACTCTTATGGTCAGTGAAAATAATACATTTCACACCATATAAATAATGCCTCCATATTTTTAAGGCAAAGACTACTGCCGCCAATTCTAGATCATGTGTCGGATACTTCTTTTCATAAATCTTTAATTGTCTTGAAGCATACGCGATCACCTTTCCTCGCTGCATAAGTACGCACTCGAGACCAAGCTGGGATGCGTCAGAATAAATGACCATGTCTTCAGTCCCATCTGATAACGTTAATACAGGGGCACTGGTCAATTTTTCTTTAAGGATACGGAAGGCATCTTGTTGTGCACTACCCCATACAAATTTCTCATCTTTACGGGTCAACTTAGTTAATGGCGTTGCAATTTTGGAGAAATCTTGTATAAATCTCCGGTAATAACCCGCAAGACCTAGAAAACTCCTAATCTCTGATGGATTCTTGGGAGGTTTCCATTTATACACAGCTTCTATTTTGAACGGATCTACCGCTACTCCATCGGCACTAATAACATGTCCTAGAAACTGTACCTCACGTAGCCAAAAGGCACATTTTGAAAACTTTGCGTAAAGTCTCTCACGCCTAAGCGTTTCAAGTACTTCACGCAAGTGACATTCATGATCCTCTTCGCTTTTTGAATACACAAGAATATCGTCAATGAAAACAATCACCGACTTGTCTAGCATTGGCTTGCAGACGCGGTTCATATGATCCATGAAAGCCGCAGGCGCATTGGTTAATCCGAAAGACATTACTAAAAACTCATAATGTCCATAATGAGTTCGGAATGTTGTTTTGGGTATATCTTCTTCTTTTACCTTCAACTGATGATAACCCGACCTTAAGTCGATCTTCGAAAACCTACTCGCGCCTTGTAACTGATCAAACAAGTCGTCGATCCTAGGAAGCGGGTATCGATTCTTTACCGTGAGTTTGTTTAACTCCCGATAATCAATGCACATCCTCATACTTCCATCTTTCTTCTTTACAAATAATACTAGCGCTCCCCATGGAGAAACGCTCGGTCGAATAAATCCTTTGTCTAAAAGATCTTGTAATTGCGACAACAATTCTTGTAGTTCCGACGGCGCTAATCGATAAGGATCCTTGGCTACCGGTTTCATTTCCGGAAATAATTCAATGCCAAACTCCACCTCACGTTCCGGTGGTAACCCCGGTAGATCTTCCGGAAAAACATCTTCGAATTCCCGTACAATTGGTATGTCTTTAATTTCTGGAGCCTCTTTAGTCGAATCATGTATGTAAGCCATATACGCCGTACATCCATGTTGAACCAGCTTACAAGATTTAATGAAAGAACATATTATGGGGCTGCAGCTTTTCTCCCCGTAAATAGTAACATGTTTTCGGCTTGGAGACATTAGTTGTATCTCTTTACGGTTACATATTACTTTCGCGTGATATCTAGCTAGCCAATCCATCCCGATAACCACTTGAAATTCTCCCATTGACATGGGAATTAAGTCGACAAAATACTCTTCATCGTCAATGCTCAGTTTGCAATTCCAACACATATCACAAACAATAAAACTTTTATTATCACCTATTTCTACATCTCGTGGTATAGGTAATTTTGTTAATGTGAATGTAGGGTGTTGAATAAATCGATGTGATATAAAAGATCTATTTGCACCCGTATCAAATAAAATTCATGCTGGAATTGAATTTACAAGAAATATACCTGAAACAACATCAGGTTCAGTTTTAGCCTCAGCAGCTGTCATGTGGAAAGACCTAGCCTTTGCTTTCTGGGCATGAGGCTTTGCATCAGTGGTGTCTTTGGTTCCAACTATCTCTGGGTACTCAGACATTTTGTGTCCCGGTTTGTAACATTTATAGCATACAAACACCTTCCCTGGGCAGTTTGCAACCACATGTCCCACTTTGCCACAAGTAGGACATGGTTTGTTTTTAAAATAGCATTGCCCTTATGATTCTTTCCACAAATTTTACATTGAGGTATCCCCCCTTTTTTCAGCGCCTTTCTTAGGATCTTCATTCAGCTTTGGTTTCTTTGCAGAACTTGGATTTTTATCAAACGCTCTTCTCTCACCCCTATCTATCTGCTTTTTCAATTCAATCTCTCTTTCACGTGCGACATTCACTATCTCAGTAAGATGCACATATTTTGAAGGAGTCATAAACTCCCTATACTCCACACTCAGCATGTTGTAGTAATAATAGATTTTCTGTTCCTCATTCTGAACCAGCTCATCACAAAACCTGAGCCTATCAAGAAAGATTCTCGTAATCTTCTCTATCGACTCACCACTATGCCTTAGCTGAATAAACTCTTCTTTAATCCTATTAATTATAGCTTTTGGGCTATGGTGTCTAATGAACGGTGTTTTGAATTCTTCCCACGTCATAGTTCTCGTGGCCTCAATTCCTTGTTCCTTCTTCAGATTATCCCACCAATCCTTAGCTTGACCTCTTAACTGATCGGTTCCGTATGCCACGAAATCAGTCTCATCAAAATGGGTTCTTTCGAATACCCCTTCCATGTGGCTAATCCATCGTTGATAAACGATCAGATCAACTTCACCATGATAGAACGGGGGTTTGCATCCCATAAATTTATTGTATGGGCACGCTTTCGATTTACCCGTATCTTTCTTTCCGTTCATCTTATCATCTATTACCGCTAAGAGCGTAGTTTTTAGTCTATCAATGAACTGTGGTAGACTAGCTTCTAAGGCTTTTCTGACTTCCTCGGAAATTGTAGCTTTCATCTCCTTAGTTACACGAGATGTTGATTCTTTTCCGGTTTCACCGGCCATTTCTTTAACTGAAATGTTCACAATAGTTAATCAATAACTATTTAAATTATTTCCACCTTGTTACATGGAAATTTATATTACACATACTTAATCACATGTAATGTGTTGTTTCTTTTTAGGTCTGGTCAAGTACATATCCTGCCTTACCCTTCTTACTTAGTGTATTTCCCGGGTTCGAGCATAATCATACACTCCTCCCATACACTTTTCATATGTTTTTCATCATCTAAATCTATAAATCTAGACTCATTTATAAATAACTCTTACCAGATGTCTTGATCAAGCTTTGAACCGAACACGCTTTGTCTTAACGAGGCTCTGATTACCAACTTGTAAGACCCTTAAGACCATTTGATAATTTATATGATATATATTGCTTTCAAAGTGTCGTTTTTACAAAACATTAACAAAACAACACTTACATAGATTTTAAAACCTTCAAACAACCCTATTATAATTATTACACATAAGTTTTGTAGCAAAAGAAACTATTTTATTAGCGGAAGCTTTATAAATTGTGTGTTCGGTCCTTGTATTAGCTTGATCTTCATCCGACCCATTCCATGAGTTACCTAGTCACCAAAACACTCAAATTCATTAGTTATGAATGCTAAAAAGTTGTCTATATAAGTTTAAATGAACAAAACAACAATCAGCAACTAAATTCTACACTAGTAACCCGTCGCGTGGCGCGACGGGATGAAAGCCTTGGTGTCGCGTGACGCGACAAGCGTCGCGGGCCGCGACGGTCTTATCCTTCAGCGTCGTGTGACGCGAGCCCTCTATTTTAACAGAATGTGCAGTTTTGAAACCTGCACATTCCCAACTCAACTCAACTCCATTTTACTAAAACAATCATAACTTGTTCGTTTCTAGTCCGATTTGGGTCACGTTTCTTTCTACGCGACCGTAATCCGACCATCTATGTCATGGAATAAAAATCCAACATCTGGTTAAACAATTTTTCTTATTTTGAACACTTGGTTTATAGAAATTTTCCTACGTTTACATTGACGAAGTATAAAATGTACTTATATGCTCGAAACTACTATAAGGACTACACCTCCACATACTTTTACGTTACGACACATTATACTAAAAACTCAAGTGCCGATAACAAGGTACCTAAGTCCAAATTGTCTTGTTTAACATAATTAGCAACCTTTATCACTTTAACCTACCAAAGTTTAACACTTTGGTGATTTTGACCCGTTTGATTTCACTAGGGAAAAACCATCGCCCTTTTTTAATCAAACATATAGTCTTCGAGTCAATTTGACCCATTTAAACTTGTAAGTGGAATCCACCACTTTAATCATTTCTATATTTTCGAATTTTCTACTTACTCTTGTGTGGATACTCAAACGAAATCCTTCGTTTTAGTATTATCCAACCTTATAACGAATTGATTATCATTCAATTACTAAACATAAAAGTGCTAAACTAGATATTACGAAGCGAATAGCCTCGTACCTTTTCAAAGTTTTCCTTTTAAGCGGTTATCCGTTTCGCCTTGTCCACTTGATGATCCACCCAAATCGCCTATAAAATTGGATTCGAATATATCACTTAGAACTCATGTTTCAATATTCAACACACCATATTTTTAGCTAATCATTTTAGCGATTATTTCATGTTTTTCAATTAATCCAATTCATTTCAACATTTCATCGAACATCTTAAGGGCATAATCATCATAATACCATTATCATGTTCATGAGTAACTAGTTAACCATACCTAAACATCATTTACACACTAATATGACTAGACCACCAAGATTTACACTTGAACTTGTATCATAACTATCAATTAACATCAATGTCACAAGAATTCAAGTAATCTTCACAAAACCCATATAACACCTATATGACAAACATTGAAACAATTAGGTTATGACATGAAGTGATCAAATTATTGCCTAAGACTTGTTCCTAGACTTATATTCATTCATCATAATTTAACCATAATATCCATCAATTCACCACTAATTTCTGTTATGAGAATTTAAGAATCATCAAGACATCTTCATATATCAAAATTAAGCATACCTTTCGATCCCCTAGTGTTAGTGACCGAGATTCTAGCTTAAGAGTGACTCTTGATTGAATTCTTTCTTTGATTTGAAGTAGAATTGAGGAAGTTAGGGTTTGTGAGAGCTTGGGTCGTTCCTGGGTTTTGATCGATCAGAGCACACACACAAAGTGTGTGTTCTGATGTTTATCCAATGTTTTAATAAAACATCTTTCAAACTTTGCACTTTTAGCCCCCTTAGTTTGTAAGTCTTATAAAAGGGTTAAAATTCATTGATTTCTCATTCCTTATGACAAGGTTTTAACTAGGTTAATTATTCCTAGTTTTTATTCTCACTATTTTATGATTACTATTATAACTTATACATGTACACAAACACATATATAGTTTAATAATTTAGGGGTGTTACATTATAAAGATGCTATTAAAGATAAAAGATGGATATATGCTATGAATGATGAGGTGTCTGCTTTATATAGAAACAATACCTGGGATATTGTTGACTTACCTAGGGGAAAAAAAACTATTAGGTGTAAATGGGTGTTTAAAGTAAAATATAAATCCACGGGTGAAATTGATAGGTTTAAGGCTAGGCGTGTTGCAAAAGGGTATAATCAACGAGACTAGAAAATTGGGCAATTGTTACCAATAATTTTCCACCGGAAAAAAAGGTCACAAAATTAGCTACCTTTTTCCAACCAAAATCGTATTGGTAGCAAATACATTCGAAAAATCCTAAATAATAATAAAAATTAAGAAAACAGTAGTAAAATGGTTTCAAATATGTAAATATAAAAAGTTTTATGAAATTTGCCACCATTTTTCGACCGCCATTCAGTTTGCCACCATCACATAGTCGCAATATAAAGTAAAAATTTAAGCGGAAATATCAAGTTTTTTACCCGCTCCCCCAAAATTTAAGCGAGATATCAATTTTTTGAACTGAAAGCGGGATATCAATTAACTTATCACATCTAGGGTTCTGATTGAACTTTGCTTCCCAAAATCTCTAGAAGCATCACCTCCGCTCCACCATCACTAATCGAATCATCCTCCGATCCAAAACCCTAATCGCTCCCAAAAGTGATGACCGTTGGACTTCAGCAATGAGCTAATGATTTCTTAGGGTTCGGTTTGTTGTGAACTATGACCAACATCTTGTAATTCTTCCCATCATCCCCTTTTTCGCCGATCTTTCCGGTAAGTTATGTACACATAATCATATACTGCAATACATTGATTGTTGGAATTAGTTGGTATGGATTTTCATGTGTTATGGTTTTGGTCTTCATTGTGTATGCCTAATTGTGCTTTTTTGCTTTACATGCAACTTGATTCTAATGGCCTAGATGCTAGGATTTTTAATTTTAAACACATTCCGACTTTCACTTAAAATATTTTTTTCCTTAAAAATTAGGTTTCTGGTAATTGAAAATGTCAGCATAGTTGAGATGAAATAACCATTAACCAAACAAATAAGAGACATATTAAGGGCTTTCAGTTATTTCAATGGTGTGGTCCCACCAACCAACTTTGAACCAAGTGTTAGCACTAGACCTGGCAAACAGGTTGGGTCGGGTCGGGTCATGGGTTAAAACGGGATCCGGTCAAAACGGGTTCGGGTCAAAATAGGTCAATCATAAAAAGGGTTGTTTTGTTTCGGGTCGAAACGGGTTCGGGTCGGAACGGGTCGGGGTCAGAAAGGATCCGGGTTGGGTTGGGTCGGGTCCGGGTCGGAACGGGTTTCGGTCGGGTCAGTTTTTTTTTATGATAATGATGACTATTATGCGTTAATTATTCATATACTAAAGTGATTGTACATCAAGGGGCAATTTTGTCAAGTTGAAACGGATCCGGGTTGGTTCGCGTATTATTTTTGATTCAGTAAAATTCAGTTAAGTTGCTTATATGCCTAGCAGATAACCTAATATAGAGGGGTAAAAGGGTAGATTGCCAACACCATCTTCATCTTCTTCATTTCTTCTTCGTCATCCTCATTTTCTACGGCTAAAGTAACCCAAAAGTTAAAAGAGAAATGTTAAAAAATTAAATCAAAATCAGCACTGCAGAATTGTTCCTCAATAACAGTTGAAGCCAGACCAAATAGTCATGTTAAATAATGTTATCAGTTTTAAAATATGTTTTTGTGAATTTCAACATGTGGGACTTGGGAGTAGATCATAGATCCAAGAGAACAAAGAAAACTAATCGTGGCGTCTGGGCGCAGTAGCGTGCAAGCGACAGGTCATAGAAATTTTTGGCCTCTAATATTGAAAACGCCTAAAAAAACGCTAACAGGTCGATCTCGTATGATAACCTAACCAATTATCACTGTCTAACAATCATATCCAAAAGAGCAATACAGTCACCCACAATGCAAAAGGATCAAATGACATGAAAAAGTACCTTAAACTGATAGTTCTGCTCACCAACACCAATGGGTGAGAAACAAATTGTTCAACCATAAATAGGACAATGCTATTTATCCATAATAAAAAAATCATAATATAAAATCCTTAATCCATAAATAAAACATATAATATAAGCAAATTCTAATAAAATACTGTAGCGGATTAGCATTCGCGCGATCATTAGGGAAGTACCTCAAGTTTGCTGTAAACCGCTGGCCTTTATCTTTACTTTTATCGGTATCATACGACATCCAGGCAGTGTTGAAGAAATCGGATTAGGCAGCCGATTAATCGGCGCCTAGGCGGTACCTCAGCGCCCGATTAGAACCTAGCTATCTCTACAAAATTGCATCCAGGTGTCAGGATTGATAGCCAAGGTACTCTTCAATTCACTCACGAAAAGTGTGTTCTCCCCAATCATCTTTCTAGTCGACACCCATTCCATTTTGTCAAAATCTATTTTATAAGTCTCGTACGCGTCTTTTGAAATGCAATTCACCACATCTGTGGCGGAGCCATACTTTGAAGAACGGTGTCGTCCGACAACATTGAATTTTGTGTAGCAAATACAACGTATAATAGGAAATATTCGAGCGACACCTTTTTTTTTTACTAGCGACACCATTGTCTTTTTTACAAACAGCACCATTGTTTTGTTTTCTTCTAAAAGAATTACATAATAAACAAATTTATATTTCAAAAATTAAGCCCAATTACTTGAATTTAATTAGTATACTTTAAGTCATTAAAGGTTCATGTTTAATTTTTATTATTCTAATCCAGTAAGCATTATCGCCCCATGTCTAATTGGTTTTGTTTCAATTGTTTAACCTAACAGGATGTTTGATGATCATTTGAATGATGCGTGCATTTGTTTGTTATATTGAAAAAGAGGTTTTTTTGCAAGTTGCCATTGGAAACATTATGAATCGTTTTCAAAACATGAAAATGTGTATAGAGTAATGTAAGTGCAGTTCCTGCCGGGTAACTGTCGCTTATCAGTTCCGTATTAATCAAAACAGAAGTCCAAGTTAAAGTCAACAATAATGAAGAATTCAAGACCACATGAAGACCAAGGGGAGTTTGTTAGGGCACTTTAGGTGATAAGTGCATGTCTCCCATTCTTTAGGGTCTTTATTGTACTTTTGTTGAAAGTTAGTCCCAACTTTATCCTAGGGACATTTTGTCCAAGTTTTATGTCTAGGAAAAAGGTCAGGGGTTTATGTTAGGGACAAAAGTCAGGGTTTTGGTGTAGATTGTTTGTCCGAGTATAGTCCTAGTCTATATATATGTGTTGTATAGGATTAGGGCATCAATCGATGGATGAGGGATCGATCAAGAAGCCTTGTGCACCTCTCCAGAGAGACTATGTGTTAGTGAGAGAAAGCTAGGGTTTAGATCTTTGTGATCTAAATCCAGCTTGTAGATGATGTATACTCCTTTGGTTTGTGTAATCTGTGATGATTGATTCATAATAAAGGATTCATCTTCTACATATTTCTATCTTGTTCATATTTTGTTCTTCATGTCTTGAATCAAGTGAAATGTTTGATGTTGTTCGTCATCGATCCAGGGGATTCGGTGCCTTAACAGTGGTATCAGAGCATGGTTACCGATTTAGAATGGTCTAACCGCCTTCTGAATCACCATTGCTCTTGATTTGATGTTTGTTTCCGCCAAACATCTTGAAGACTTGAAGATTTTGCAGAAAAGTTGAAGAAAATGAAGTTGTTCGTGGTTGTTTTGTTCTCCAAGTTGTTGCAGATATGAGGTTTGATCCAAAAATTGCTCTGTCCGAGTTTTTCTTAGTGTTAAACCCGTCTGAGTTTAAAACTCTGTGTTTGTGTTTCCGGGGTTTTTGGTGAACTAGTGTGAAGTCACATTGGGGAGATAGTCCGGAGATTGGTTACTGGCTCTGAGTTTTGATTGTTCTGAGTTTCAAATCCCAACTCTTGTCCGATTTTCAAAGTCCGATCTTTAACCTCTGTCCGACTTTTAAGTGTAACAAAACTCCTGTCCGAGTTTTGATCAGTGCATTAACAAAAATCATGTCCGACTTTTAAGTGCCTCTCTGTATTCCGAGTTTTAAGTTTCAGTTTAACCGTTCCGTTCCGAGGTTTGACATGTTCCAATGCTCTCCGAGTTTTTACAAACAAACAGAGTTAGTGCCCGAGTTTTACAGATCTGCTGTCCAAGAATTAAGTCAACCGAGTTTTACAGGTCCTTTGCAGTCCGACTTTTTGTAGTTTGGTTATCTCCGAGTTTTGTTCCAAAACAAATAGTTCCGAGTGTTCCGAATTCTGTTTAAAATCAGTTGTTATTCAGTCTCCGAGTTTTTAAAACAAGCTAAACGTTCCAGTTTGGTGGTCCGATGTTTGGTGATTAAACAAGATCTGGTAACAGTCTCCGAATTGTAAAGTTTCTGAGTTTTGATACTTCCGAGTTTAACATGAGTCTCTCCGAGTTTTAAAACTTGAATATTGTTCTGAGTTTTGAAGAGTTGTCCGAGTTTCAAAGGTTCCGAGTTCTTTGTTTTTTAGTAAATTCTTCAGTTCCGGGTTTTGTTAAAAGTTTATGTCTGAGTTTGTAGTTCCGAGTTTCTGCACTGTGTGTGTTAGTCCGATTTTTAGCTATTGCTTTTGTCCGAAGTTCCTTTGTCCGAAGTTTTTGTCTGAGTTTTTTTGGCCTGTTCAGATAAAATCGTTCCGTGTTTCAATGTCTGAGTTTCAAAGGTTTTGTCCGAGTTTCAGATAAAAATCTTATTAGTCCGAGTTTTTTTTTTTTTTTTTTTTGGTGACTCCAAAAAGGCGGTGCGGATGTTTTACCGAATGAATTCTCTGGATGAAAATCTAAATATTTGGCCTGATGCTGTTAGCCTTTGTAACATACTTCCTGCGTTTGCTGCGCTTCGTGCGTCTATGCAAGGGAAGGAAGTTCATGGTTATGCCGTGAGGACCAACCTCGTTAAGGATCTGTTTGTGGGTAATGCGATTGTGGACATGTATGCGAAATGCGGGTTGATTGATGACGCGCATAAGGTTTTCAAGCACATGGAGGTGAAAGATGTGGTTTCCTGGAATGCAATGGTTACTGGGCTTTCGCAAATCGGTAGATTTGAAGATGTTCTCGCGTTGTTTGAGAAGATGAGAGGAGAGAATATTGAACTGGATGTGGTAACATGGAGTGCTGTGAATGCTGGTTATGCTCAAAGAGGCTATGGTTATGAAGCACTTGATGTTTTCGGGCAAATGGTAGTTTTCGGATCAAGTAAGGAGGTGAAGAGAATAAGACTTGGTTGGATTTTTTTTGTAGTGTTTACAAAGAAATAGGGGGAGTAAAAAATTTTGAAATTCCTGTTTTCTTTGTAAACCAAAAGCTCGTGGTGCTACATCGAAACAAGTTCATGTTTACTATCTTTGAGATTAACTTAGTGTTAATCTTACCGGTGGCGAAGTGTTTATAACATGAAGCAAGTTAGAGCTAGTGTATGATTGAGTGTTGTCAAGTTTGTTCGAGGTTTAATCAAGTGTTGACGTGATGAAGCAAATTGTTCTTTTGGCAACTAGTTGAAGGTCAAGCCTTTATCGTATGCCGGTTAGAGTAGAGATGATTAGTCTTCTTGATCTCTCTTCCAAGTTGGTGACTGATCGGATTCTCAAAATAGGGGTTCTTACATTGAGGGGGAGATTGGAGACGAAAGTCATCGGGTAATTGGTGGATTCGTGAAGATACAAGATTGGATCTTGAAAAATCGAGATGAAATGATTTCAGATACTCGGTTGAAGACTTTGATCAAGATGGTGGATGTACTTTTACAAAGTTCAGTTTGTTATTAACTTATCGAACTGAGCTTCATGTCTTTGCGAAATTTGAAGTGTTTGATGTTAGGCATTGGAAATCCGACGTTTCGTTCTTCTACCGGTTATGTTTGAAGATTAATGTATCGAGCGATATTCTCACATGTTGTTGTAAGACGGTTCGCGTTAATTTGATTCGGGAGAAGTTTGAGGGGGAGGATCTACAGTGTTTGATGTTGGATTTTTCGGGTTTCTCAAAGCGGCCTTAAGTGATCGTCAGCAAGTCTTTAATTAGAAGGGTTGAAGATCGCTGTGCTCTGCCAGAAAGATCAAGTCTCAGCCAAAGTTGATAGTAGCCATGATATCATCAGTCAAGGGGGAGACTGTAAGTGCAGTATTCGGTGACTGAAGATATCAGTGTTAGACAGAACTGATTGCAACAGTTAAGGGGGAGACTGTAAGTGCAGTTCCTGCCGGGTAACTGTCGCTTATCAGTTCCGTATTAATCAAAACAGAAGTCCAAGTTAAAGTCAACAATAATGAAGAATTCAAGACCACATGAAGACCAAGGGGAGTTTGTTAGGGCACTTTAGGTGATAAGTGCATGTCTCCCATTCTTTAGGGTCTTTATTGTACTTTTGTTGAAAGTTAGTCCCAACTTTATCCTAGGGACATTTTGTCCAAGTTTTATGTCTAGGAAAAAGGTCAGGGGTTTATGTTAGGGACAAAAGTCAGGGTTTTGGTGTAGATTGTTTGTCCGAGTATAGTCCTAGTCTATATATATGTGCTGTATAGGATTAGGGCATCAATCGATGGATGAGGGATCGATCAAGAAGCCTTGTGCACCTCTCCAGAGAGACTATGTGTTAGTGAGAGAAAGCTAGGGTTTAGATCTTTGTGATCTAAATCCAGCTTGTAGATGATGTATACTCCTTTGGTTTGTGTAATCTGTGATGACTGATTCATAATAAAGGATTCATCTTCTACATATTTCAATCTTGTTCATATTTTGTTCTTCATGTCTTGAATCAAGTGCAATGTTTGATGTTGTTCGTCATCGATCCAGGGGATTCGGTGCTTTAACAAGTAACTATTAAATGCATTTTTTATATACTTTAAATGACTTCGTAATTTTATTATGTGTTTTTATTCAATGACATTGTACTTTCACTGTGATATTATTTTGCTTTTATTATGTGATTTGACCCGACTAGATCCGAACCGATCCAAAAAGTTCGACTCCGGGTTACTATAAACCGGGGTATCAATAAAAAAGACACAATGAGAAAAATTTTCTCGCTCCGCCACTGCACCACATACAAGTTTTCACATGAGCTTACAAACTCGGGATGTATGAATGCATGTTTTTCATTGCGAGTGGTGTCAAACAGCCTCTGGTTTCGAGTTAAGTTTCACTTCGCAAACTCAGGATGTATGAATGCACACGATGCTTAAACGCCTGTATCTGAAAACTAGCAAGATTTCAAGTCCATCAGCCTCAACCACACCCACTATGCAAAGGTTTGTTTGTTTCTGTTTTTTAACTTCAAATTAATACAGTTGTCATTTTGCATATATGAAGTAATATGATTTCATTGCGTGATTCATAAGAGCAGAGTGTACCGGTAACAAGAGACGGGTTGGCCAATGAATTCCATCATGAAAAACAGCAAGACAATATGACAGATTCTTCAATTTCTCGTTCTCGACATGTTGAGTTGGAAAGAGAGTTATAACCGTGGGTCCCGTATGATGATAATCTAGAATGTCCCGAGCTTGACAATACAGTTGACCGTCATTTGAATAGGTTCTAACTTCTAAGCTCTTACCCTCGTATTCATTCTATTTGGGGGCATCATAATGTCTCTCATTGTATAGGATTATTTTTGTTCTCTTTTTTAAGTGTTTAACTTTTTATAATGACGTAACTGTCAATTACATAGGGGCTGGGATCAATTTGAAACTGTAGGTCCCTCGGAGGTTGAGGTCAAACCTAATCCTTGTTATGTTTAACACAATAGCAAGTGCGGAATCCAAGCTAGAATGCAAACCGGTAGTTTATATGAGAACACAAGCGACAAAGAGAAAGGTAGACACACAAGATATCAAAGTTTTCTCTTGTATTTCAGTGGAACACGGTTACAGCCCCTTTCCAACTGAAAATGCTCTCTACAAGACTTAGTTCACTCACTTCTCACACTTTTTGTCTCTCTGAATGAAGTGAACACGTAACATGGATATATATATCCATCACAGCTCGTCTGGTCGAAGGATCAGATCGCCTGATCGAAGGATCATCTATCGATCTGAAACAGCTCGAAGGATCCACATATACCTCGAAGGATGATATCCTTCGAGGTCCATCTATATCCTTCGAAGGTTTATCTTTCGAGCTCATCGAAGGATATAAACAATCCTTCGATGACTCATCCTTCGACCCAAACAACTTACAAACAATGTGCTAACTGTTTGGTCAAGTCAAACCAGGAGGATGGTTGACTTGGTCAAACTTACATCGAACGCACATATTAACAAACCTAAGACGTAAACCAGACTAACACAAGACATCGTTTGGTATCATGACAAAATACAGACAAAGTACAGACACAAGTGCACCAACAAACTCCCCCTTGGCTGTAGCTTTGTCTCGATTTTCACGTCTTCAAGTCTTTGACGTCCTTTCAAGTCTTCAATGTAAGAATGCACTTTTCAAGTCCATCTGGTATACCTTGAAACCTTTGAATGAGGCATAAGCCAGAAAGATCCGAATTGTTTCTAGACGTGCAACAGGTGCATACACTTCGTTGTAGTCGATCCCTTCTATCTGACGAAAACCTTGAACGACTAGCCTTGCCTTGTTTCGAATAACGACTCCACGGTCATCCTTTTTGCATTTAAACACCCAACGGGTACCAATCTTCTTGTAACCAGCAGGTTTCTCTACGAGTTTCCAGACACCAAGCTTCTGGAATTGTTGCAGTTCTTCCTGCATTGCTTCAACCCAAGAGTTATCTTTCAAAGCTTCTTTCCAAGTTCTTGGCTCTTCCTGTGAGACATAACACGCGAAAGACCAATCGTTTTGTTGACCAGATTCTCTAATCGCCGCATACAAGCCTGCATTGTTGTTGTTTCGCAACATGTTTCTTGTTTGAACGCCACTTTGTACATTTCCGATGATGTTTTGTTGAGGATGGGTATTGTGAATCCTTGTTTCTGGATTATCTTGAACTGGAATGTTTGTACCCAGATTGTTGAGATTGAGATCAACAACCAATTCAATGCCCGGAATTGACGAAGAGGATGATGCAGTAGCTTCAGCTGTTCTAGGGACATCTACTGGAGGAGTACCCTCTGAAGTACCATGAACTGCTGTTGTTGGAGCTTCTTGATCTGCATCTAGAAATTCATCATCCTCTGAAGATTCGTTCAATTCGGTAGCATCGTGAAAATCCTCATTATCGAGAGCATTATTGTTCACTGAAGATGGTTCTTGATTGACAATAATGGGACGAACCAACGGAGAATCTGTTGCATTGTCACTCTCGAAAAACATCCTTGCCGCAGCGTTTTCTTCAACTACTTCAACATTGATCGAATTGAAAAAGTCATCGTACTCAAACATCCAAGGCTGACCAGGATTTCTAACTGGCAAAGTGTGCCTTTGTACTCTGACTTCAGACCATTCCTCGACCCTTTTAGTCTCTAGATTCCAGACTCTTAAGTTCGGGGTGGAATACCCAAGAAAGTATCCTTCAATGGCTCTTGCCCCAAACTTTCCATTAGGATCGATTAGTGTGCACAGAGCTCCAAACGGTTCAAGATATGACAAATCTGGTTTCCGTTTGTTAAGAAGCTCAAAGCAGGTCTTGTTGTGCCTTTTGACTGTAAGGACTCGGTTCAACGTGTAACATGCAGAGGACACAGCTTCAGTCCAGAATGGAATGGGCAACTGCGATTCTACCAACATAGTCCTAGCAGTCTCGATCAATGTGCGGTTCTTACGTTCAGCGACGCCATTTTGTTGAGGAGTATAAGCCGCACTAAATTTGTGAAGAATACCTTTTGAAGTGCAAAACTCCGCCATGGCATGATTTTTTAATTCAGTACCATTGTCGCTACGTATCCGCCTAACCTTCAACTTATATAGATTCTCAATCTGAAAGATCAAGTTTTTGATAATACCGAAGGTTTCACTCTTATGTGCCATGAACGCCACCCAAGAAAATCTTGAATAATCATCAGTTATCACGAGGCAATATTGATCATTCCTAATACTTTTGTGCTTGACAGGACCGAACAAATCCATGTGCAAACGTTCAAGAGGAACAGCCACCGTGTTGATTTTCTTTGTAGGGTGTCGCTTCTTCGTTTGTTTTCCTTTCTGGCACGAGACACAGATGTCTTGAAGATGGAAGTTTTTAAGAGGAACACCATTCACTAATTCATTTGACACCAAATGATTCATTTTGCGTAAGTGAATGTGACCCATTCGTCTGTGCCAAGAGATTGAGTCTTTTTATGTGGCTTTGGAAACAAAACAAGTTGCTTGTGCAGACGTTGTGATAGCTTGGCTCATATCAAGGACGTACAAGTCATTTATCCTTGGAGCAGATAAGAGAATCCATTCTTTCGGAATTTTGAAGCCGGGTTTCAGCACATAACATCCATTTGCATCAAAGTGTACTGAGAACTGCTTATCACAAATTTGAGAAACACTAAGAAGATTGTGATCAAGTTGTTGTACGAAGTTGATCTTATCAAAGCTAACAACCCCGTTGGAAATCATTCCTTCACCCGTAATATATCCGCCTTTATCTCCAGCAAAAGCAACATAACCTCCTCTAATAGATTTAACGTCGTAGAGGAGCTTCATGTCGCCTGTCATGTGCCTGGATGCCCCACTATCAACAATCCAATGACTACTGATAGTTCCTCCTGGAACACCCTGCACATGAACTCACATGATTAGTTGGAGATGGGGACCCAAGCCATTGTGGTCTTGGGTCTTCCATTTTCATCAACAACAATAACTTCTATTCTTTGATGATTCATAAATTGTGATGGTCCCTCTGAACTTGTGGTCAATTTAGGTTTCCATGTCTGTTGAGTTTTACCAGTTTGATTGTTTGAAAATTTAACTTCGTGATTGTTTGAAGTTTTTGAAAATTTTGTGCTTTCTGGTTTAACTGAAACGGATTGTTTTTGAACCACATCAGTTTTAAGTGCTTTCTCAATCACCTTGACTTGTTGGCGTTTTTGTTTCTTTTCCCTTTCTCTTACAAGTCGGGGATCTTGTTTTACAGAAACAGATCGCTTTTGGTGATTGCGTTCACGGGGATCATCATCCTTTGCTTTCAACTTATGAAGATACGGGCAATTTCGAATGATATGCCCAATTTCACCACATTCAAAACATGATCTTCATTCAACAAACCCCGAAGTATCATGTGATCGTCTTGCCGATGATGAACTTTGTGATCCTGAGGTACTAGGTTTTGAACTATTTGGTTCATTTCTTTTCATCACAGTTGCTTTCTTGACAAAATCTAAGTTAGATTGGTTTTCATACGTTTCAATTTTGTCCGTTCCCTTAGATTTCACAAAGTTCACATTCTTGTTCTTCTTTTGATTTGGCTTCTTTTGACTTTGAGCCGGCAATTTTCCTTTTTGTTTGTTATGATTTTGCTGCCTTTTCTCTGTTGGTAATTTCTGATTGCCAAATTGTTTTCTAACTTCAGCCTTTGGGATAGGAGGGCACTGTGTTACCACAACGTGTGATCCTTTCTTACCCAGAAATTTACTTGTCGAATTTTCAAAAACTTTACTGATTAAGGATTGATTTACATTCTTAATCGGAAAATCTTTGTCAGAATAAATTTTATTATCACCAACAAGAGTGTACAGCAAATCCACACTCTCCGACTCTTGTGCAGACACGGACTCGATTGCAACAGTCTTAGCGGGTTTTGCAGGAGGATCACACAGAATATGATTCTCAAGAGGTATGTCCTCTTCTTTTATCACCGCATCGGATTTTGCTGAATCAGTATCATCAGATTCATCATCAGAAGAATCAGCATCCTCAACAACAACTGGAGGATCCTGATTCTGTTCAGCAGAAGACACACATGTATCTGCTGACACATCCGAATCTGATGATACTTCTTTCTTGTATCCGAGTCCTGTTGCAAATTCATTAACATCTAGAGGAACAGATGGTTCAAAGAAAGTTCTATCCTCCTCGTCAGGCATGGCATCATAATTGTGTCTCACAGGTGGTGGACATTTCTTGTATCCAATGCATGTGACATCCCGTTTCTCTTTCTGTACGTCAATGATGTGATCCAACACATAGCTAGAGCTCAAATAACTGTCTAGCTTAAGTTGGATCGCCTCCCTTTCAGTTTTCACACAAGCCATTTCCTTTTGCATTACCTCAAGACGAGTTATATACAAATTAATGTCAGTTTGTTTTCTGGAAACCATTTTAGTTAACTCGGTTTTATCTTTCTTTAATTTTTCAATTACCGATTTAAACTCCTTTTCATGGTTTTCATAAAACATGTTGGCTTCAGTGCACTTCGAAAGATCAACGGTCAATTTCTGATTGTGAATGAATGTCACATCATTTTTCTCTTGCAAAGCCTCGTGTTTTCTTTGCAATTCACACCACTTATCATTCAATGAAACATGTTTGTCTTGCAAGTCAAACAAACTAGCTTGTAAAGCATCATGTTTGCCTTGCAACTCAGACATGTTTGCCTCTAAATCAGCACAATTAACCTTTAAACTATCACAGTTATCACAACTAACAGCAATGGGTTCATCGACACATACCTGACTTGATGAACTGTCGACATTAGCCATAAAGGCTGAATGGAGAGAAGACGAAGAATAAGCAGCTTGATCCACCAAAATAGATCTTCTTTCAATTCCTGCTGTAGCTTCTTCCAATAGCTCATCAATATCTGCATTAACTGACGCAGTTGATGTGTCATCTTCCTGATCATTCCCTGAGCTCGAGGACTCTTCATCTGAACTTCCACTGTAACCGGAGTTGTCTTCATCTTCAGAAGATTCATCACCATTGGTGGAAGATTCTCCACCACTGGCGTGTTTAAGATCCTTGACAACTTCAGCAAAACAAGCTGTTCCATCTGGAGCATCATTTCCCAACTGAATTGACCAATCACAACCTTCATCTACTTGAACCACAAGTGCCTGGTTGGCATTAGATGGTCCTGCTTGACTCTGGTTGTTGACAGGCACCAATGTGCGCTCATTGTTCCTTACTTGGTTCTGATTTGCCCTGTTGCCTTGACCTCTGAAAGGATTTTGGTTTCCATGTTGAGATGGCCTCGTACATTCACGTTTGAAATGACCACGTTCACCACAATTGAAACACTTAACAGCCTGCTTATCAAACCCATACTTGGTGTCTTTCTTGCTTTCCAAGCTGGTTCTGCCAGTTCTTTCCATGAAATCCTTTGCTCGCCTAACAGCACTGGCAAAGGCCCACTTGATGTCCATCATCTCCATCTCCTCTTTATCGATCTGCTGATAGTCTTCTTGAGTCAGATTAATGTTGCCAATCTGACCTTCCACTAATCCACAGTATGCGCTCACCAAAGTGTTTAGAAGCTCCATATGTTCTTTTGCTACTTCAACACTGACTTTAGAGAAACTTGAGGTGTCGAGCCGTACTGTATTTGGCTTTGATTGCTGACTAGCAGATGATGTGCTTCCATAACATGCTTGCTGTTGAGGAGGAAGTGGATTCCCGTATAAATCTGTTGGTCCGGTAGATCGAACAGGTAATGGATTTCCGAACATATCAGTTGCTCTGATAGGTCGTTGGCTTTGCTGTTGTGGTACTGGTTGAGGGACTGGTTCAAGCGGATTTCCATACATGTCTGTTGTTGGAGGAGGATTGCCATACAGGTTAGTGCTAGACACAAACGCTATTTGAATTGGAGCGTGTGAAGAAGGTTTTGTAGAAGTGCTAGAAGTTCCATAATACATATCAGGATTTTGTGGCACTGGAACTCTTTTCGCCTTGAGAGTTTCTTCCTGATTCTTGTTTTCCAGGAGTTGAGCAAAGTTATTGAAGTTTGTTGTAGCTAAAGTGCCATTGTACTTCATGATTTCCAAGAAAGTATTCCATTGAGGTGGCAGTGCATCTGCAAACTTTTTCACTACCTCTGCTGAAGTTGTTACAACCCCAATATTTGCCAATTCAGTCAGCAAATGATTAAATCGACTTGTCAAATCTCCTAAAGATTCATTCTCCATACAAGTAAAACCATCAAACTCTTTCTTTAGCAGGTCTTTTCTCAATTGACGTGTCGCTTCATTTCCTACGCCCCTTATCTTCAATGCGTCCCACAACTTCTTCGTTGTCTTGAAACTGACAAATTGATGATAAATATCTTTGCTTAACGCCTGAGTAAGAATGGCATACGCTTTCTTCTCTAAGTCATAGACCTTCTTCTGATCTTCCGTAAGATCGGCAAACATAGCAGCAGATGAAGCGGCAACCTCTATTGTTTCATCAAAATCTGTGATGAAACGCAACCACAATTCTGTATTTTGACCAAGGACGTATGTATGAAATCTATCAAACCATCCCGGATATTCACTTAAGTGCATCAACTTTGGAGGCCTATTCAAACTTCCCGTTTCACTCTCGCTTAACAAAATGCTTTGAATACTTGGAGTTTGATTTGATACGAATGCCCATTGACCGGTAGATATAGCATTAGCTTGCGAAGATACAGGTACGGGAGATTCGGCCCATGCAGGAGATAAACTGGTATTTCTATACTTTCCCGAATCCGGAGCCGGAGTACCAAAATACATTTCTGTATTTATCGGAACACCCCACATCGAATTCATTTTTGATCAAGAAAAATTGTTACACTAGTTCCAGCCAAAGGATCCCTGATCGAAAGACGAGAAAAACACAAACTTGTTAAACTTAAACAGACAAGGATCGAAGGATCAACACTTGTTCGAAGGATCAACAGTGTTCGAAAGATCACTGTTGAATTTCGAACAATGATTTTGAAAGAATCTCCAATCGAAAGATCCTTATCTTTCGAATAAGAACTGTAGATCGAAAGATGTATTCTTCGAAAAGATTCCTTGGATCGAAGGATAAGTCACAGACTTCGAAGGATGTTCGAAGGATGATTATCTATCGAACTTCCTTTGATCGAAAGATGATCTTTCGACTTCGAAGGATATCCTTCGATCAGTACTGACACAATTGACAAAAGTGACAGGTTGGTGAAAAGGTGATGGGTTGGTAGAAATCTTTCGGCAGAAAGTATGGTCAGACCATACCTTTTACCAAAACAAGATTTGAACAAATAAAATATTACTTCTTATCCAAAAAAACCGGTCACCGGAGTAAGCCGGAATTTGGCCGGAAATTACCAAACTTCTTAAAAACAAGTTTTTAAGTTACCCAAACCGACCTTTAACACACCCGGTTAGTTTAGAACACGTTTTTACGTCAAGAAATGCAAGAAAAACACTAAAAACGGGTGCTAAACCAAGTGAGTTTTTGTCCAAAACATTCCAAAGTCTTGTATAAACTCGGTTTTTAACAAGGAAAAGAGCCACGGCTCTGATACCACTTGTAGGTCCCTCGGAGGTTGAGGTCAAACCTAATCCTTGTTATGTCTAACACACTAGCAAGTGCGGAATCCAAGCTAGAATGCAAACCGGTAGTTTATATGAGAACACAAGCGACAAAGAGAAAGGTAGACACACAAGATATCAAAGTTTTCTCTTGTATTTCAGTGGAACACGGTTACAGCCCTTTTCCAACTGAAAATGCTCTCTACAAGACTTAGTTCACTCACTTCTCACACTTTTTGTCTCTCTGAATGAAGTGAACACATAACATGGATATATATATCCATCACAGCTCGTCTGGTCGAAGGATCAGATCGCCTGATCGAAGGATCATCTATCGATCTGAAACAGCTCGAAGGATCCACATATACCTCGAAGGATGATATCCTTCGAGGTCCATCTATATCCTTCGAAGGTTTATCTTTCGAGCTCATCGAAGGATATAAACAATCCTTCGATGACTCATCCTTCGACCCAAACAACTTACAAACAATGTGCTAACTGTTTGGTCAAGTCAAACCAGGAGGATGGTTGACTTGGTCAAACTTACATCGAACGCACATATTAACAAACCTAAGACGTAAACCAGACTAACACAAGACATCGTTTGGTATCATGACAAAATACAGACAAAGTACAGACACAAGTGCACCAACAGAAACAAATGCAGCATTATTTGGAGTAGCAAGTACATTTAATTAATATAAAACTTGTTAGTTAAGAGAAATTCGAATACTCTTACATTGAAAATTTTGCGTATAACTATGCTAATATAAGGATGCTTGTTACGTTATTTTAGTAGTTCTAGTTTTATTATACTTGATATCATAGCTCATTTTTTAGCTCTGCAATTATCTTTCAGGTTGTAAATGAAGACTTGGGAATCCTGAAGAAGGTATGTATAATGAAAAAAATACCATACCTCTTTCCTATTAATTAGTAATATACTTACTGAAGATATCTTTATAGATCTCTTTATTTATTAACTTCTTTGTTTTAAAAAGAAAATTAGGTGAAATTGTTTTAAATGATAGTGTTTAGTTTACATACTAAATCTTTCACTATGCCCAGTTCTTTAAAATGATGTGAGGGCCGGACTACATCGATTCAGTTTTCCTAGTTCTTTAAAATATAGTTGAATCACATTATATTTTATTTTGGTCTTTGGCGATAATTAAGTTCAAATATAAATACATGTGTTCTTTTGTTGTATTTGTGTAGCTAGAAAAAAATCGTAGAAACTGATAAGATGTTGCGGTTTATCAAGGAGTTGGAAATGTTGAGAACCGAGCCAATACCAATTTCAGTGGACGAGATAACTGGATGCATTAGGTAGCTAGCTTATTTTAGTTTAAAAACTTGTTTGTGACTTAAAACGAAGAAGCAGATGATGGCACGGATATTATGTATAATTATGACATTTATAGTTAAGTAGCTTTATAATGTGTTTGTGACTTTAAACGAACCTGAAATGTGACGATTGTGACATTTATGTATTTTATGTTTATCTATTTTTATTTGTCGTGGACTGGAAATTGGCAGGTTTTGATATGAAAAAACTAAATAACAGGAAAAAAAACCTAAATAAACACCTTTAGTGACGACATTTGTCGTCGCTTTAAGCCCCCCGCCACAACGCACCGGGTTTAAATCCGTCGCAAATGCGTAGGAAATTACAAAACAAATAACTATATTTTTTTATTAAATTTTATTCAATGTCGTCATAAATGCGTAGGAAATTAAGGAGTGAGTCAGAAATCCGTCAAAAAGGAGAGTGTCAGAAATGCGTCAGAAAATTGTGTCGGAATTGTGTAACAAAACTAAAAGTAATAATTATATTATTATTAATAATAATGGTAATAATGTGTAGAAAATGCGTAGGAATTTTCGACACCAAATTTTGGTCGGAAATGCGTCGTAAGTTGCGTAGGAAATGCGTAACAAACCAGTTTCCTACGAGGGATTTTCCTACATATACTTTTTGTCAAAAATTTGTCAGAAATCGCGATTTGTGATGTATTTCCTACGAAAAACAGTGTAGAAAATTTTGGATTTTCTAGTAGTAATAAGGAACTTTATACAACAAAACTTGATAGAGGTCCTTTGATGAAAGAGAGAGAAAATGAGGCACTAAGAATAGCTAGAGAAATTAAGGGTGAGGATACCCAAGATCTTCATTTAGCTGAGGTAAAAGGTTTTGCCTCTTGATTTTCGTCCACACACGTATGTGCTGGTGTGTCTATACACGTATAAATTGTTCCCTTAAATTATTACAGCTGTACTTTGTCTATATTAGGAGAGGGGCATTCACTTCCAGAGTGGCTTTGAACTCGACGAGGAAATGAAATATTCATCTGTTTTTCGTGATGTTGATGATAGTGGGTATAACGAAAATGAGGACATTTGGGATTCAGAAAATACTGAAACATTTGGAAATGTTTCTGATTCTACCATCGACAATTCATTGGCTGATAGTGAGAACACAGGTTCCAGTTAATACGTTGAATTGTGTAATTTATTTTATACCATTCTAATCTGTTTTATTCAACTGGATAATACCTTTATACTATTTCTGCTTATAGTGTTTCTTTTTTTTTTTTTTTTTTTTGCTCTTCTTATCGATTATCCCAGAATTCATTTTAGGTGACTTATGACAGTTTTGATCCGCTTAACCCAGTTTAACTTTAGCTACATATTTCAAGTTACCTGGTACAACTCCTTTCTCAACTGCAGCCTCTGTGGCATTCAAAGCATCAGTGCTGGCCTGGTTTTTGGAATAGTTGGTGTAAATTCGAATAGTTGGTGTAAATTCGAATTGATGTAGTTTTGTAGTAGGTTATAGATTGGAATAGTTGGTGTAAATTCGAATTGATGTAGTTTTGTAGTAGGTTTGGTGGCTGGCCTGGTTTTTGGCCGGTTGTTTTTTATGAAGTATACCTTTCAAAAAAAAAAAAAAAGCATCAGTGACTCCATCCTTCTTTCCACCAATCTAAACGTCACTAGCTTCTCTTATCTTGTTTAATTCATAATCTTATTTTGTTTTCATATTTTCATTTTTAGTATTATATATCATGTCAATATTATCATTTTTATTAACTTCTAAATTCTACATTTGAAGGCTAAAGTACTTGGGCGTGAACTGTCAGCTCATAAGATTTGGAAACAATCCCACTGCATGAAAGGAAGTTGGCCATTGGATAAAGATCTAAGTTTGATGTTTTTTTAGCTTCTAGCACTTGAATTGTAGCTCACAATTGGATATTGTTATATTTGCAATCAACTTGACCCGTTATTAGTTTTTGTTAATTCTGACTTCTTGATTTAATTCATTGGTTGTTTTGCAGATTGAAAAGTTGAACTTAGTTATAAAAAGCTCATTAAGGAAAAGGATGAAGAAAAAGAAAAGTTAAATGGGATTATTGCGGGGTTGTTGCCTGGAAAAGAAAAAAATACGGTGGATAGAGATACTATGCTCGATAGGATGTCACAAATTGAAGTTATGTTAACAAGTACAATTCGAAGATAGGCTACAAACACTTGTTTTAAATGTTTCGATGTTTATCATATTAGGATAATTTTAGTTATATGATGTTTTAGCTAGTATTTCTATTAGAATGTTTTATATGCTTTTGATACAGATATGTTTTATAAAATTTTGGGTTTTCGTGATCTTATTAGACTTTAATATAATTTTGTAATTTTATTGTTATGTAATTTTTATGAAAAAAGTTGGGAAAAATGGAAAATCAATCTGAATCAAAAACCAATATTCAAGTAATCACAAAATGGTAGCAAATAATGGTAGCAAATAATTCAACAAGTTCATTAAATACTACTGATTTTCAATGAAAATGGTGGTTAAATGGTGGCAAATGGTTGGTGACTAAATGGTGGCAATATCAAACGGTGGCAATAAAGTGGCAAAAAATTCGTCACAACTCGGTAGCAAACAAGGCGGACCGTAGCAAACAAGAAGCGGTGGCAAATAATTTTGACCAATTTTGTGGTGGCAAAAATAAGGTAGCAAAATATAAAAATGGTCACTATTTGGTGGCATTAGGGCAATTGACACGGGTGTTTTTCTCACCACATTTTCGGTGGCAAAATGGTGACAACAGGGAAATTGCTACTGTTTTGTGACCAAATGTTTCATGACAAAAATCCTCTTTTCTAGTTATAGATTTTGAGGAAACATTCTCTCCTGTTGTTCAAATGGTTACTGTAAGATGTGTTATTAGTCTTTCTGTTCAAAATAATTGGCTATTATACCAACTTAATGTGAATAATGCTTTTTGAATGGTAGTCTTAGGGAAGAAGTTTACATGTCTTTAGTTGATGGTTTGAGTTTTGAAAGTCAAAATAAAGTATGCAAACTGAACAAGTCATTATATGGTTTGAAACCAACTCCACGTATGTGGATTGAAAGACTTGTTCAGGCTTTGGTTAAAATTGGTTTCATCCGGTCTAAATGTGATCATTCTATCTTTATTAAGTCTGAAAATTCAATCTTTATTGTTCTCCTTGTTTACGTTGATGATATTGTATTAACTGGGAATAATGAAGGGGAGATAAATAAGGTTAAGGATTTCTTGAAAACTGAGTTTCAATTAAAGATCTTGGTTTGTTAAAATTTCTTCTTGGAATTGAAGTGATTAAAACGAATGATGGTGTATGTCTTTCTCAAAGAAAGTATTGTATGGATTTACTAAATAAATACGGGATGAGTGGAAGTAAACCAACTAGTTGTCCCATAGAACAAAATCATGTTTTAACAAATTTAACGAAAAAAGGATTAAAAAAATGTTGATGTTACTCAATATCAAAAGTTGGTAGGTAAGCTAATTTACTTATCACATACCAGACCAAACATAGCCTATTCGGTACATTATTTGTCTCAGTTCATGCATATACCAACTGAGGCACATATGCAAATAGCTTTTAAAGTGTTGAGATACTTAAAGGGTGCTCCTGGTACTAGGATTCTGTTTAAAAAGTGTCACGGCCCGTGGCCCCGGTTTGACCCGGTCCAGAACTGCGAGGCAGGAAATCCGATGGTATTTAATTTAGTGACAGCGGAAGTATTTTTAAACAGGATCGATTAATATTAAAACTGCTCGTTTATATATAATATAGGGATAAATCCCATAATTTACAAATAAGCGATTTCACTGGGAAATCCTTTATTTCTCAAAACATGTTTCTTTATTTATTTACATTGAGCCACTTTCTAAGCTTGTAGTGCTCCACGGCACTTTTCCTTTGCTCACAACAGATCACCTGAAACATGTTTGAAAAAGGTTTTGTCAGCAGGGAAATACTGAGTGAATCATTCAGTTTTACTAAAACGACTCGTTTGTTATAAATTACAGTATTAAGAGATTACAATGTTTCTGATATCAAACCAACTACCCACAGTATTTGTCACTCGACTCTTTTCGGTGACTGTGGTCATATCACCATTGGCTGCCCCAATGAATGACGGTTATCACTAAATTTAGGTTCGCCCACCTAAAGTGATAAAACTGCAATACTGTGCACAATACCCCACATACCGGCTGTAATTTGGTGATTACATAAACTTAATCACTGTAATTATAACTTTGAAAATATTTTAAGAATTTATAAAGCAATTTGATAAAAAGAGAATGACTCACATTGTAGATTTAACGAGCAGAGTATAAGCCTACTGATTAGCCTTGATTAACCTAATTTAAATAATAATGCACACACAAACAGGTTAGTAACTAATACAGCAGTTACGACAATTCACGAGATTAAATCCTCACAACGATTTATTAGTGCAATACTTAACAATTCATCGGATTCACAACGAATAACAGAGTATAGTCCGAATTCGAACAGTACTCAAACATTCAAGTCGAAATCACGATGAATAACAAAGTATAAACTCAATTAGAGCGGCACTTAAACAATCGTTGGATAATTATAATCGATCGGACGTTGAATCGTAATAGCGATCGAGTTATTACCCTGATTGCGGCAGCACTTCGTGATTAGTGTGTGTTAATTGTGATAAACAGAAAGTAATTCGATGTATGAAACGAATTTCTTCGTCGATCATATGCCAAATTTCAAGTCCCAATGTCTGCTATTTATAGTCAAAATTTGCCACCCCTTACGGACCGTAACAAATAACCCTTACGGTCCGTAAGGGTTGCCTATTTTTCATAGAGTAGCCACGGTTGGGACTAGCTATGCTGACTTGACAGTTTCTTAATTTAACATTTTGACAGCGAGTAATTGTTGATAATCGTTAACTAGGGTTTACCCCCCTTGAGTTTTAGGGGCCCTAATCCTGATTCTAAAAATTCTGAAAATTTTAGGGTTTGTTCAGAATCACTTGGGTTTCTCAATTAGGGTTTCCTATTGGCCAAATTAAAATAATAATTAAGACTTTTGATGAGAATTGTTACATTATCCCTACCTTAATAAAAATCTCGTCCTCGAGATTTACTGGAATAAATGAGGATACTTTCTCTTCATTTCTGATTCCAGTTCCCAAGTGTATTCAGCTCCTCTTTTTGAATCTCATCTGAATTTGACTAAAAATAGTCGTTTATGTTTGAGAAACTTGATCTTTCGATCCTCAATTTGAAGAGGTTTCTCAACAAATTTTAGTTTTTCGTTTACCTCTATATCTTGAAGAGGTACTACCAGTGATTCGTCTGCTAGACATTTCTTGAGATTGGATACATGAAATACATCATGTACTCCATCTAACTCTTCTGGTAGTTGTAAACGATAAGCAACTGGTCCTATACGTTGGATTACTGAAAATGGTCCTACGTACCTTGGACTTAGCTTTCCTTTCTTTCCGAATCTAACTACTCCTTTCCAAGGAGAAACTTTTAATAATACTTCATCTCTGACCTGAAATTCTAACGGCTTGCGGCGATTATCTGCATAGCTCTTCTGACGATCTCGAGTTGTTTTCAGTCTTTCCTTGATTTGAGTTATTTTGTCAGTAGTTTCTTGCACAATTTCTGGACCTGATAATTGACTTTCTCCTATTTCTGCCCAACAAACTAGAGTTCTGCACTTTCTTCCATATAGTACCTCGAATGGAGCAGTTTCAATACTTGAATGATAACTATTATTATAGGAGAATTCGATCAATGGTAAGTGATCGTCCCAATTTCCACCAAAATCTATTACACATGCTCGGAGCATGTCTTCTAGAGTTTGGATGGTTCTTTCACTTTGTCCGTCTGTTTGTGGATGATATGATGTGCTTAGGTTTAGTCGAGTTCCCATTGCTTGTTGGAAACTTTTCCAAAATTGGGAAGTGAAACGACTATCTCTATCTGATACAATGGAGAGTGGGACTCCATGTAAAGATATCACTTCGTCTACGTATAACTTAGCTAACCTTTCCATGCTAAAGGTTTCCTTCATTGCTAGAAAATGAGCTGATTTGGATAATCGATCCACAATTACCCAAATCGCATCATTACCTTTTCTTGTTTTAGGCAACTTAGTAACAAAATCCATTGTTATAAGTTCCCATTTCCACACCGGCATTTCCAATTGTTGTAGTAGTCCTGAAGGTTTCTGATGTTCTGCCTTAACTTGTGAACAAGTAAGACACTTAGAAACATATCTTGCTATATCTTTCTTCATTCCTATCCACCAGAAATTCTTTCTTAAATCTTGGTACATCTTATTGTTTCCTGGGTGCATAGTATACCTAGATTTATGGGCTTCTTCTAAAATCTTATTTCTTAATTCTCCTTGCTTAGGTACCCAAATTCGTTTCTTGTGGAATTTCCAAATTCCATCATTTCCTTGTTCTAGTTATTTTATATAACCTTTCATTCCTTCAGCATCGTCCTTGATTGTTGTTTCCTGAACTTTCTTTAATTGTTCCATTAAATCTACTTGTAGATTTAATCTAAGAGCACGGACTCGCTTTTGTTTTTCCTGATACTTACGACTTAAGGCATCTGCAACTACGTTTGCCTTTCCTTCGTGATATTGAATATCACAGTCGTAATCGCTTAAAACTTCCATCCATCTTCTTTGCCACATATTCAACTCTTTCTGCCCAAATATATATCTTAAACTTTTATGATCTGTATAAACAGTAAACTTACTTCCATACAGATAGTGTCTCCAAATTTTCAAGGAAAAAATTATGGCTCCTAATTCTGAATCATGAGTCGTATAATTTTCCTCGTGCTTTTTCAATTGCCGGGAGGCATACGCAATTACCTTCTTGCGTTGCATCAATACACATCCGAATCCTAATTTTGAAGCATCACAATATACTTCAAAATCTTCTGTTCCTTCGGGTAATGCTAAAATTGGAGCATTTGTCAATCGGTGCTTTAAAATCTTAAAAGCTTCTTCTTGCCTATGTCCCCATTCAAACTTAGTGGCTTTACAGGTTAACTTAGTCAAAGGTACATCTATCTTAGAGAAATCCTTAATAAATCGTCTGTAGTATCCGGCTAAGCCTAGAAAACTTCTAATTTCCATAGCTGTTTGTGGGACTTTCCATTTAGTGATTGCTTCTATTTTAGAAGGGTCTACGTGAATGCCTTCGTGATTCACCATATGTCCTAGGAATTGCACTTCCTTTAACCAAAATTCACACTTCGAGAATTTGGCATAAAGCTTTTCTTTTCTTAACAAAGTTAAGAGTGCATGCAAGTGCTTGCAATGTTCTTCCTGACTCTTGGAATAAATAAGTATATCGTCGATGAATACGATTACAAATTTATCCAAGTATGGCTTACAGATCCGATTCATCATGTCCATAAATGCTGCTGGGGCATTTGTTAGTCCAAAGGGCATGACTGTAAACTCATAATGGCCATACCTAGTTCTGAAAGCAGTTTTAGGTATGTCTTCTTCTTGTACTTTCAACTGGTGATATCCGGATCTTAAGTCTATCTTAGAAAAATACCTAGCACCTTGAAGTTGATCAAATAGATCATCAATCCTAGGTAATGGGTATCGATTCTAAATTGTAATCTTATTCAATTCTCTATAATCGATACACATTCTCATCGATCCATCTTTCTTTTTCACAAACAACACTGGTGCTCCCCAAGGGGATGAACTAGGTTGTATGAAACCTTTACTTAGTAATTCATCTAACTGCTTTTTCAATTCTAGCATTTCTGTGGGTGCTAACCGATAAGGTGCCTTGGCTATCGGTATAGTTCCTGGAATTAGATGAATCCTAAATTCTACTTCCCTATCTGGAGGTAATCCTGGTAAATCTTCTAGGAATACATCAGGATACCCTGAGACTACAGGAATTTCCTTGAGTTCTTTACCCTTAGTATTTATGATTACTGAAATCATATATACTATTCCTTGTTTTCGTTCATAATTAGCAACTTTCATTACTGATATGAACTTCATGGGTTTACGTGGTTTATCTCCTGTAATCACAATTACTTCTCCGGTGGGTGCCTGAATTTCTATAGAGTTCTTATCACAAAGGATTCGAGCATGGTTAGCTATCAACCAATCCATTCCTAACACTACATCGAATTCGGCTAACTTCATAGGTAACAGGTTTGCAGAAAACTTATGGCCTAACAGTTCTATTTTTCCTTTTTGCAAAACCTTATTTATGTTAACAGAATTCCCGTCTGCCGTTTCGACTGTAAAAATTTGCCTAAGGGTGGTTAAGGGTAAGTTAAGGGCTTGGCAAAATGAAGTATTGATAAAACTTTGGTTTGCACCAGAGTCAAATAATACTTTTGCATAAACGTCGTGGACCAAGAACGTACCGGCTATGACGTCGGGAATGAGTTCGGCTTCCTGAGTAGTTAGCTGGAATGCTCGGGCATTCTTCTTTGTTGTTCCATCAGCTGGTTTGCCTTTATTGTCTGCAGCTTTAATCAATTTAGGACATTCTGTTTTGTAATGTCCTGTTTCTCCACAGTTATAGCAGACTATGGTTTTCTTTTTGCAATTTTCTTCACGATGCCCTGCCATTTTGCAGAAGTTTCAATTTACATTGCATTTTCCAAAATGATTCTTTTTGCAATTGCTGCAAAAAGGTGATTGTGTAGATTGTCTTCTTCCTCTTTTCTTGAACCTATTATCATTACCCACACGAAATCCTTGGGTAATCTTCTGAGCCAATTCCGTCTTTCGATCTTCTTCTCTTGTATGCACTAGTTCATCAGTTAGGGTATTAGCTAGTTCCACAGCATCGTCAATAGTGCGAGGTCTCGCAGCTTTAACGATATTGCGGATTTCACTAATCAATCCCCAAATGTAGCGAGAAATGAGTACCGGTTCTGGCGAAGCCAGTGTTGGTACTACTCTAGCATATTCAAAGAATGTTGAAGTATAACCGCGACACTCTACGCCTACCATACGATGGTTTAGGAACTTATTTGCCATTTGTTCCTTTTCATATTCAGGACAATATTTTCTTTCTACAAGAATTTTAAATTCTTCCCAACCTATAGCATAAGCCATCCTTCTTCCTTTTGCTTGTAGCACCGTGTTCCACCATTCTAGTGCCCCTTCTTTGAAAAGGTTTGATGCGTACATGACCTGATCTTCTTCGGAACACTTACTTATTGCAATTACTGCTTCGGTTTTTTCTAACCAACGCAGTACTGCAGTTGCTCCTTCATTGCCTGCAAATTCAGCAGGTTTACAAGCAAGAAATTCTTTGAAAGTGCAACTAGGTGTTGCGGCTTTCATTGTCTTAGGAGGTGGAGCCTGTCGTGGATTATTATCGTCATGATTGCCTCCTCCATTTACACTATGACTAACATTATCTTCCTGAGTACGTTTACTAGGAACGATTTGTTGCGGTTCTATTGGATTTTTAACAGCAGCAACGAATGCTGGAATAGCATTAGCTATCCCTTGAGCAACAATATTTTCAATATCTTGTCTAGTCATATACTGGTTTTCCTGATTTTGTTTAGATTGATTACCTTCATTAACTGGTTCATTACTAGCGTTTTCCATCTGATAATTATTATAAATATAACTATTAGTATCAAATGATTGTAAATAAAACAATTTCACAGAAGCATATAAAATCTTACAACACAGATATATGTATCCAAAATTGTCGATGTTTCGACTTCTATTTTGCTTTATATATTATATAGGCATCCATACACACTGTTTATCTTACAATGTTTTATTTCCCATTTTACAAAGTTATATTTTACTATTATTATTATTATTATTATTATTATTATTATTATTATTATTATTATTATTATTATTATTATACAGACAATCTTCCCAACCCCACTATTCTTTGGTCAACTGGCAGTTTAGTAGCGACGCTCCCTTTCGTCGTATTTCCAGGAAATTTGTTCCCCCATTTCCCGGATCCTATTCCCTGTACCTATCAGCTCTTCACCGAACTGACGGAGTTCAGCTAAGTTTTCGTTGCTCATTGGAGGATTGGGGATAGGTTCTGGATCAAACTTTGGAAGGAAAGAATAAGGACTGTTGATGATATTTTCGAATTGCCAGTCATTTGTCCACCATTCTTCCATTTGTCCAAAAGGTCGAGTGTGGATTAGTGGGTCTGGAATAGCTGGTTCCAGATTTACAGGAAGTTGGGTTTCTAGGTAAGGATATAGATTATTATGGATAGGGCTAATGACATCACAATTTGCCAGTAGACGGTCTATTTCGTCTTGAAATGTGATATCTTCAGTTTGTCTAGAACTCTCTCCAATTTCTATTCCTTTTTGTTTATAATCTTTCCTGATTTCTATCTCTGCTGGTTTAGAACTTTCTCCGATTTCTATTCCTTTTCCTTTTTCTATAGGGTTTTCTATTTTAGGGAGTTTCCTAGTAACTGGCTTTCTCCTACGCACTTTTCTCCATCCTACATATCTTCTTCTCTTTTTATGTTTTGCTTTTTCCAGCGGTGGAGCTTGGAATTCCAGGGGTTCCTCTATGTCAGCAATATAACCAGTAAAGTCGTGGGAGACTTCAATTGGTACTGGGTAGAGGTTGAGATTCTGAAATGCTTCCGATATCTCAGTCATGCTGGATAGCATATATGCAAAATGCACAAAAGTGTTAAGTTAAAACTTTGGAACAAAGTTTTACAAATAAACATTAAAGTTTATTGCATATTGATTTGTACAAAAGACTATAGGAAAGTGAACACATTATAATTTATTTATTTACTGGGTATTAAATTTTCTACTAGACCAGGCTTATTGATATTTTAGAGGTTTGCATTCTCTGCTACGGTAGCTAGCATATAAAGGTTTGCCCATTTTTCATCTAATGTGTCTTCCCAAGGTGTCTTATTGCCTAATTCCTGGATTTCTGAATTAAACCTCACTTTCTTGACCTGGGTTTTCTTTATTTTCTCCTGTCCCTTTCTAAGAATCAAATTTCTTTTATCTTGGGTGAGAGGATTTTCATAATTTGCTTTACGGACAAAAATCCCTTCTTCCAGATCTGCTGGGTGTTTGGAGGAAGAGGTTCCTTTTTCTGTAGGTGCAGTATCTAATTTGTGGTAGATAGCAGAAATTTTGTGTTTACCCATACTGTAACTCAACAATTAATCAGTTAATAACACATATTTTCACAGAATAGCAATTAAATTTCTCAATTATTTTAATAGGCTAAAATCAATAGTAAGCTTAAATCAGTGGCTCTGATACCACCTTTTCCTGTCACGGCCCGTGGCCCCGGTTTGACCCGGTCCAGAACTGCGAGGCAGGAAATCCGATGGTATTTAATTTAGTGACAGCGGAAGTATTTTTAAACAGGATCGATTAATATTTAAACTGCTCGTTTATATATAATATAGGGATAAATCCCATAATTTACAAATAAGCGATTTCACTGGGAAATCCTTTATTTCTCAAAACATGTTTCTTTATTTATTTACATTGAGCCACTTTCTAAGCTTGTAGTGCTCCACGGCACTTTTCCTTTGCTCACAACAGATCACCTAAAACATGTTTGAAAAATGTTTTGTCAGCAGGGAAATACTGAGTGAATTATTCAGTTTTACTAAAACGACTCGTTTGTTATAAATTACAGTATTAAGAGATTACAATGTTTCTGATATCAAAGCAACTACCCACAGTATTTGTCACTCGACTCTTTTCGGTGACTGTGGTCATATCACCATTGGCTGCCCCAATGAATGACGGTTATCACTAAATTTAGGTTCGCCCACCTAAAGTGATAAAACTGCAATACTGTGCACAATACCCCACATACCGGC